>CM059197.1:47646422-48054201 GCA_030323885.1 Branchipolynoe longqiensis
GTTGGGGCGAGCTTGGATCCATGTTTGGATCCCTCGCCGTGAGCCACATGCGCAGACATTGCCTGTCACGTGCGTCTGCGCAGAATCAGGCGGACGCCATGAGGATTCTATCCCACACAATGTCTACCACCACCCAGGGGCTTCTGTACAGAGAATTCACATACTCAACAGTCAAATCTGCACGGTGGAACTGGCTTTTATGTGCATGCCCTTCTGTGAAATAAGGAATGCTTAATGTTAGTTTTTTTGTTTGTTTGTTGTTTTACGTCCTAGCAACATCTAAGGTCATATCAGGACGGGCGGAATGCTTAATGAGTGCACCAGTACTTAATAAGTGCACCAGTATCTAAATTGGATATGGGTCGTTCTCAGAAGTTGTGTACCTCTCTTGTGACATGGAAACCGAAAGTGAAAACATCCCAAATGGATTCATCCCAGTAGATTCAATATCCATGTGACGGTTTATAGGTTGTGAATATATATATATATATATATATATATATGTCAGAGTTGAAATTTAGTTTTTTTTCTATTTTAGAAATTTTAATCATATATAAATTGAGAAAGTTGTTAAAAAATAACTGTGTAACATCCACCCATAACAACATTTCAACGCACATCCATAACATCATTTTAGCACACACAACAAATTAAAACAAGATTTTATTGATTACAGTTAAACAAAAAAGAGGTTGTCTCGTACCAAAAGAAAAACCGTTTGGGTAAATGTGTGGTGTCGATATGCAAATTTTCATATTTTCATTTAATCACAAAATCATTATAAGCATATTTTGGATACATTTTGTGGGATAGATTAAATACATGTGCATTGCTAACATACGTAATATACAGTCAACGATAACTATTTTACTTACTCTCCGCCCCCCCCCCCCCCCAAAGAAAAGGCAAAATCAGCAATGTAACGTGGAAACCAAATATAGGAAAATCTCTCTAAATCGACCGACCATGGGCCCGACTATAAGTGCTCGATTTAGGGAGGTGGTCGGTTTAGAGAGTTAGAATAATGATACAATGGTATTGTATGGGGGGATCGTTTTGGGACCCAAATAAAGCGATTAACATTGGGGAGTGGTCGATTTGTGGAGGGGGTCGGGTTAGGGAGTTTTTACTGTGTGTGGTACACAGTTTCTGAGAACGACCCATATGTAGGTTCAAATCTCAATAGGTGTTGTGCGTTTGAAAATATGCTGCTTTTATCAGACTATGCACCTTTAAATGGTTTGTTGAAAAAGAGACTGGAGCGTTGACAGTAGGTGCTGCCCGCCGACCTGTGGCGTCCAGTTGTCAGTTGATGGCGATGATGTTTCATGTCCCCTTTTTTCTGTTACAAACGGAAACGAGGCTAATGACATGCGCTGTGTACCCAGCCCGATCCATTACGAGGCTGTACACTGCCCGGCTCTATTATACTGCCACGGCAACGTCACCTGTACATGCGTAGCATGCTGGGACAGTGCGCCTGGGCCGCGTTCAGGGTCCGTCTCGGAGGCGTCTCGGCGACGTCTCGGCGATGCTTTTTGGTCTATTTGCGTTCAGGGTGCGTCTCGGAGACGTCTCGGCGACGCCTCCCTTTTCAGGCAGGAGACAAAATAGCGCCTCGAAAATGGCCGCCGCGTTCAGTGCTTTCAGCCAATCACAGCCCAGCTTGTCCATTGCAAATGGCCGCCGCCTGTGGAGGCGGCCATTTTCGAGGCGGCCAACAGCTACTGGTGACCCCACCACCACCACCACCACCACCACCACCACCACCACTACCGTCACCGCCACCGCCACCACCACCACCACCACCACCACCACCACCACCACCACCACCACCACCACCACCACCTCCACCACCACCACCACCACCACCACCTCCACCACCACACACCACACACCACACACCACCACCACCACCACCATCATCCCCCCCTACACACACACTCCCCCCACACATACATACACACACATACACATACACACACACACACACTCCCCACCCCCACATCACTGCACAGGCATCACTCAGCAGGCAGCCTCCCTGTGGGGCTAGTTTGTTTGTTTGTTTGGACGGTTATTTAATAGTAACATTTGTGTGGAGGAGCGATTTCAACATACAGATAATAGTCTTTGTTCACTGTTCAACAAAGAGTATTTTGTATGAAGGGATGAAAGATCTTTGCATTTGCCACACACAAAAAAAGGTGGGGGCCCCACCCTCCCATGTTACTGATACTGATAGGCTTAGTATTACCAGTGAATCTTGAACAAATTACTGGAAGTCAGATTTTTGCCATTTAATATAATATATATTTATATATAAATATATATAAGTATATATATATATATATTAAGCGGCAGAAATTGTATATACAGTAAAACCTCTCTAACCAACCACCTCCATAGATCGACCACTCCCCTATATCGATCGCTTTATTTGGGTCCCAACAATACCATTGTAATTTGTAACCATATTCTAACTCCCTAATCCGACTACCTCCCTAAATGGACCACTTAAAGTCAGTCCCATGGTCGGTCGATTTAGAGAGGTTTTACTGTGTATATATATATTCATCTCTGTGTGGAACACCTAACATTTGAAATTGCGTAGTTCGATGAAAGCATCACCTTTGGTTGAATTCAAAGATCACGTGGCTAGATTTGATCCTATTTAGTCTAATGGATATGATGCTAGCCTCGGAATGGCAAAAGTGTGGGTTCGGAAACCACCTGGCATAATTGTAGTCCTTCCCTCATTTGCAAAAAAAAAAAATATATATTAAAAGATTTAAATTAGTTGTTGTTATCCCCATGACATACATCCAAAGGAGACTGTTGGGTACTGGGTATTTATTGCTTGTTGAAAGAGGGGTCGTGTGGGTGAGGACGAGGCTCAGTGTGCAGGGCTGTGCAATGCGTCCAGAGCTATGTTGTCCTCCATTTCGCATGCCAAAATTAATTTGGTATGATTTTCTCTTCAAGCGACTCTGATGTTAACCCTTTTAAATAAAAGGAAAAGTTTGTTTTATTGAATGACGCCTCTAGAGCACATTGATTTTTATCATTGGCTATTGGACGTCAAACATATGCTCGTTCTGACATATTTCTTTGGAGGAAACCCACTGCTGCCATATAGGCTACTCTTTCCGATAAGCAGCAACAGGTCTTTTATATGCACTTTCCCACAGACAGGACAGCACATACCATAGCCTTTGATGAACCAGTTGTGGATCACTGATTGGAACGGAAAATAGCCCAAACTGCAAATGTGTTCACCGGGCAGGATCGATAGGATGACCCACACCTTCACAGGTGGACCTTGAGCTATGTCCCGCTCTTTAAATAAAAGTGACTTCAAAGTGAAGTAAAGTAGATTATGCCGATCAACCTGATATATTTATAGCAGTGTAGCTTTAATTTTAACTTTAAATTGCCCCCCCCCCAGACACACCCAACCACACACACACACACACACACACACACACACACACACACACACACACACACACACACATATATCTTGGATCCGCCTAGATACTTGTCGCTTCCTAGCCTGGAGCTCAGCATTAATATGATAGGGCAAGGACTGGTTAGCTCTGTGTCAGGATAATGCGACCGAGTGGGATATCGGGTCATGGTGCCATCTGCCTGATTTCCCAGTGAGGCAGCACTATAAAGTCGCCGTGAGTGAGTACTGTCACAAGTCGGTACCCATCCTGATATGACCCTGGATGTTGCCAGGATGTAGAACTCCAACAACCAACCAACTGGATCCACCTAGAGTTGCCCATTCAGCTCCTAGGGCACGTCGCCTACATAAGGCGTTAGTCAGTGGACAAGCAGCCTAGTTGCCTCATGAATATATATATGTGCATGGTGGGTTTGTCTGTCTTAGGCACTCAATGCGCATGTGTGCGCATGCAATAGACGAGATCATCGTTCCGAGTGCATGCGCTGAAAACGGCGCTGGCAACAAAGCAAAGGCGTACAGCCATTGAGGTTGCCGATACGCGTAGGCAAAACTTCCATTTTATTCAAAAATAATAGAAATACATAACAATTTGGCAAAAACATGTCTGCACACATGCAATATAATGATCTGATGAATATAACTAATGCTGCTGTCACACTACGACGACAAGGGGATGACGACAGCCCGGCGACTGGGATTTTGTGAAATCCCGACGACATATGCAAATTCGGGCTAAGTTGGACGACAATCGGACGACACACGGACGACATCGGGACGACAGTGTCTGTGTCTGTGTGTGTGTGACTGTGTCTCTGTGTGTGTCTCTATGTGTGTGTCTCTGTGTGTGTGTCTCTATGTGTGTCTGTGTGTGTCTCTATGTGTGTCTGTGTGTGTGTCTGTGTGTGTGTCTCTGTGTTTCTGTGTGTCTCTGTGTCTGAGAGTGAGTCAGACTGAGAGTGAGAGTCAGACTGAGAGTGAGAGTGAGAGTCAGACTGAAAGTGAGAGTCAGACTGAGAGTGAGAGTCAGACTGAGAGTGAGAGTCAGACTGAGACTGAGAGTGAGAGTCAGACTGAGAGTGAAAGTCAGAGTCAGACTGAGAGTGAGAGTGAGAGTCAGACTGAGAGTGAGTCAGACTGAGAGTCAGACCGAGAGTGAGAGTCAGACTGAGAGTGAGAGTCAGACTCAGAGTGAGAGTCAGACTCAGAGTGAGAGTCAGACTCAGAGTCAGACTCAGAGTCAGAGTCAGACTCAGAGTCAGAGTCAGACTCAGAGTGAGGCACACACACAGACACAGACACACACACACACACACACACAGACACACATAGACACAGACACACAGAGACACACACATAGACACACAGACACACACACACAGACACAGACACACACACAGAGACACAGACACAGAGACACACACATAGACACAGACACACACCTAGACACAGACACACAACCGGGAAGTAGCCCGCGAAGGGTAAAATACCGCGGTAGACACCTCCGACTCTTTGATGAGTAGATGACGACAGTGCCGCAACATCGGCTGTCGTCGAAGTTTTTCAACATGTCCAAAACGCCGACGACAATCCGGCGACAGGCGAGAAAATGGAGGTGCCGCGGCGACAATCAGGCGACACACGATGACAGACCGGAAGTCGCTGTCGCTGGGCTGTCGTCGAGGCTTGTCGTCGTAGTGTGACAGCCACATAAGACAAAACAGCACAGGCTTCCCGTGTGGAAGTTTAGGAGTTTGAAAACCAGCCGAGTCAAATCAATGACTTACAACATTGATACATGTCACTACCTGGCCCGGCGCTTGGCATTACTAGGATATGGCAAGGTCTGGTTAGCGCAGTATCAGGATAATGTGACTGACTGGGAAATCGGGTCATGGTATTGATGGCCTAGCCTCCCAGTGGGACAGCACTATAAAGTCGCCATGAGTGCACACTATCAGTCAGTACTCATCCTGATATGACCTTAGATGTTGCCAGGATGTAAACTCCAACAACCAAACAACCTGACAGCTGTGTGTGCAGGTCTCCGGTTCTGGTTATTTTGCATGATTTCACTTCAGATATCTCCAAAGTTAGCCATTCATAATATATAAGATGTTACTTCATACTAAAATAAGGTAAATTATAAGGATCAATCTAATACAACCACCTACAAAATATGCAGATACTCAAAACTATGCAACTTTAAAAAGCCAAACGGGATGGCCGAATGAGTTAGAGCGTCTGTCTCCCGTGTTGGTAGATCGTGGGTTCGAACCCTAGTCGATTCAAACCAATGACTTAACAATTTATACTCGTCGCTTCCGAGCCTGGCGCTCAGCATTCTTAGGATAGGGCAAGGAGTAGTGGAATGAGGAAGACCAATCGTCCATGATTGAAATTTCCCCTGCTTAATCAACTAATGTACCAACAAAAAGCCAACAACAAAAAAAGAAAAAGATGAGCTGTGCACATATTCCAATTGCTGTCCGTATTAAGCTCCAAATTGATGTTACTCCCATCTCTGCATCCTTTCTGATGATGACAGATATCGCCAGGTTGTAGGTTCTGGAGAGTTGGTAAGGTATTGAAAACAGAATTTTTGTGGACACATTTTTAAATGAGTTAGTCTTGGGCGTACTTCACAAACATTCCTTGGAAATAACTTGTGTGTTCTATTATCGCAAGCAGTGATTACTTAAATCAGGATTGGACAATTGGCTTGCTTGATGAATGTAACCGTGTTGAGAGGGAAAGAGGTGAGATCAATGTCCCCCTGATATAGGACACAAGGGCAGCTAGGTGCAGATGTAGTATGTAATGTAGAATGCCATCCTAAACATGATGACATACTTAGACGAAGTACTTATGAAGTTGCTTTCCCCATAATCCAAGTCAACTGAAAATGACCTAAATATCTGTTGTGGCTGATTCTTGCGGACAAAGGAAGATGGAGGAAGACAACATCAGCGAATGGACAGGTGTGGAGTTCGGCAAGTTCCAGAGGGCAGTGGACAACACGGAAAACTGGAGAAAACTGGTTGGAAAGTCATCTGTGGTGCCCCACTGACGCATGCGGTTAAACTATTGACGATGATGATGATTGTTATGTTATATGCAGGCTTCGGGAGGAAGTAATTCAATTTAAGCATCAGAAACTTGGCACATCCGTCTCTGAACCGGACTTGGCCCGCTTTGTCCAGCCTGGTACAGGATGTGCAGACTCGCGTTACAAATAAAATGACTTCAAATATATTCAAAATCTTAAAAATAATAGTTAATTGAAACTAAAGTAAAGTCAATTATAATGATCAGTGTAATATATTTATCTATAAAAATAACATTAACAAAATTAAAGTGGCAGAAAGTTCCAAGCTATTGGATTAGGAAACTTTAAAATGGGATTACTTGTTTGGTGTCTAATTACCAGTACACTGTGAGCATCGTGGATTGGTACACACCAGGACGAGGTGCTGTGGTGGTGATAAGCAGTGGTGTGGTGATTGTTTCTCCAGCAGAGGTCGCTGCCTGACTGCATGTGTTGTAGTGAGTTGTAGGGAACGTGACACTCACTAGATCAGATGTTATGACCCAAACTACAAAACACCACTGTGACAGAGTATTGCATAGTCTGCTAACAGCATAACATAGTCTAAACCATATCACAATCAGATATTAGTGCACTCATTAAACAGTTGTTACATAGACGTCAACTTAAGAGAACCTGTCACTACTGTACTGTTAACTCAGTATCAGGATAATGTCATTATCATCATCATCAAGCTGTCGGTCGCAATGCGACAAAGACTGTTTTCATTACTTGACTGTCGCTCTCCATTTAGCTCTCTGCTGTGAGAGTGATAATCCATGAGTCGGTCTTAATGTCTCTCAGCTTCAGGTTTCTCTTGATGGTATCCTTGAACAGGAGACGAGGGCACCCTCTCTCTTTCTGTAACCAGGGGCCAAATGTAAGAGTCAGGGTTAGGGCTCGTAACCCACGCGTCGTGCGGATTTCCCTGGTTAGCGGCCAAAGTGTCAATGTATGTGCGCGGGGTAGGCTACCGCCTCGAGGGTTAACGTCGCCTTCACTAACTCCCACTTGAGCCAGGGATAACACAGGTTAGGCACCAACTCGGGCCAAATCTATTCAATGCGACCATATTTAACAGAATTACATACTCAAATCATGAAATTTCATCAAATTAACCCTAAATTCGAACCCTTATTAAGGCTACCGCCGCATTGGCGGCGATATTAATAGTTATATTTTCGAATCGACGAATGTAATGTAAACAAATCGCCGCACCGCCATCGACGTCGCGTTCCATACTGGCGGCGCCGGCGGTTTGTTTACTGTACGTTCGTCGATTCGAAAATATAACTATTAATATCGCCGCCAATGCTGCAGTAGCCTTAATAATGCTTCGAATTTAGGGTTAATTTAATGAAATTTCACGATTTGAGTATGTAATTCTGTTAAATATGGTCGCATTTAATATATTTGAGCCTAATATATGGCTACAAAGGCAGAGGGATTTCCCAAATCTATAAATAACTGAAACGTTAGCTAACCCGCGCGTGCTTTGGACTAATACATCCCCCGTGACACATATATTAACGCCGACAATAGATAACCCGCCGGCCGCCCTAAACTCCGCAGCCGATAAATTGTGCTTCATCCATTTATCCCCAGGGGCCATATGCAGGACGCAGTGTTAGTGAGCCAAAACGCGTTTAGGGCGGGATTTCCAGTTTAGCGGCAAAAAGTCTGTATGCGACGGGCAGTGTTACGCTAACACCGCGCGTTTAAGGTCCGCTACACTAACCCCGTTTCATAGCATGTTTAAGGTTGGTGTTAGGTTAGGTTAAGCCCAAATCTATTCAATGCTATCATATTTAACAGAATTAAATACACAATAAGTGAAATTTTATCAATTTAACCCTAAAAGCGAACCCATATTAAGGCCACCGCCGCATTGGCGGCGTTATTCATATTGTCGAATCGACGAATCGAGCCAAAACAAATCACCGCCGCGTCGACGTCGATATCCATACTGGCCGACGATGCCGCATTGGCGGCAATGTATTAGGCCCAAATCTATTCAATGCTGTCATATTTAACAGAATTACATACGCAATAAGTGAAATTTGATCAATTTAACCCTAAATTCGAACCGTTAGTAACGCTGCCGCCGCATTGGCGGCGATATTAATAGTGTCGAATCGACGAATGTAAAGTAAACAAATCACCGCCGCTGCAGTGACGTCGATATCCATACTGCCAACGCCGCCGCATCGGCGGCAATATATTAGGCCCAAATCTATTCAATGCGATCATATTTAACAGAATTACATATGCGATAAGTGAAATTTTATCAATTTAACCCTAAAAGCGAACCCATATTAACGCTACCGCCGCATTGGCAGCGTTATTCATATTGTCGAATCGACGAATGCAAGGGATTCCCCAAATCTATAAATAGATTCACGTTTAGCTAACACCAATCGTTTAGGTGCTCCTGCATACCACTTGACACACTTCCCGAGAGTGGTGATAGCTAAACGGTGTTCCCGGCTAAAACCAAATGCCCGTAACACCGTTTCCTGCATATGGCCCCAGAAGACAGTTGAGAGTATCTCTCTCTCCCTCTCCCCTCTCTCTCTCCTTCTTTCCTTCTTTCCTTCCTTCCTTCCTTCCTTCCTTCCCTCAGGATAATGTAACTGAGTGGGATATCGGGTCATGGTGCCGGCGGCCTGATTTCGCAGTGGGGTAGCACTATAAAGTCACCATGAGTGTGCACTGTCACAAGTCAGTACCTGTCGTGATATGACCTTAGATGTTGCCAGGACGTATAACCCCAACAAACAACCAACCTCGTGACTACTGTAACCACAGATGGTAGGCCGAGCTAAACGGGTGCCAGTGTAGCTCTGAATCTGGAAACCGTTAAACAAAGCCAATCATGTCCACCATTTTGGCATGCACACCAAATCTATTTTGTGTTTGCACTTGAAATATATCCAAAGTTAACCATTTATAATAAAACTGACTCCAACTCAAAGTAATATATGTTATAAGGATCGACTTAATGTTTATCTATGAGAATTTAGTTGTTTTTAATACAATTTTTTTAATGTATGTGGTAGAAATTAAACACCATCATAGCCATGTTTATTCCTTCAACATCATCTATATTTCTTAGCGGTGTTAAAGTTGCATGGTCCAATGAAGCCAATTTTGTCAAAATCAAAACATTTAGCTATTTTGGTCTTAGATACTGGTGCATTAACCAATGATTTCGGGCTGTTTATGGGGAATAATTAATGTATTTATTACACCATCCCTATGGACCACTGCTTTCAGAAATCTACAAAGCCAGGCAACCACCGATAACGTAAGCTAATACCGTGATCTCTTATTGTATGAGTCTTGCCTTAATTCCAAGTACAAGTTCCTCATGTGACCATCACAAAACTGGTACTAGTGGCAGTAATAACTCCAGAGGTTTTGGTGTGGCTTGCCAACATTATTTTGGATGCTTTCATTTCAAATAGCTACAAAGTTAGCCATTTGTCGGCAAAGTTACTCCATGAAGAGTAGAATACAATGGTCAACTTGACATTTAACTGAAAAATATGGCAAAATTTCACAAGCCATCGGATTATGCAACTTTTAGGGCCTCCCCTCCCTCCCTCCCTCCCTCCCTCCCTCCCTCCTCCCTCCCTTCCACCCACCCTCCCTCCCTCCTTCCCTACCTCTCTACCTCCCTCCCTTCCACCCTCCCTCCCTCCCTCCCTCCTTCCCTCCCTCCTTCCCCTCCCTCCCTCCTTCTCTCCTCTTCTCTCTCTCCTCTCCCCCCTACCACCCTCCTTTTTGTATCACCCTCTCTCTCACCACCCCCTTTTTCTTTCTTTCCCCTTACCTTGCTTCATATGAAGTTGTAGAAATGTTAAAATTAGGTGTTGGCTCCAAAATAAGTGAGTTGAGAAAATGTCTCACTGAGTGCACCATGACGTCATGCTCTCCATAGGCCCCGTGTTTATAATAGACCTATCACATTACGACGTTTCTCCAACGCGCGTCGACTTGTGTCACTTTTTGGCGAAACGTCGGGAGACGTCTGGAAGCGTTATGCGCACGTCGGTACACTTTGGTTGACAGCGACGGTCGTCGAGGAACGCGGGCGTGCGTCTTGGCGCGTCGAAAGTTTTGTGCTTGCACAAAACTTTCGACGCGTGCCGACTTGTGGGTGCGACCATTACGGGGACGTTAGGCATGCGTTGAGATCTATTGGACGCGCTGGAATAACGTTATGCGAACACTATGTGCATGCCGAGATCTGTTGGATGCGCTGAAATAACTTTAAGCGAACACTATGTGCACACCACACGCGCGTGACGGTCATTCCCACACGTTGCGCCAAATTGTTGCTTTGTTATTTTACATCCTAGCTACATCTAAGGTCATATGAGGATGGCACGCCAACCTCTTTTTGTTTTTTTTCACCACACGTCGCCACGCGTTGGCCGGGCACTACTAACACACTGCGCTGATGTCAAACTTTTTCCCAAACTGCCAAAAAGTTGGACGTGTCTCGGCGCATACAACTTATTTTGTGCGTTGGCGGCACGCCGGTGAGAAGCGTCGTAATGTGACAGGGCCATAAGGACTAGTTGGCATTCTGGGCCTATATGTATGTGTCTGGGTTAGCGCTGCGAAGGTGGTTTTCGGCGAGTTTAGCGGGTTAGCGGCGAAAACTGCGTATGTATGTGTCCGGGTTAAACTAACTCGGCGAGCGTAAAGTCGCCTGCACTAACCCCAAGCGAAAGCAGGGTTAAAGGTGGGGTTAGACACCGATTATGCCCAAATCTATTCAATGCGATCATATTTAACAAAGTTACATAGTCAAATAGTGACATTTTATTAAATTAACCCTAAAATCGAAGCGAGATTAACGCTGCCACCGCAACGGCGGCGATATTAATATTTTCGAATTGACGAATGTAAAGTAAACAAATCGCCGCCTCCGCATCGACGTCGATATCCATACTGTCTAACGTCAAATAAAAATGGCCACCGAATCGACGGCAATATATTAGGCCCAAATCTATTCAATGCGATCATATTTAACAAAGTTACATAGCCAAATAGTGAAATTTGATCAATTTAACCCTAAATTCGAACCGTTATTAAGGCTGCCGCCGCATTGGCGGAGATATTAATAGTGTCAAATCGACGAATGTAAATACCCACACAGGGGTTCCCCAAATCTATAAATAACTGAAACGTTAGCTAACTCGGGCATGCTTTGGTCACATACATCCCCCGTGACACATTTGGAACACCATGGTTAGATAACCCGGGACCCGCCTTTAACCCTGGTACGGTTAAAAATTGGCTCATACATATGGGCCCAGAACTCCCCGCCTAGGGCAGTTAAGGGGGCGGCCTGGGACTGGATCCTAATAGGGATAAGAGACACGCCTGTTTAGTTGATGTTGTTTTTATTATTATTATTATTGTTATTGTTATTATTGTATGTTTGTGGCTACTACAGTCGGGATTCTTCATGTGACGTGGCATTTGTCGGCTGTCCACCTCCTCCACCACACACCACCACACACCACCACACACCACCACCATCACCCACCACACACATACCCACCAACACTACACACCACCACTACCACCACACACCACACACACCACCACCCACACAAACAGCACCACCACCACCGCCACACACTACCACCACCACAACAACACACCACCACATACCACCACACACCACCACCATCACACCACACACCCACCACCAACACTACACACCACCACCACCCACCACACACACCACCACCACCGCCGCCACACACTGCCACCACCACAACAACACCACCACCACACACCACACACCACACACCACACACCACCCACCACCACACACCACACACCACCCACCACCACACACCACCACTCACATACTAACGACATACATCACCGCAGCCCTCTTCCTCCCCCTGCCTGGTTAGCTCAGTGTCAGAGTGGGAAATCAGGTCATGGTGCCGGCAACCTGGTATCCCAATGGGACAGCACTATATATAAAGTCGCCATGAGTGTGCATTGTCACAAGTCGGTACCCGTCGTGATCTGACCTTGGATGTTGCCAGGACGTAAAACTCCAACAACCAACCAACCACCCCCTACTTGGAACCTCATCTTCCCGCCCAAGGCTAGATTGCACCTGACAGGAGTCTAATGGTGCCAGGTGGGTTAGGCAGGGTCAGCAAGTCATGGCCACCTGCAGGGGATGGTTCACCTGAAACACAAGAATAGCTTTCACAGTCAGTCAACAGGTGAGCGGGTGGGGATGTGGGGGCAACAACAGTAATTGTCCACTTTTTCCGGAACATGCGAATAAATTGTAGTTTATAATTCCCCATCACAATTCATGTTTTGCGGACTTAACCTGTTGTTTGTTTGTTTGTTGTTGTTTTACGTCCTAGCAACATCTAAGGTCATATCAGGACGGATACCGACTTGTGACAGTGTGCACTCATGGCGACTTTATAGTGCTGTCTCACTGGGAAACCCAGCCACCAGCACCATGACCTGATATCTTACTCAGTCACATTATCCTGACACTAAGCCAACCAGTCCCTGGCCTATCCTATTAATTCCGAGCACCTGGCTACGAAGCGACAAGTATCAATTTTTAAGTCATTGGTTTGACTCGACCATGGTTCGAACCCACGATCTACCAGCACGGGAGATGGACGCTCTAACTCATTCGCCCAACCCGTCTGGTGGACCTAACCTGTAGCCATCCTCCATTTTGAATGACGTACTCACTGTATGTTTGGTACGTGGGTGTATTTTGATTGTTACCTCTCAACCTGTTTACTTTTAATGGTCCAACTCTAGTGGTGGCCAAATGGGTACTTTTCGCTCAATCCAGGCACTGTGCATTCCAGGGATAGGCGGTGCCTGAGTATTTAAATTAATTACGCTTACACTAGTTATAGTTATAGGGGCATGCCCAATTTGCCTCGTTGGTACATGAGCCTCGTTATTGCTCAATGTCACACTGCTCAGTTGTTGAGTCAACATTGTACTGGTACGTCCAAGTAATACCACACTGGTCAGTTGAGTTAATATACTGATTACAGTTGAGCCAACATTATACCGGACAGTTCAGTCAACACCACACAAATCACATTTGAGCTAATACCACACTGGACAGTTGAGTTAACACCAACCTGAATTATATTGAGTCAAGACCACACTAATCACAGTTGAGCCAACACTACTAATCAGTTGAATTAATATCACACTGATCACATTTGAGCCAACAGTATATTGGATGTTTGAATCAACACCACATTAAATCCAGTTTACGAAATACCACAGTAATCACAGTTGAACCAACACTATAGTGGATATTTGAATTAGCGCCACCCTGAATTCAGTTGAGTCAACATACTAATCACAGTTTGACCAACACTATACTGGACAATTGAGCCAAATCAACACTGAATTCAGTTGAGTCAACACACTAATCACAGTTGAGCCAACAGCGTACTGGTCAGTTGAGCCAACACCATACTGGTCAGTTGAGCCAACCTCATATATATGACAGTTGAGCCAACACCGTACTGGTCAGTTGAGCCAACACTGTACTTGTCAGTTGAGCCGACACTGTACTAGTCAGTTGAACCAACACCGTACTGGTCAGTTGAACCAACACCACACTAGTCAGTTGAGTGAAGCCAAACCAGTGTGACCCAGTTCCATTCGGCCTGCTGTCTATTACTGCAAGTTGATTCATCTGTCGCACATACAGTTCGCAGTTCAGACACTTCGCGTGTTGCATTATACTTTATAGTGTTGGCCAGTGTGAACATGACTGGGCAGCCAGGGATCTTTAATATGTGGAAATGTGAAATGGGGCGTCATGTGTTGTCGAACATAAACATCAAGTAGCAGCGCCATCATTCTTCGGCACACTCACCATGATGGCCATTGTCCGATAAAGTTTAGCGCTGTCTGACAATGATGATTGATGATGATGACGATTATTATTATTATTATTATTATTGGGTGTTTGTTTCTGTCTGGAACAGATAACTTTCTCCATTGTTTGGGTTTTACGTTCTAACGACATCTACGGTCCTATCAGGATGTGTAGTGACATGTTTGTGACAGTGCATACACATGATAACTTTATAGTGAGAAAACAGGCTGCCGGAACCATGACCCGATATCCCATTTAGTCACATTATCCTGACTGCGCAAACCAGTTCTTGCCCTATCCTATTAATGCTGAGTGCCAGGTTAGGAAGCGACAAGTATCAATCTTTTATGTCATTGGTCTAAGTTGGTTGAGATTCGAACCCACGACTTCCCGCATGGGAAGACAATCCCCCCAGCTCTTACAGACGCGGCCATCCCGTCTGTACTGAACAGATATCCGCATACGCCTATTGCCCTAAGGTAAATGACGTCACAACTATGACAGATGGCGTAGTGATACGTCATCGCCTGATTAAGTAGTGGCGCCTCTCACGCCTTGTTGCCATTATTTTTGTTTGTTTAATGGTGCGTGTAAATTGCATAGCAGCATGCGGATTATTCTCTGTACGACGAACCTACATTTAATTTATGATGACCACACATGCCTGTCTGTACCGTGTAATGTGTAGCCTACATCATTCACGTGAGGTGACAACCATTTCTCACTTTTACTGCGTCATAGTTTGGGTAATATATGGGTATGTCAGAGATGAAAGACCTCCGCGGTTTCGCGGATTTCCGGGATTTCTTATATTCACCGATTAACGTTAAACAAAATTCCAAAAGATGGGATTTATATAATAACAGTTGGGTGGTTCGAATCCCGTTCTTATATGACCTTAGATGTAGTTAGAACATAAAACCTAAGCAAGAAACTGTTAGATATGGGCGATAATACAATCACAACAAGGCTAGTTGAGACCTGACTTCCGGTATTTTTCAGCAATTCCCTGACAATGCTAAACCTATAGGAGAATATCCGTATTTCCGCTTTTTTTCCCAGAGACCACTTTCATCCCTGGTATGTGAAGAATATGCACAGCCCCTCTCCCTCGGTTGGCTCAATGTCCAAGTATACCTTTTAAAAGTTGTATAATCCGATGAAATCATAATATTTTCAAATCCAAAACATTAAACCAGGCGGGATGGCTGAATGGGTTGAACGTCCACTTCCTGTGTGGTAAGTCATGGGATTCGAACCCATTGTGTTCAGACCTTGACGGGGTCAAACCTGTGACTTAAAAATTCATATTTGTCACTAATTAGCCTGGTGCCCAGCATTATTACTAGGATATAGTATCCCATGGATATTATTGTTAATATTGTGATGCCACATGGAAAGGAAGCGTGGACTTAAATAGGTTATAAGGCATACTCTAAAACCAGCCTTAAAATATACTTTAATTAATTAGGATGGTTGGCACTACTTCCCAAGGCTGTAATATGCCCTCACCTACATCACTGAGGACAGTCACTAGGCCTGAATGACACTAACAACTGCAGCTTCACCAGGATTGGGCCCTAACCCTGGCCGAGTCAAACCAATGACATAAAAATGTACACTTGTCGCTACCTAGCCTGGCGCTCAACATTACTGGGATAGGGCAAGGAGCAGTGGAATGAGGAAGACCATTTGTCCGCGATTGAAATTTCCCCTGCTTAATCAACTGATGTACCAAAATAATAATAATAATATTAATAATAATAATAGGTACCTGCTAGAAAATAGGTTGATTTAATCTTTACAAATCATAACTAGTCATTTGATCATAATTATAAGTAAGGAAAGTTGTTTTGGGTCATGTTATTGCCCCTATAACTACAAGCAGCAATATTTTGTATGCCAGGTATATTTATTCACACCTGGCTATTCACCAGATGGATGGCTAGAAAGAGTGCTGAGTGGCGACGATTAAACTGAATAGCGTGTGACTAAATTGTCCAGGCACCCTATGGTCACACCGGTGCCACAGGGCATGTGACAGGCCGTGCCTGGACGGAAGTGACACTGACAGCATGACGCTCAGAACACAACACACAGACTCACTTAGATTCAAGCGTGTTGTTTGTTTGTTGGTTTATATCCTAGCAACATCTAATGTCATAATCAGGACATGTACCGACTTGTGACAGTGTGCACTCATGGGCGACTTTATAGTGCTGCCCTACTGAGAGAGATGGCCGCCAGCACCATGACCCTGTATCCCAGTCAGAATATCCTGATTCTGTGCGAACCAGTCCTTGTCCTATCCTATTAATGCCAAGTGTCAGGCTTGGTAGCGACAAGTGTCAATTTCATACGTCATTGGTTTGACTCAGCCGGGATTCAAACTATCAACTTTCCACACAGGTAGCCTGTGCTCTACTGATTTGGCCACCGCGTCCGGCTAAAGCACAAACACATAATGACAAACCCATGATGAGAAACACGTGATGACAAACACATGATGACAAACACATGATGACAAACACATGATGACAAACCCATGATGACAAAAACATGATGGCAAACACATGATGACAAACACATGATGACAAACACATGATGACAAACACATGATGACAAACACATGATGACAAACACATGATGATAGACACATGATGACAAACCCATGATGGCAAACACATGATGACAACCACATGATGACAACCACATGATGACAAACACCTGATGACAAACACATGATGACAAACACATGATGACAAACACATGATAAACACATGATAAACACATGATAAACACATGATGGCAAACACATGATAAACACATGATAAACACATGATGGCAAACACATGATGACAAACACATGGTGACAAACACATGATGACAAACACATGATGACAAACACATGATGACAAACACAATGTGAGAATGGCCGGGACAAACGAGACAAATGGGTTGAGCGCCTGCTTCTCATGTCATGGTCATCTGTTTGAAGCCCAGCTGAATCAAACCAATGACGTAACATATTTATACTTGTTGCTCCCTAGCCTGGTGCTCTGCATTACTAGGATAGGGTAAGGAGCAGTGGAATGACTAATTATCCACAATTCAAATTTCCTCCGCTTAAAGCTGCATAATTTGATGAAAGGAAAACATTTTCAAAACGAATTTTTTATTTTATATAGCCAACTGAGATACTGGTGCGCTTACTCAGCATTTGTTTCTGCCAATTTGGGTGAAATTTTGTTTAACCAGATAACAAAATTGATACTTGTCGCTTCCTAGCCTGGCACTCAGCATTAATAGGATAGGACAAGGACTGGTGAGCTCAGTGTCAGGATAATGTGACTGAGTGGGATATCGGGTCATGGTGCCGGCGGCCTGATTTCCCAGTGGAGCAGCACTATAAAGTCGCCATGAGTACACACTGTCACAAGTCTGCACCCATCCTGATATTACCTTAGATATTGCTAGGACGTAAAACTCCCGACAACCAACCAACACTATTTGAAACTTTCAGCCCGGTCCCAAATGGCAAGACAAGTAAGTGCAGAGGCCGGCGGAGCAGTGTTCGTCAGTCAGGGCCGATTTGCACACGGCCGGCGTCCTACCCCCTGGTGGCAAGCGGTGGGCCTATCGGGCGATAATACCTGGGGCCATATGCATGAAGCAGTGTTAGCGAGCCAAAACGAGTTTAGACGGGATTTCTGGTTTAGTGCCGAAAAGTCGGTATGCATGGAGCAGTGTTAGGCCTAACACCACAAGATTAAACTAGGTTAAGCTAAACCAGAAAATATCTGGTTTACAGGCAGTGTTAGTTATCAAATCTATTCAATGCTATCATATTTAACAGAATTACATACGCAATAAGTGAAATTTTACCAATTTAACCCTAAATTCGAAGCGTTATTAAGGCTACCGCCGCATTGGCGGTGATATTAATAGTTATATTTTCGAATCGACGAACGTAATGTAAACAAATCGCCGCCGCATCGACGTCGCGTTCCATACTGGCGGCGGCGGCGGCGGTTTGTTTACTGTACCTTCGTCGATTCGAAAATATAACTGTTAATATCACCGCCAATGCGGCTGCTGCGTTAATATCGCTTCGTTTTTAGGGTTAATTTGCTTAAATTTCACTTATTGCGTATGTAATTCTGTTAAATATGATCGCATTCAATAGATTTGAGCTAAATATATGGATACAAATGCAGAGGGATTTCCCAAATCTATAAATACATTCACGCTAAGCTAACACTCACCGTTTAGGCCGCTATGCATACGTTTTCGAGGCCGCCGATAAACGGTGATAGCTACCCAGTGTTAGAGCCTTAACACCACACGCCACTAACACCGCTCCATGCATATGGGCCCAGGTGTTGGCCGTCAGTGGGCACGTTTTACAAACTCGCCAGCTAACCAGTGCCGGAGTTACCTATAGGTTTGGCAGGCTGAAGCCTTGGGCTTCAATATCTAGGGTGCTCCGGTCAAGACTTGAACGTCCAAGCTATTCATTGCACAGGGACATGAAGCACTTCAGCTCTCTCTGTCTCTCTGTGTCTCTGTCTGTCTCTCGCTCTCTCGCTCACTCTGTCTCTCTCTCGCTCTGTCTCTGTCTCTGTTGCTCTCTCTCAAAAAAAAATATATATAGTTATATAATATATGTATATCCAGGAAATGGGTATAGAAAATCAGTAATATAGGTGTCTATAAGGACTTAAGCAAATATTAATAACCTAAGTTCCTGTCATTTATTACCGATTATTCACCAACGCTACATGTGGCCCCCCCACCCATCGTCCAAATTAACTAACCGCTCCTTGCAGCAGAACAATTATTAACTCATACATACATTAATACATACATATACATGCGTACATAAGACTTAAGCAGGCATTCCTTACACGCGGTATGCGGCATGCGGTATGCGAATGGCATGATTCCTTACATGCGGTGTGCGGCATGCGGCACACAACTGGCTATATTATTGCCAATTTATAGATAAGTATTCATATTTCTGTGAATCTGGTAGCTTTCCCTCGGCTTTCTCCCCTCCTCTCTCTTCCCCTCACTGCTTTCTCACCTCCCTGCCATCCTCCCCTCGGCTTTCTCCCCTCCTCTCTTCCCCTCCCGGCTTTCTCACCTCTCCGCCTCCTTCCCCCTTGTAAGCACACACTAATCACTATGTACACGGCACCCCTCTAGGCCGTTCCGTAATGCTCAGTCGCCTCTCCTACTGTTAAACTAATGGACACATCAGACTCAGGTTTCTATTCGCACCCCACTAGTCGCATGCCGCACCGATCGCTACATGGACCGATCGGAAAAACGCATTCGCATACCGCGTGTAAGGAATGTAGCTCATAGGTTTCAAGGCATTTCGATTTTTTGTCGCATTCGCATACTGCATACCGTGTGTAAGGAATGCGCCCTTTACATACATACATACATAGATGCATAATACATACATAATACATACATATATATATGCACATGGATACATACATAATACTTTGCATACATAGATATATGCATAATACACACATCCACATGCGCACATAGATGTGGAAATACATTATACCATACATAAATACATACATACACACTTATATTTG
This sequence comes from Branchipolynoe longqiensis, assembly GCA_030323885.1. NCBI lineage: Eukaryota > Metazoa > Annelida > Polychaeta > Phyllodocida > Polynoidae > Branchipolynoe > Branchipolynoe longqiensis. Next base: position 47,666,522 of record CM059197.1, read on the forward strand.
CTAATACAGTATAACCCCATTAAACCAAACTTGAAGGGACCCTAGAAATTTGTTTGGATTAACCGATCATTGGTTTAACCGAGCTTTGACTTTGAGTAAGCGTGTATTGCACATGTAATATACAATGTATGTGGACACTTTGATTATTGTTTTTTATGTACATACAGTATAACCCCGTTAAACCAAGCTTGGTTAAACCAAACGATCGGTTACTCCAAACTAATTTCTAGGGTACCTTCAAAATACTATCATTTATCATATAAAAAAGTTGGTGTGGCCTCAGATGACCTTATATTAAAACCACATGAAAGTTTGCTTTAAACATACCGGAAGTGGTCTGAGGTACGAAAATTTTGTTTGGATTAACCGATAATTTGGATTAACCGACTTTGGTTTAACCAACTTTTTTGATATGATAAATGGTAGTATTTTGCCAGGCCGCCGAAAAAAAGTTTGGATTAACCGATCGATTGGTTTAACCGAGCTTGGTTTAACAGGGTTATACTGTAGATGGTTACCGATTTGTTAACGGATGGTTACACTAAAGCGATACAGTATTTCCGGTGGGAGGTGGCGCGCGCAGAATGTCTGCGATAGGATATAGCCGTGAGGACCTGCGCCACCCATAAAGCACTGCGTTCCACTCTCCAAGCAGGATCCGCTGTGTTAAGGTCTACTGGCGGGTATGTGTAAATGGTTGGAGAGTGGGATAAACCAACTTCCGGTGTGTCCGAGCAAGTTCTCTGGCAATCTGTGCTCAGGATATGGGCCAAGAGCAACATGGGGCAGCTGACGGTAGTCAGGTTAGGGTTCCAGACAGGGCTGCACATGCCTCCCAGCCAAGATGTGTTTTAAAATTGCATAATCAATCGCGGTTGTTTTGTCATGTCTGTTATATATTTTTAGATAAATATGTTAGGTTGGTTCTCATAATCTAATTTAGTTTAGTTTGAGGTAATTTTTATTTTAAAGGGTTACCTTTGGAGATATTTGAAAATTGAAGCAACGGTATGACAAATTACTTTGAAATGCTGGAACCAGACGGGATGGCCAAATGAGTCGAGCGCCCGCCTCTCGTGTTGGTAGATTGTGGGGTTCAAAGCAAAGCAATGACTTAAAAATTGTACTTGTCGCTACCTAGCCAGGCACTCGGCATTATTAGGATAGGGCAAGGACTCGTTGGCTGAGTGTCAGCATAATGTGAATGGGATATCAGGTCATCGTGCTGGTGGCCTGGTCTTCCAGTGGGGCAGCACTATAAAGTCACCATTAGTGCATACTGTCGCAAGTCGGTACCTGTCCTGATATGACTTGAGATGTTGCCAGGACGTAAAACTCACCAACCTGAATTGCTAGGCATGGGCTTTGTGTAGCACAGGAGAACCAAACTGCAATAAATGTTTAATGAGTGCACCATTAATCTAAGTTGGATATGTAGGATCAAATCTACGTACGTGATTTGGTTTAGAATTAGTTATGCTTTCATTGGATGATGTAGCTTTAACTTTAAAATGCTAATACTTATCCTATCTCTACCCGCTGTGTATAACTGACAGCGTCATCAAAGGCCAGTTGCTCTCATACCATGTCTATGTGGTGTGGGAGGTTAAAAATCCCTTGGGTCGGTAAAAGTGTAGGCCCGGGCTTTCTATCGACAAACTGTCATAGGGTGAAAACAAGTCTACTCCGACTTATCCATGATAGGCAGTATAAATCTTCAAGAAATCTCAATCTAAAACCTAAGTTAAATTTAATTTGCCCCTTCAATTTAAATTATTTGTAAAAGATAGATGGGGAAATTATATAAGTACACCAATTCCCCCATTAATGTCATTTCTTTCAATGTCATTTCTGTATAACATCATTATGCGAGAGAAAAGATTTCCCAATGCATCTGGAGGCTATATCAATATTCAGGGCTTATTTTAAATAGGCTTCGCTTAGCATTGTGTCAGTTAACATGGTGGATTTCAAGAACCAAACTACGATATTTAATTAATGGGGTAGTATCACTAGTAGTAGGTGTACATGCTTTAGATTACAGATGATTTGTTGCAAAAAAACCGGTGCATCAGTTGTTCTGTATATCTTCTATATCAATGTTCGATTGCTTGAAGATTTATACTGCCTATTATGGATAAGTCTGAATAGACTTGTTTTCACCATTAGACAGTTTGTCGATAGAAAGCCCAAGCCTACACTTTTACTGACCCAAGGGATTTTTTACCTCCCACACCACATAGACATGGTATGAGAGCAACTGGCCTTTGATGTCGCTGTAAGTTATACACAGCAGTGGAAATGTTTGTTGGGGGCTTTACGTCCTAGATGATATCAGAACGGGGTTGTATTTGTGTCCTGCTACAGTTGAGAGTGGGAGTGCATGTGGGATTTGAATTGCATTAGACTATGGTGTATTGTTTGTCGCTTGCGTTCATTCGGTGAAACAGTTATTAAGCTGATGTCTACAGTAATGGGCATCCTGTATCGGTGGACACTGTGGGTGTTTACGTAAGCTGTACCACGCCATCCCACGCCATCCCAGTAGGTCATGTGGAGTATGAGATCCTAGCTGAGGAAGCCACATTAAATCTGACACGCCAAGTTGTATCAAGCACAGGCATTAGGGGTGTGTGTGCAAGCTTGTGTGTGGAAGAGAGAGAGAGACAGGCAGAGATACATACAGAGAGACAGACATAGAGAGAGAAGTGTCAGTGTGTGACAGGATAGATAGGTATCAGCACCTCACACTGCAGACAATGACTGTCAGTGTGTGACAGGACATATTGGTGTCAACACCTCACACTGTAGGTAATGTCAGTGTGTGACAGCGCATATTGGTGCCAACACCTCACACTACAGGTGCTGTCAGTGTGTGACAGCACATATTGGTGTCGGCACCTCAAACTACAGGTGCTGTCAGTGTTTGACAGCACAGATTGGTGTGTAGTACCTCACATAACAGGTGCTGTCAGTGTGTGACAGCACAGATTGGAGAGAAGTGTCAGTGTGTGACAGGACATATTGGTATCAGCACCCCACACTGTAGGTAATGACAGTGTGTAACAGCACAGATTGGTGTATTCACACCTCACACTGTAGGTACTGTCAGTATATGACAGTACAGATTGGTGTGAGCACCTCACACTGCAGGTGCTGTCAGTGTGTGACAGGACATATTGGTGTCAACACCTCACACTACAGGTGTTGTCAGTGTGTGACAGCACAGATTGGTGTCAACACCTCACACTACAGGTGTTGTCAGTGTGACAGCACATATTAGTATCAGCACCTCAATGTAGGTACTGTCAGTGTGTGTCGGCACAGATTGGTTTCATCACCTCACACTGTAGGTACTGTCAGTGTGTGACAGGACAGATTGGTGTCAACACCTCACACTATATGTGCTGTCAGTGTGTGACAGGACAGATGGGTGTCAACACCTCACACTATATGTGCTGTCAGTGTGTGACAGCACAGATTGATGTCAACATCTCACACTATATGTGCTGTCAGTGTGTGACAGCACAGATTGGTGTCAACACCTCACAATACAGGTGATGTCAGTGTGTGACAGCACAGATTGGCATGTAGCACCTCACATGACAGGTGCTGTCAGTGTGACATAACAGATTGGTATCAGCACCTCACACTACAGGTGATGTCAGTGTGTGACAGCACAGAATGGTATCAGCACCTCACCCTACAGGTGCTGTCAGTGTGTGACAGCACAGATTGGTGTCTCACACCTCACACTACAGGTGCTGTCAGGGTGTGACAGCACAGATTGGTGTGTCACACCTCACACTACAGGTGCTGTCGTACCTCACACTGTAGGCGCTGTCAGTGTGTGACAGGCTGTAAGCGCCCACCTGCTGTGTTCCAGCTATTATTGGGCGACTATTCTAGCCGGGCTGGTGGCTTTTGTTGGGTGGAGTTATTTTCTGCCCCGTGCTGTGTACACGGCGACTCGTACAGCGTTGATAGGTTACTGAGTAAACTCTCGAGTACAGTGTGCACCCATCCACTTGGCACGCCGTACCTCATAACACTTAGTTTAAATTCTAACTGGTTGCTGTAGGCCAGTTGTAGGCGCTTTGATTCTGTCGCTATGTAAATAAAATACTACCGTAAAACAACTGCTTTAATATATGGCTTTGTAAAGTTGCATATTCCACCTTATCTTGTCACCCAGCACAAGCAAAAGCAACCGGGTGAAAACATTTTTATTTTATTTTTAATTATAATTACAATAAAAATGGTTTTCTTTATTTGTAATTATATTAATGCTAATTGTTAATATTATTTTCTTTCTTTTTCTTGATGATTTATACTGCCTGTTATGGATAAGTCTTAATAGACTTGTTTTCACCATTATAGAGTTTGTCGATAGAAGCCCCGAGCCTACACTGTTACCGACCCAAGAGATTTTTAAGCTCCGACACCACATAGACATGATATGAGAGCAACTGGCCTTTGAAGACACTGTAAGTTATACACAGCGGTGTAAATCCAAATTGGTGGGGGCACAGGGAATCAAACCACCGACCTTCAGATTAGGAGTGTGACCTAGAAAAAAAGTCAGACACTCTAACCACTCCACCACAGAGAACACCACAAATTATTATTATTATTATTATTATTATTATTATTATTATTATTATTATTATTATGTGCTAGTGCCAGTTCACACGAGATACAAGCGCTCTTTATTTGTCAGGCGCTCATGTATTTGTAGGCAACTCTCCGTGCAATGTGTAGTAAGTTTGTATGCGAAAACACCCCCAGTGCTGTGGCAGGTCTCTGGTAGTTGATATGAAAATGATCTCCCCACTCCTATTGATATAGCATTATAGGCACTGGCTGAGGCACGGTCGACCTGACCCAGTTCACACAGCCGTCGTCTGTGGTTGTCAAGTGGGCCTGCCCACACACCCCACTCCCCCCTCTCTCCCCTCCCACTCCTCCTTCTCCTTCTCACACTCCTCCTTCTCACACTCCTCCCCCTCCCTCCCCCCCCCCCCTCCTCGCTCTTCTCTCCTCTCCCCCTCCCCCTCCCCCTCTCTCTCCCCCTCTCCCTCTTATAGATCGGACTACATGCATACAGATTCACACCAGACACTCCCGTTGCCTGTTGAATTATTTTAAAGTTGCAGAGTCTCTCTCTCTTTCTCTCTCTTTCTCTCTCTTTCTCTCTCTTTCTCTCTCTTTTCTCTCTTTCTCTCTCCTTCTCTCTCTTTCTCTCTCCCCCTCTCTCACTCTCTCTCACTCTCCCCCTCTCTCTCCTCTCTCCCTCTCCCCCTCTCTCTCCTCTCTCCCTCTCTCTCCTCTCTCCCTCTCTCTCCCTCTCCCCTCTCTCTCCCTCTCCCCTCTCCCCTCTCTCTCCCTCTCTCCCTCTCTCTCCCTCTCTCTCCCTCCTCTCTCTCTCTCCTCTCTCTCCCTCTCTCTCCCTCTCTCTCCCTCTCTCTCCCTCTCTCTCTCCCTCCCTCTCTCTCCCTCTCCCTCTCTCTCCCTCTCTCTCCCTCTCTCTCCCTCTCTCTCCCTCTCTCCCTCTCTCTCCGTCTCTCGCTCCGTCTCTCGCTCCATCTCTCTCGATCTGTGTATCTCTGTGTATCTCCCGCTCTGCCTCTCTATGCCTCTCTGTCTCTTCATAAGCCGTGTTCACACACGGGCGTTAAGTCGCCTCAACTAGTTCGCCTTGTCTAGTTCGGCTCACATTCGCCGTGTGGATGCGACGCTAAGGCGGATTAGGGTGGATTCGCCTCAACTAGTTCGCCTCATGTAAACCGCGTCGCGAGGTAGCTTATATGAACCGAACTAGCTTAAGTCGGCCCACCTTGCTTGTGTGGATGGTAGCGGTTTACTTGAAGCGGATTAAGCACGTCACACTATATAATATAATTTGATCTATGAACCGGCTAGAGGTGTACAGATATTTTTTTCATGATTTATTTTTAGGTTTTCACTGGCCAACAGAAGTTTTGATCATTCCAAAACAATACGATTCAGTCCATACATATCTAGGTCGAACCCACACTCTCTCGTGGCGACGTCGACTAACTGAAACTGGCGCTGGTTAGTATGCCTGTATGGACTTGCTCATGCGCAGATATCGATTAAACCGCCCCGAATATACTGCATGTGTGGACACGAGACTAGTTCGCCTCATCTAGTTCGCCTTATCTAGTTCGGCCTAAATTTGTGTGTGTGAACACGGCTATAGATACATATCTTAGGTTGATCGTTATAATTTACTTTGCTGCTAATGTTAATTTTGGTGTGCACGCCGAAGTGCTGGACATGTGTTTTGTTTGCCCATTTCGGAGCATAGCAGCGTAGCACAGGAGCTGCAAGTTGCAATAAGTGTTTAGGCCTTGTTTACTCATTTTTGGTCATAGGAGAGTAGCGCAGGGGCGCCAAGCTTCCATAAATGTTTAATGAGTACACTGCTGAATCTATAGGGTCAAATCTAGGTCGGTGATTTGATTTTTAAGTTTCATGGAATTTTGCAGCAAGTTTCTATGTCAGTGTGCATCATATGGACCCGCTCTCCCTCTCTCCCTCCCCCCTCTCCCTCTCCCCCCCCCTCCCCTCCCTCTCCCCCCCCCCTCCCCTCCCTCTCCCCCCTCCCCCCTCCACTCTCCACTCTCCACTCTCCACTCCCCTCCACTCCACTCCACTCCACCAGTCCACACCCAGGGGTGTGAGGAGGGAGGAGAGACCACCCTCCTTGGTTCCCTTCCGGGTGGTCTGGGGTGGTCTGGGCCTCTCCTATCCCTGCAGCGTCCTCTGTGATGGTGCCCTCGTGGGAGACTGGGGGACGCTGGGCCCTGACACACTTGTGCGCACACATACCCCAGTGTGAGACGCCGAGTCTACATCAGGTCTACACCGGCAATGTGCACAGGGATTAAATGGCAATCAACAGCAGATCCTGCTCACACTCAACAGCCCCCCGTTTAGAACAGTCTCTGTTTTTTAGCCTCCTGGGGCCATATGTATGTGTCCATGTTAGCGAGCCAAAACTGGTTTTGGACGGGATTTCTAGTTTAGCGGAGAAAAGTCGCTATGTATGGAGCAGTGTTACGGAAACACCATGAGTGTAAGGTCGGGTAGGCTAACACCACTCCATACCAGGTTTAAGGGCTGTGTTAGGTACCGATTAGGCCCAAATCTATTCAATGCTATCATATTTAACAGAATTACATATTCTAAAAGTGAAATTTTATCAAATTAACCACAAAATCGAACCGATATTAATGCCGCCGCTACAATGGCGGCGATATTAATATTGACGAATGTAAACAAAACAAACCGCCGCCGCCGAATCGGCAGCTATATATTAGGCCCAAATCTATTCAATGCTGTCATATTTAACAGAATAAGATACTCAAGAAGTGAAATTTGGTCAAATTAACCACAAAATCGAAACGATATTAATGCCGCCGCCGAATTTTGGTAAAATGAAACCAATAATCGAAGCGATATTAATGCCGTCGCCGAATCGGCGGTGACATTGTCAAATAGCAGTGCTCGCTGGAAACAGGCTCAGAGGGATTTCCCAAATCTATAAATAACTTATAGGTTAGCTAACGCCGCCACGCTTTGGCCCCATACATTTCCCACGACCCTTTTCCCAACACAGGCGTTAGCTAATCCGGCGGCGGCTCTTAACACGGGAGCCGATAAAAAGTTGTTCATACATTTGGCCCCTGATCATTGCTGATTGTGGGCAAAGGCAGGTGGCACGGCCATAGACGTCTCTTTGAGAAGATGCAAAGTCTATTATTAGGTATCCCAAGTGCCTTGCCAATCCACCAATAATCTGTGTGTGGAGGCTTAAAATTCATCATTTTCAATCTGTTGGTGTGTTCAAAGTTGTTCACCAATTGAAATAAAATCTAAAGCAGAATAAAGCTTCACATTTCTTCTTTCTAATAGTACCATCCACATCAGGATATGACTTTGATCAGCTACAGAAAATCAATGCTTTGTCAAGTCCATTTATGTAGAAAATCACCTTTTGTTTCAACTAACTTATGCATGAAATTTTACACTGCTTCTTCAAACCTCTGGTTGGAATTCACCAGAGCTAGCATCATCAGGCCAATGATATCATTTTGTTGCCAATACTACAGGCTATATAATCCTATTTTGTCCTTGAATAAATTCTTTGTCCATCTATTTTAAATTTTAATTTAAAATGTTCAATTAACCACCATTTCTGAACCGAATAATGGATAACTAGGTTTTTACATGAAAATAAAGATCCTTTTTTTCTTTAAAAAAAAGAAGTTAATAATAATTCTTAGCAATCCATGGTGTGAAGGCGTAAATTTGAGACAAAATAAATGTTGGCTCCACTTAATAATTGAATGCTAAAATTGTTATGCAATGTGCCAGTTGTTATGCAATGTGCCATAAGCACACTGCCCACACACACACAGGGTGTGAAAACATTTTTTTTTAAACATTCACAACTATCAAATTGTATTGTATATAATGTAAACAGAAAGAGTATATTGAAGATAGTACAGTGTTAAAATTTCATGCAATTATCTTGTACGGGTGCTTTTCTGTACATTTTAAGCCTGCTCAAAGTTGGGCGTTTCCTTTTACCGGATTTTATCACTTGTCAAATTGAGCTCTGGACCATTTTAAACCAATTTTTTAAAGCTTTTCCCAAGCATATGTAGTCCTGAAAAAAAAATAGCTGTGACAAGACTCATCAGTAGGTTAGGGATAAATCAGAATAATGTAATATGATTGATTGCCAATTCTTTCCACAACCAAGCCCCCAAAAGTGGTCCAAAGCGAAATTTGGAAATTGGTGAAATTAAGGAAATAGCTGTGACAAGACTCATTTCGCGCATTTTGAAGATGTATATCTTGAAATGTAACCACATCAGACCCCTGGATCTTTTTATTCTCATTGTATAGGCCATGGATTTGAAGGAAAAAACACAGGAAGTCTGATAGGGTGGTTACTTTTAAATTTTGGAGCCATCAAAAATGCTATCTTTTTAGTTTTTGGTGAGAACAATAAAGTAACAACCTAAAAAAGTCCATATCTTCTTTAATATGAGAGCGATTTTCACAAATGAGGTGTCATTTTATTTCAAATTCAAGATACTAACAGGTGAAATCCATTAAATCAAACTCCAAACTATTTTTGAAAATCACTTGGGATACCTACTATTATCCTTCATTGAGACCTTTTCCAATCATCATTCAGATATGTGATGTGGTGGTTGAATCAGTAGAGCACAGGCTTCTTATGTGGAAGGCTGGGAGTTTGAAACTGGGCCAACTCAAACCAATGACTTACAAAATTGGTACTTGTTGTTGTTACCTAGCCTGGCGCTCAACATCACCAGGATAGTGCAAGAACTGGTTAGCTCAGTATCAGGATAATAATGTGTCTGAGTGGGAACTCGGGTCATGGTGTTGGCAGCTTGGTCTCCCATTGGGGCATCACTATAAAGTCGCCATGAGTGCGCATTCTCACAAGCCGGTGCCCATCCTAATATGACCTTAGCTGTTGCCAGGATGTAAAGCCCCCAACAAACAGGCCAATCATCTCATCACAATCCCAGTGGGCTTGCTTTGTGCTCGCAAATGATATTTAAAGGTTGGATAATCCGGTGGATTTGAAGGTGTTTTTTAAAATAGGTTTTTCTATACATAAATATATTATTAGCTTGATCGTTATAATGTACTTCATTTATGTTTAAAGTAATTTATTTTCAATATTTCAATATTTGAAGTGAAAATATTTTACATTAATTTTGGCGTGCACATGAAAATGCTGAACATATTTTTTGCGGCTTAGCAGCATTGTACTAAAGCACAAAATTGCACAACATATTTAATGAGTGCATCGATATCGAAGTTGGGTATTTATCAAATCTAGGTTCACAAGTGTTTGGGCGTAAAAATTTAATGCTCTAATCGATTTTACAGCTTTTCTCAAGTCCATTCTAAACGGCCTGTGGAGATACAAGATACTCACAAGTTTTAATAAATTGTTTAATAAATTCCTCGAAATGCTTGGAACTTGTGGTTCCCCTCCCCGATCTCCAACTCATCTTACCTGGACCCATCTGAGCACGCCTCAAAGTTGCAGAGTCTGATGAAAACATTACATTTCCAAATTAAATAACCAAAGACCATGACATTTTACTCTGGAAAATTGAAAGGGTGGGACTTGGTCCTAAATCTTGTGCATTTCTAGCCAACTATCTGTCAAATAGACAACAAGTTACAAAAATAAACGGCATTAAGTCAACAGAGAGATCAATTACAACTGGAGTACCCTAGGGTTCCACGCTTGGGCCACTACTCTTCCTCATATTCATTAATGACTTGCCCTTGGTAACAAATGAGGCCATGTTCACACTGTTTGCTGATGATGCGGCCCTCACAGTCCATAACCCAAGCATTGAATCTGCAGCAGATGTAGTTGAGGATGTACTAGCTAAGGTTAACATCTGGTGTAAGGAAAATAAACTGACAATTAATGCAAAGAAATCTGAATACATAATTGTTGCAACCAAGGTAAACAAATCGAGAGCACAACCTATCAATTTACATTTGGGTGATGCAGTATTGAATAAGGTAGACACATACAAATATTTAGGGACCACACACTAAATGGTAATCGACAACTCTCAAGACTTAATCAAATGATAGCCATAAAAATGACAACTTTCGGAAAAAATTAGGTACTACATGAGCGAGAATACAGCCCTGTTACTATATAAAGCCACTATTCTTCCAATATTGGACTAAAATGATTTAATATATGGATTGCTGACAAAACAAAAAGAAAACAAATTACAGAGGATTCAAAACAGGGCACTTAGAACTGTCTACAGAGGAAAAAGCCTGTCTGTAAAGGAAATGCATGCTAAAGCACAAGTCAGCTACCTTAGCCAAATGAGGGACACACATCTCCTCAGTCTCATGTATAAAAGATCCAATGATGAACAGTATGTTGACCATACAAACACAGTAACCAGACAGTGCAATGGTACACTTCTAAAAATACCCAAGCCACTAACAAACAAGCTGACAAAAGCACCGATTTACAGAGGTGGCACATCGTGGAATATACTCCCAGTGAGGACAAGTCCCCTTGAATTAAAAAACTTATTGAAAATATAACAGGCCTGTCAGCCCCCTACACAGTTACAGGTAATCTAAAGGCCATCCTTGCCCTGACCCTTGTACATACATATATATATAAATGTTCTCAAATGCACTACACGGCCCTGCACGCTGATCCCCTTCCCACCCCTACCCCAGCCCAACTACACCTTCTTTCAAAACCTATTCCCTAACATTTTCCTTGAGTCCCCACTGCAATTTCAGACTTCCGATCCCATCATGAGGCCACACAATGCAAAACACTTGTGATGGAATCCAACAATGGGCAGGTTTCTCGCATCTGGTATTGGTGACTGGATCCACTGATTTGCATATTTACAATATAATATACATGTGTATTGGAGATATGTTATATCTTTTTGAAAAAAAGAAGAGAGAAAGACAAAGGAAGAAAGAAGTGTTTAAAGACAATTCTAGAACCATGCAATACCATGTGATGCATACTCACCAAGTGCATAATACATATGTTGAACTGGAATTGTATGCAGTAACCCTGATTTATTTTATGCTTCTATTATCGAACAGGATTTTCATATTTTCATTTATGTACCAACAAATTGTACTGAACGGCCGGAAGACCAGTGCTCTGGCGCTGACAAAAGACATTATTCGCTGAATAAAATACATTAAGTTAAAAAAAAAAAAAAGCACTTACCTAGATAAGAATGAAAAGATCTGCATTATTTCGCAGATTTCCGTGATTTTTTTTTGTATTCACTGATTAATTTCACGAAATGACAATGTACATGATAGCAATTGGTTCGTTCAAATCCCATTCTTATTTAACCTTAGATGTTAGAACATAAAACCCAAACAAGAAAGGGTTAGGCATTGGCGATAATAGTCACAAGAAGGACAGTTGAAACCTGACTTCTGGCATTTTTCATGATTCCCTGACAGTGCTAATCATATGGGGGGTGTCCCTGCTTTCGTAGAAATTTGCCATTAGTTCTGCTGCAACCCGCTAGGTGGTGCCAATCGCCCAGCCTCATGTCTGTGTTTTTTGCCAGATACTACTTTCATCCCTGCCTAGATGTGATGCTACATATTCAACTTACATCTAGTCATCTTGCAAGACACAGTGAAAGGGGGAAGAAGGGATGGCCAAATGAGTTAGAACGACCGTCTCCTGTGTTGGTAGACTGTGGGTCGAACCCTGGTCGAGTCAACCGAATGACTTCAAAATTGATACTTGTCGCTTCCTAGCCAGGCGGTCGGCATTATTAGGATAGGGCAAGGAGCAGTGGAATGAGGAAGACCAATCATCCGCGATTGAGACTTCCCCTGGTTAAACGACTAATGTACAACAACAACAAAATACAAGGCAGACAAATAAGGGAAAGACACCAGAGAATGGATAGGCCTGTAGTTTTGCAAAAGTTACTTCACGCTAAAGGGCAGAAGATTATAATGATCAACTTAATATAAATCTACATCTCTCTCTGGGGCAGTGTTTGTAACTGGGGTCCGGGCCCCCTTCGCCACTCATCCAGGAGGAATTTTCATATCTAATTCTCGCTAAACAAATTTCAATTGTCCATTTGTTTTAAAAATTGTATCTTGTATAAGTATGAACTTTAATGTAATGTAACATTGGTTGCTCAGCTAGAAGATCACCTTAGTTACCTTACTGCATGTTTGTTGTTAAATAAAACTCATTAAAATGTATATTTATATGCTATATAAGCCATTATACGAGTATAATAAGCCGGAAGTTCCATCTACTCCCCAGACACTAAGTCATCGGCTGGTCACCTCTACTCATTAGGTCATCTACTCGTAGTGGTACCACCTGACCTCCCCACATGGCACCACCTGCTTGCCCATGCCTCAGTGGCTGTTACGCTCACTCACTGTGTGTTTGTGTGTATATATATTATATATATATATAATATATATATTATATATATATATATATAATCCAGTTTCAAATCCAGTGGGCAAGTGACTGACCTGGCCCGAGCACCGACGGAAACAGCCGTTGGCGGCGTTAGCGGAGGCAACCCGGGGCAAATCCAGGCATGTCACCGATTTGACATAATATATTTTGCGAATAACCTCATAGCAATAATAATAATAAAGGAATGCTCCGCCTATTTATATCCGCATAATTAATTATACATTCTATATATATATATTATAACCACTGGACTATGCAACTTGAAGCATGATGTACTTGTTGAAGTGACAGATGTTGACAGTGTCAACTCTGACAGTTAGATCCACATTAGGACACTGCCACGTGACACTGCGCCGACTCGGGTCATTAGAATACAATGAGGAGCCGGATGCGCCGTGCGGGGCCCCCTTCTGTGCAGGCATAGCCCCATTAAAAACGCGTTTACACGCCGCCAGGTGGCGTGGCGACGCGCTCGTTAGGCAAGCGGCAGTTCGCCTGTTTGTTTATTGGAGTTTTATGTCCTGGCAACATATATGGTCAGGTCATATCAGGATGGGTACCGACTTGTGACGGTGCACACTCATGGTGACTTTATAGTGCTGTCATACTGCAGGGTGACCCCATATCCCACTCAGTTACATCATCTTGTTACTGATCAAATCAGTACTTGCCCTGTCCTATTAATGTCGAGCGCCAGGCTAGGTAGTGACAAATATTTGGTAAGTTATCAGTGTGACTCGGTCTGGGTTTGAACCCACGACCTCCCTCACTATATATATATATATATATATATATATATATATATATATATATATATATATATATATATATATATTTTACCTCGGTATACAGCCTCGGGCTAGCCTCAGGCTAGGGAGAAGGAAGCACATCCGGGTCCAGCAATTAGCATAAAGAACTCACGATTGGATTACGTTTCGTTGAGTTGCTCCCGCAAATTTAGTCTACATACAAGCAAATACGCAGTAAGTATAATAAAAACTGTGGTTAGCTTAATTATGATGCATTATAGCATCATTATGGAAAGTTTAGAACTTTCTTTGGTCCTTTTTGGACTAGTTTATTCGGTTATAAAAAACCAAGGATAGAACGTTCTAGATTCCTTGACTGAAGGAACGAAACCGATTCTTAGCGGTTCTATCAACACCCGTGTGACCATGGGTAGAGATGTGGGCTCTGCCTCATCTCCTGTGGAAATTCTCTCGGACTCTAATAGAGAGTGTTGTTGGAGATGCTCCTGGGTTTCTTTTATAGACTCCCCACAAACTTTTTCAGGCGTTTCTCCGAGTTTCGTAGCATTTTCTCCGACCTGCTGGCGCAATAGTCGCAGGGGGGAGAAGTGTGCAGAACAGAGGGATGGGCGAGCCAATACACTGGTCCCGACCCCGCGTAAGATTTGGGCTTGACCCACAATCCACGCACAAATTTAGCTTATTACGCCTGTGTTAGAACGGTATAAACACGTTCTCTAACACCACTAGATGTCCAATTGAGTTTAATGACGAAATTGCGACATTTAGAAATACCGGGACTGACCATTCATTTGTTTCAGATCCCGATGGCCACGAAGCGGAGTAAGCGTGTGGCAGCAGCAGCCGAGGGACGCGCTCCACGAGGCTCGGACGAGGAGTACGACTCCTCACCGGTGTTGTCGGCTATGCCTTCGCCACAGCGCGGGGCGCATATCCTCTCCGAGGCGGAAGAGGAGACAGTGCCTGAGGGCCCCACAGCTCCAGATTGGGAGACACGGTGGGCGGCTATGGAGAGTCATATTCTGTCTCTCAAACCACCGCCGTCTCGTAAACGGCCAATGCCGTTGTTCCAAGACGAGTCGGACTGGGAAGTCTTCTCAGAGACAGACTCAGCGATGGAGGCTAGGGCTCCTCCTCCTCCTCCTAAACGGAGGAAGAAGAAGAAGCAAGTCACTTCTTCAGGTGACGAGTTCACCAAGGAACGGAATAAGACCGAGCTTCGCAAAAAGCGGAAGCCCAAGTCCAAGAAGAAGAAGAAGAAGAAAGATTCTTCTTCATCCAATTCCTCCCCAGATTCCACTTCGACGGAATCAGACTCAGACACACAATATGAAGGTGTCTATGCTGCCATTGGTGGCAAAGTGTCAAAAAGGGTGGAGAAGCCAAAATCTAAGCGTGTGAAGACTACCACGCTTATGCGCGAGACCATCAATGGTCATTTCCGCACGTTTAAACCGGCGGAAATCATCTCCAAGCTAGGAGATGAACCGACGGGCATTAAAGGTGTCCCCAACTCCATCATTAAACAGATGGACAGAGATGTCAACATGACGGAAGACCGTAAAAAATTCGAGAGTATGTTGCACATTGTGCATAAGGCGGTGCTCGGTACCCTAACGGCCATCACCCCGGTGGCAAATAGGATGCAACGAGAAAACAAGTTCTCGTCCTTGGCTAAAACCATGGACAAAGGCATCGCAATGCTAACGGCGGCAGGTAATTACCTGTCGTACAGACGATATGAAAATGTCTTCAAGTCGGTTTGCACAGACGCTGGCAAAGAAGTGGCCCAATCAAAGAAGATCACGGACAATGATGGGAAAGAGTATACGCTCTTTCTGGCCCCGGACCCGATCAAAGGGAAACCGTTCGATAAAACGAAAATGTTCGGGGGTCAATTACAATACCTCTATAAAGAGGTAGAAACCGCAGCCAAGAGTGGCAAAAACATGGATGGGAGGAAGAAGCCGGAAGCCCCACGATTCAAAAGGTCACGAGCGGATTTTCGCCCATGACGGTTCGGCAGAGGAACCAGACCGGGCTCAACCTTCAGTCAGTCTTTCCGGGGCCGGGGTCCCCGCCCAGGCTGGACCGACAACACCGCACGGCCACTGGGGCGGGTCCAAGTAGAGGTCCAAACACAGACTTTACAAGTCCTCGCGGCCTCTAAAACCACACAAACTGTAAGCAACTTTGTGGCTGGTAATATTAATAATCATATTTCTGAATGGAACAAAATTACCAGTGATCAAGATATTTTAAATATAGTTAAAGGTGTTCAAATTCCCTTCATACAAATTCCGGTACAAGGGAGAGTTCCTTTTCCCTATAAAATTGAACCACTGGAACGAGAGGCACTAACTGAACAGGTACAAAAATTCTTTGATAAAGGAATTATACAAAAAGTAACACACTGCCCAGGAGAGTTTATTTCAAACATCTTCTCCAGACCAAAACCTAACGGGGACGTTCGAATGATCCTAGATTTAACGACCCTTAATAAAATGATCGAATATCGACATTTTAAAATGTTCTCGCTAGAGACGGCACGAGATCTGATTACACCGGACGCGTGGATGGCTAGTGTTGACTTACAAGATGCATACTACACAGTTCCCATAGCGGAACAACACCGGAAATTTCTCCGCTTTCTTTGGAATGACCAACTCTATGAGTTTACCTGCATGCCGAATGGCTTAGCTTGTGCCCCTCGTTTGTTCACTAAACTGTTAAAGCCTGTTTTCTCAGTTATGGCGCGGAATGGTCACATAATGTTCCCTTACATAGATGATTCCTTTATAATGGCGTCAACACAAATTGATTGTGTAAACGCAGTTTTGGATTTATGTGCATTACTCACTAAATTAGGGTTTTATGTACATCCACATAAGTCAGTGCTAAAACCAACAAAACAACTGAAATGTTTAGGGTTTATCCTGGATACAAAGTCCCTCACAGTGTCGATAACAGAACAGAAACTAACTAAGTTTATGACCACAGCGACCCAGCTTCTTAAGTTACCAAAGCCTAAGATTAGACAGGTCGCCGTCCTTATCGGGATAATGATATCTTATGCACCCGCTATACTATACGGGAAAGCCCATATTAAATCTCTAGAAATAGATAAAAATTGAGCGTTAGCACGGTCTAAAGGCAATTTTGAACGGAAGATGTTTATTTCTCAAGAAGGGTTACAGGATATTGGATGGTGGATGCAACATATAGCGAATTCACCAAATCCAAACCGCATGGCGGAACCAAATACAGTAATTACCACTGACGCTTCGCTAGAAGGTAGGGGAGCCCATCGAGATGGGGTAGCAACAGGAGGTAGATGGCTAGATGATGAAAGGTCAGACCACATTAATGCGCTAGAATTGCGTGCTATTTATCTGGGGCTACGTAGCTTAGTAAAGATAACTAAATCACAAGTTAGAATACTAACTGATAACACTACAGCTATGGCATATATCCGTAATATGGGTGGAACAAAATCAAAGCCTTGCAATCAGTTATCTAAACTGATTTGGGACTGGGCACAGGCTCAACAAGTCTGGCTGACTGTAGCGCATATCCCAGGGTCACAAAATACACTTGCAGACCATAAGAGTAGAAAATTCCATGACCATTTAGAATGGTCCCTATCTACACCTTTGTTTAACTTCATTTGTGCAAAATGGGGTAAGCCTAAAGTTGACTTGTTTGCATCACGAAACAATCATAAGTTGCCCTGTTATGTTTCTTGGCATCCCGAACCGGATGCTTGGAAAGTTGATGCATTTGCTATTACCTGGGCAAATAATTATTTCTATATTTTCCCACCATTTAGCATTATCAGCCGAGTGGTGAGAAAAATCAGCATGGAGGGGACACATGCCATACTGATAGTGCCCGATTGGGACACGCAACCTTGGCTGCCAGCAGTTTCACAACTGGCAAAAGAACATATACGATTCCCAAGAAAAGCCGGGAACCTAACGCACCACGGACCGCTAGTGGTTCACGGCGACGTGTCAGCGACACCCCTATTGGCATTCCTTTTCTAAGGAAACAACTACAGCAATTTGGATTGGATAAAATTACTGAGGACAGAATAGTAGCTGATGCATGGAGGCCAGGAACTGTCAAAATGTACAGAAACTATTTAAAGAAATGGGGTGTACATTGTTTGCTGATGAAAGTCAAGCCAACAAATCCAACAATTGCACAAGTAGCCCGTTTTCTTCGTTCTCTAGAGGATGAGGGACTAGGGTTTGGGGCGGTCAATGCGGCAAGATGCGCGTTATCAATTATATTACCTAGAATTGACGGCGAAACAGTTGGTAAACGTTATGTCCTTCATTATCTACTTCGGTCAATTTATCAAAGGAATCCTCCAAAACCAAAGTATAGTCGCTTTTGGGATGTTTCTATAGTATTTAAGTTGTTTCAGGCTTGGCCTCACAACTCTTTGTTAGATATAAAACAATTAGGTTTTAAGGTAGCGGTCTTGTTACTATTAGTAACGGGACACAGAGGACAAACGATTGTTGCTTTATCCTTAACTGGATTAGAAATAGACAAGAAACCAGCTACGTTTGATTTAGCACAATTGCTCAAATCAAACACGTTAGGTCACCCTTTATCTACGGTTCACTTAGACTACTTCCCAAATGATCGGAAATTATGTGTTGTGACAGCCATACGGGCTTATATATCCAAGACAAAGGACTTACGTGCATCACAACAACTATTAGTGAGCTTCATAAAGCCACATAAGGCAATTTCAAGAGACACCCTTGCCAGATGGACAATCACGGTGTTGAAATTGGCTGGAGTGGATACGGGCAAATACTCTTCCCACTCAACCAGAGGTGCCATGTTGTCCAAGGCACGTTTGCTCGGCATTTCTGTAAAAAGAATACTAGCGCACAGGCTGGAAGACGGCTAAGTCGTTTGCAAAACATTACAACAAACGACTAGAAAAGCCTACCGGCATTGCAAAGCGCCTGCTCACCAACTAACAAGAATAGGTGAGAACAACAACTTTGAATGATGCAATTACTAATAAAATGACACATAAACATGTTATAATAAGAATGAATGATATTAAGGATAAAAATGAATTATGTAAAAGTCTCCCTAGCCTGAGGCTAGCCTGAGGCTGTATATCGAGGTAAAATAGTATAGTTATACGAGTCTTACCTGGGTATAGATGATGGATAACTGTTGTTTTCCCAAGGTATAAGCCTCGGGTAGACGTGGGCTAGGGCCCGCCCACCACACCCTACCACATCTATTCCGTTGGTGTACCATTACGGGAAAATCATAGTATCAATTGTATTGAAAGATCATTTTTATCCTGAATAAGTAGGTAAAGATTGCTGGACCCGGATGTGCTTCCTTCTCCCTAGCCCACGTCTACCCGAGGCTTATACCTCGGGAAAACAACAGTTATCCATCATCTATACCCAGGTAAGACTCGTATAACTATACTATACTATATATATATATATATATATATATATATATATATATATATATATATATATATATATATATATATATAAAGCAACATTTTTCACTTGTCCAATGGACAAGTCTGATGTGATTTTCACTTGTCCATCTGAATTTTCACTTGTCCCGGACAAGCACTTATGTCGAACGCTGATATATCCTATATAAATAGCCATCTGCGAACGTTAATTTAGAAATCTAGTGACGTCGGATAGATGCAGCTTATCTTTCTATTTGTGTCTTAAACACCCACGTAGAGTACTGCAGTTGCAGGTAGGCTGGAGTATAAGCTGATTTGCGCTGGAGACCAGTGTAGTCACTACTTACTACATGTGGGGAATATCAGACAGTTTATAATCATATCGTGTACTTGGTCACCGAGGTGTAGCAATTTATGTCCTGATATATAAATATATTTTTATGCACACATACATCCAGCCTATGCATATATATATTATGTAATTATAATAATAATAATTATAAACACTGCAGACGTGAATGTAGCTTTCAGGAAACACTTTATAACATAATAGGACACTGCTAGTGTGTGTGTGTGTATATATAATTATATATATACATATATATATATATATATATATATATATATATATGTATATATATATATAATTATATATATATATATATATATATATATGATGTATGACAATTATATGAGTATAAATACTGGTGGAAGTTCTGTAAACTCCTTCATTAGTCGTTGACTGCCTCTCTCGGTAACTCTACCAACTCGATTGGTGGCACCTCTTAGGTTCGTCTGCTTCTCTTAACTGTCCATCTATGCCTGTACCTGTTAGCCTATCACCTAAAAAATAAATGTATGTTATGTTCTGGTATATATATATCATGTCAGAAGATGAAATATGTTTGGTCCACAGATGTGGCCAGAGAAACCAGATGATTGTTATCTGTGCGATATAGTAGTGCTAGTAAGTGTAATAATAATATACAGTAAGTACACTGGTCTCCAGCGCTGTCAGACTGGTATCGCTCAGTGCAGAACTATGTATGTGTAGATATACCCCCCCTCCTCCTCCTATCCCCTCCCCCCCCCCCAATTTTGGTTGATGAAAAAAATCAAATACACTCTCAGAAAATTAACTGTATCCTCGTCGCGCATGTCGCAGGGTCTTTAAATTAACACCTGTGGAGCTGACAATGTTACTAACAGTAACATACAGCTGTGTGGGTGGGTGGGGGGAGGCTGGGGCTGAGTGATGGTAAACAAACACCGCGGTAAACGACTGCGCACAGAAATAGTTACAGTACTGTGACTGTTTGTTTTCATAAGTGGATAGTATGTGCTCGGCCTATGCCGGTGTCACAGTTTCCGCCGTCCGCCAGTTTCCGTGGTACGCATCGCTTCTGCGCATGCATCAAAGTCGAACAGCATTTGTTTCTAGGTGGTGTGGTCTTAGAAATATTTCACTTTTTCTGTATTTTCTGTATGAAGATTGCTCACGACCATTGACAATGCCTTGAGTTTGACGGTACACTCAGTGCAAAACATTAGTTTTATTCCAAATTAATAGAAATCAAGAACCCTAACTTATAAATTTAATATAATCTTTTTGGTAAAGATGTTTTCTATATCTGTACCAAGCGATTTGTTTCTAGGTGGTGTGCTGTTTCTCTGCATGAAGATTGCTCACGGCCATTGACAATGCATTTGAGTGTAGGCTTACCGCGGAAACTGGTGGACCGCGGAAACTGCGACACCGGGTCCAGCTGTAAGTTGTAGGCTGTAAGTTGTAGGCTGTAAGTTGTAGGCTGTAAGTTGTAGGTTGTAGGCTGTAAGGTGTAGGCTGTAAGGTGTAGGGTGTAAGTTGTAGGATGTAAGGTGTAGGGTGTAAGTTGTAGGCTGTAAGTTGTAGGCTGTAAGGTGTAGGCTGTAAGTTGTAGGCTGTAAGGTGTAAGTTGTAGGATGTAAGGTGTAGGGTGTAAGGTGTAGGCTGTAAGTTGCGGGTTGTAAGGTGTAGGCTGTAAGTTGTAGGATGTAAGGTGTAGGGTGTAAGTTGTAGGCTGTAAGTTGTAGGCTGTAAGGTGTAGGCTGTAAGTTGTAGGATGTAAGGTGTAGGGTGTAAGTTGTAGGATGTAGGGTGTAAGGTGTAGGCTGTAAGTTGTGGGCTGTAAGGTGTAGGCTGTAAGTTGTAGGATGTAAGGTGTAGGCTGTAAGTTGTAGGCTGTAAGGTGTAGGCTGTGAGTTGTAGGCTGTAAGGTGTAAGTTGTAGGGTGTAAGGTGTAGACTGTAAGTTGTGGGCTGTAAGGTGTAGGCTGTAAGTTGTAGGATGTACGGTGTAGGGTGTAAGTTGTAGGCTGTAAGTTGTAGGCTGTAAGGTGTAGGCTGTAAGTTGTAGGGTGTAAGTTGTAGGATGTAAGGTGTAGGTTGTAGGGTGTAGGCTGTAAGTTGTAGGATGTAAGGTGTAGGGTGTAAGTTGTAGGATGTAAGGTATAGGGTGTAAGTTGTAGGATGTAAGCCCCCCTTGCACTAGGCTATATTTTACCTCGGGCTGGAGCCACCGAGCGATCACAGCCCAGGGAGCTGAAGCATTTCCGGTTTAAAAATATATGTCTATATACCGTCTTCTCGCAGGTTAATATTTCGTAAATTTCCACCCTTAAAACCCCATGTGTGGCTAAGCGCCCACCCACCACTTCAGTGATTTGCCTATTTAAACGCCCAGGAGGTTAACCCATGCGAATACATGTATCTATATATGTATCTGAGACTGTCTCAAAAGGTGCTAAGCAATATGAGACAAAACTTTGTCCATTGTAACGTTCAACATACTATCTGCTTATGCATTTGCTCAGGATAAACTGATTTGTTTTTTACATGGTGTTTCATAATCCCAAGAGAATACATATTGATTTGAAGCAAATGTCCTTGTGTTTTCAGTGTAACCGTTTCTGTGCTGTTTTGTGTCAATCGTTACAATGGACAAAAAACAAGTTATCACCTTTTGAGACAGGCTCATCTATATATAAATTGCAATTGCGGAACATTGGTCTTCCTCATTCCAGAGCTCCTTGCCCGATCCTAGTAATGCCGAGCTCCAGGCTAGATAGCATGACAAGTATAAAAATGTATGGTCATTGGTTCGACTTAGCGGGCTTGAATCCCGCGACCTGTCAAATGGGAAGCGGGTGATCAGCTCATTTGGCCATCCCGTCTGGTCACTTGAATAACAGTTGATCAGAGATGATCACATGTTATTTTCTATGCCCACGTAAATAATTTAAGTTGAATGTGAACATGTCGCCAACTGTTGCCATATACTGTACAGTTGGCATGCATGGGCAGTGGCGCCACCTGACGGGAATCGTCGGTTCAGTGATCTCATGTGTGTAATAGACGATTTCCACCACTAATCCGCCCTCTGACATCAGTGCAAGAACTATTGTTGTAGACAAGCAGCTCACTCTTCAGCATGCTCTGTGGAAAAGGGTCTCATAGAGGATTTGCACCACAAACTTGCTCTCTAGTGGTAGTGTCAAGAAACTAATGTTATATCGATAGTGTAGTGGTCTGCACTAACCTCTCAGGCAAGGAGCCGCATAGACAGGTAGGCGGGGGTGGTGTGTTGATATCAGGGAGCCTAGGTGGTGTAATGGTTAGCACACTGGCCCGGAATGCAAAGAGATGTGGGTTCGAGTCCCGCTCTAGGCGCAATATTTCCCATTTTCATTACCCCCATGACAATAGCAACCCATTGTACATCATGCTTTGTGGAAAAGGTCTCTTAGAGGATTTGCACCACCAGCCACCCACTGATGGCAGTGAAAAAAATAATAATGTGGGTAGAAGATAGATCACTGCGCATGCTCCATGGAAAAGGTCTATCCGTGAGAATATATTTCATCCCTGGCACTGGCGTGATGAAACTGGCAACTGCTGGTCCAATACTAATGTTACCGGTTTAGCCAGGTCACTTAAACATTCCATTGTGCATCACAATTGAAAAAAGAATTTTGTTTTCTCATCACGATCACGACATCTAAAGGATCTAGTTGTCCCTGGGTCATCTGCATGTATCGATGGAGGTAGCAGCAATTAAGCCGCGCTTTAAATCCTGTTAAACCAAAACTAAGCCACACTTCAAGTCCTGTTAGTCAAAATTAAGCCACACTTTAAGCCCTGTTCACCTAAATTAAGCTGCACTTTAAGCCCTGTTGGTCAAAATTAAGTCATGCTTCAAGCCTTGTTAGTCAAAAGTAAGTCATGCTTTAAGCCCTGTTAGTCAAAATTAAGTCACGCTTTAAGCCCGGTTGTCAAAATTAAGTCATGCTTTAAGCCCTGTTAGTCAAAATTAAGTCATGCTTTAAGCCCTGTTAGTCAAAATTAAGTAATGCTTTAAGCCCTGTTAGTCAAAATTAAGTCATGTTTTAAGCCCTGTTAGTCAAAATTAAGTCATGCTTTAAGACCGGTTGGTCAAAATTAAGTCACGCTTCGAGCCCTGTTAGTCAAAATTAAGTCATGCTTTAAGCCCTGTTAGTCAAAATTAAGTAATGTTTTAAGCCCTGTTAGTCAAAATTAAGTCATGCTTTAAGACTGGTTGGTCAAAATTAAGTCACGCTTCGAGCCCTGTTAGTCAAAATTAAGTCATGCTTTAAGCCCTGTTAGTCAAAATTAAGTCATGCTTTAAGCCCTGTTAGCCTAAATTAAGCCGCACTTTAACTTTAAGCCCTGTTTCAGCAGCTGGGCCCATGCTGGTCGTGGGAGATGTTGGTTTTTAGGTGTGTTCTTTGTTGCCCCAAATCGTTGGAATGTGTGTCAGGTGGGGAGTGGAGTGTGGTGGGGGGATCTGGCATATGAACCAGCACTGTGTGCCAGAATAACAGGAGCAGGGAATAACGCAGGACTATCACAAATACACAAGGTATAATATTGAACTGAGCCAAAACATTACATGTAGGTAGGTGTACACTTTGAAGTTGTCCAAAACAACGCTAACATACAACATACGCATGCTTCAATGGTGTGTCGCATTATTATTTTTTAATGAAATTTTGCTTTGAAGAGGGTTGACGGTGTGAATGGTTTGACGGTTTGTGGATCGGGGTTCAGTGCATTAGAGTTACAGGGTACCTGTTTAGTTCTTAGGAGGTTAACTGGTTTGAGTTTAGTAGGTTGGAGGTTAGCTAGTTCTGGGTTTAGGAGGTTAACAGGTTGGGGTTTAGTAGGTTGGAGGTTAGCTAGTTCTGGGTTTAGGAGGTTAACAGGTTGGGGTTTAGTGGGTTGGAGGTTAGCTAGTTCTGGGTTTAGGAGGTTAACAGGTTGGGGTTTAGTAGGTTGGAGGTTAGCTAGTTCTGGGTTTAGGAGGTTAACAGGTTTGGGTTTAGTAGGTTGGAGGTTAGCTAGTTCTGGGTTTAGGAGGTTAACAGGTTGGGGTTTAGTAGGTTGGAGGTTAGCTAGTTCTGGGTTTAGGAGGTTAACAGGTTGGGGTTTAGTAGATTGGAGGTTAGCTAGTTCTGGGTTTAGGAGGTTAACAGGTTGGGGTTTAGTAGGTTGGAGGTTAGCTAGTTCTGGGTTTAGGAGGTTAACAGGTTGGGGTTTAGTAGGTTGGAGGTTAGCTAGTTCTGGGTTTAGGAGGTTAACAGGTTTGGGTTTAGTAGGTTGGAGGTTAGCTAGTTCTGGGTTTAGGAGGTTAACAGGTTGGGGTTTAGTAGGTTGGAGGTTAGCTAGTTCTGGGTTTAGGAGGTTCACAGGTTGAGGTTTTCTAGGTTGGAGGTTAGCTAGTTCTGGCTTTAGGAGGTTAACAGGTTGGGGTTTAACTAGTGTGCGTTCAGCAAGATGTGGTTAGAGTTCAGTGAATTCAGTGAGTTGGAGTTGGGGTTTAGCAGGTTGGGGTTTAGAGGTTATATGGCTAGTACTACTCGTAGGTTTGAAGTTGAGCTATTTGGGGTTCAACTGGTTGGAGTTTAGCTAGCTGGCATCCAGCGGGTTGGGGTTTAGCAGGTTGGCATTTGGCAGGTTAGCATTTAACAGGGTGGTGTTTAGCAGGTTGATATTTAGCAGGTTGGGGTTTAGCAGGTTGGAGTTTAGCTAGTTGGAGTTCAGTGGATTGGAGATTTGCAGGTTGTACTTTAAAAAGTTGGGGTTTAGCAGGTTGGAGTTTAGCAGTTTGGAGTTTAGCAGGTTGGAGTTTAGCAGGTTGGAGTTTAGCAGGTTGGAGTTTAGCAGGTTGGAGTTTAGCAGGTTGGAGTTCATCAGGTTGGCATTCAGCGGGTTGGAGTGTAACAGGTTGGACTTTAGCAGGTTGGAGTTTAGCAGGTTGGCATTCAGCGGCTTGGAGTGTAACAGGTTGGAGTTTAGCAGGTTAGAGTTTAGCAGGTTGGAATTCAGCGGGTTGGAGTGTAACAGGTTGGAGAGTTGACATCTAAACGAGTTACTGTGTGCTTGGACAAAAATGATTACAATTTCTGTGCACCTCAATCTCTAATCTACACACTACCTTAACACTAACAGACCCTTAAGGTGGGATTCCATATACATGATATACGGTATGCGAATGCGTACGAGGCATGCAACAACCTTTCACTGTTTGTTATGGAAACGAAACAGCAAAAAGTCACCGCATACTTCATACACATTCGCGTACCTCATACCGTGTAATTGGAATCCCACCTTAAGGGTCTGTTAGTGTATATGGAATCCTAGCTTTACCTCGCAAATGCGATCTTGTGTTGGGCTGGTTAGATGGCATATCAATCCGAGAGGGTCGGGCGTAAAACAGTTGCCGTGTCGGCCCCGTCGTTATCTTCTGCTGGGTGGGTAAATGTGGCTGAACCTGCCGGCACCATGTTGGTGAGTATCCGTCTTGTCTAAGCGCAGTGAATCGGTGGGATGGCTGAATGAGTTGAGCTCCCGCCTCCCATTTTGAATCCCATGTCGGGTCAAACCAATGACTTAAAAATGTATACTTGATGCTACCTAGCCTGGCGTTCTGCATTACTAGGATAAGGCAAGGAGCAGTGGAATGATCAATTGTTCGCGAATAAATGAACTAATGTACAGCAAAAAATAAAGAAGACAAAAAAAGTGTATGGTGTAACCCTGAATCGGATGTCTCCCTTATACCCTAGTCACACAAGAGCCACCATTCGCCGCCAACCTCCTTACGCCCAAAAGGTCGCCAACCTCCCAGTGTCCCACTCAATACATTGATTCAAAAATGTGGGCAGTGGCGGTGGGAGCTCCGACCGCATTTTTGACGCTGGGTTGGCAACCTGGCACCGACCACACGGTGAGCGCGGCATTGCATGTGTTGGCAGCGCCAGGTCATCACCAACCAAGAGGTCGATGACCTGGTGGTGCCGACAGGGCGCCATCCATTGTTTTAAAAAGGTTTTTTAATTAATAGCGCCACCGGAAACTGGCGCAAGGAGGATGCAGGTGCAGCAGCTGCAGCCTCCTTGCGTCCAACATTTTCCAAATGGACAGCGCGAGGTTGGCGACTTCGCGGCGCCAGTTCGTAAGGCGGGCGTAAGTTGGACACTTTGACGCCATGAATCGATCTTAAGTGAACACAGCCCTGGTGTGACTGGGGTATTAGATGGCGGACACCATCACACACTGGTCATATGCTGATTCCATTCACCGAACCCCAACCTGTTCACACCCACACCCACCTCCACACCCACACCTACCGCCACACACGCACATCAATTCCACACTTACCTCACATTGACCTTCGTACTGACTTCACACTGGCCCTGCACTGACGCAACATTTATCTTACATTGAACTTACAATGACCCTCACTGACCTTGCATTGACCCTACACTGACCCGCCACACTGCCGTAACCAACGGATATTTCTGACGCGAGAACTGGTCTCTGCCTACACCACGTCCATTACCCAAGGTAGTGCAGAGAAGGAACAAAGGAAGGAACGGAGGAATGAAGGAACGAAGAAAGAAAGAAAGAAAGAAAGACAGAAAGAAAGACAGAAAGAAAGACAGAAAGAAGGACAGAAAAAAAATTAAATGAAAGAAAGATCAAAAGGGGGAAAAAAGAAAGAAAGACAAATGAATGGGTTTGTTAAATGAAAGAATGACAGAAAGAAAGAAAGAGATAAGGAAAAAAAGAAAGAAAGAGAAAGAAAGAAAGAAAAATCTTGAGTCATTCAGCTCATGAAAGATATCTTGCAGCCAAAATACCGCCTCCACACGAATTCAGCCAGCTTCTACCCGAACCCTCCCTTAAATCCCGAGGTTTAACAAAAGAAGAAGAAAGAAAAGAGAGAAATAACCCAGAAAATTACCAAATTGTCAAATGAACAAAGACTGTCGACGCCTCAGTGCTGCAGGTAGGGCTCCCATGAATCGCATTTGCGAGTTAAAGCTAGGATTCCCTATGTACACGGTATGTGGTACGCGAATGAGAATGTTTGTTTGTTGTGTTGGTTTACGCCCTAGGCGATATTAGGACGGGTACCGACTCGTGACAGTGCACACTGATGGCGACTTTATAGTGCTTCCCCACTGGAAGACCAGGCTGCCAACACCATGAACTGATATCCCACTCAGTCACATTATCCTGACACTGAGCCAACCAGTCCTTGCCCTATCCTAATAATACCGAGCGCCTGGCTAGGAAGCGACAAGTATCAATTTTTAAGTCATTGGTTTGACTCGACCAGGGTTTGATCCCACGGTCTACCAACACGGGAGACGGACGCTGTGACTCATTCGGCCATCCCGCCTGGTTCGAAATGTGTAGGTATGCGGTGACTTAATGTGAAATGGGCACTAGATCAGTTAGTGCTTGTCACGGTGAGCTTTCCTAATATATAATACCTCTGGGTATGAGCGTTTCAATGAGGGCTGCCATTGGCGGAGTGCTGCTTTAACTGCTTCGCAGTAGGCGGCCTTCCGCAGCCTTTCACACCAAGCCTTGCTTATGTCGACTTGGGTATTTATTGCACGAGGCGCGGTGCCTGCTGGGGCTAGTAATCATGGTTTAACGTAGATTGCACAAAATGTGTAGATGCATAGAACTTGAGAAGAATGCACTTCCCGTAATATATAATTATGCTAGGTGTTGATTTATTGTATACTTGCTGCTAAATTGATCCTGTTCTTCCCCCTCCTCCTTCCCTCTTCCCACTTACCCCTTTCCCCTTCCCCCTTTCCCCTTCCCCCTTTCCCCTTCCCCCTTCCCCCTTCCCCCTTCCCCCCTTCCCCCTTCACCCTTCCCCCCTTCCCCCTTCCTCCCTTCCCCTTCCCCCTTCCCCTTCCCCTTCCCCCCTCCCCCCTTCCGCCTTCCCTTCTTCCCCCTTCCCCCTTCCCTCTTCCTCTTCCCCTTCCCCCCTTCCCCCTTCCCTGTTCCCTGTTCCCTGTTCCCCCTTCCCCCTTCCCCCCTCTTTTTGTGGCTTAGAATCAGGATAATGTGACCGAGTGGGGAATCAGGTTATGGTGCCGGTGGTCTGGTCTCCCAGTGGGGCAGCACTGTAAAGTCGCCGTCAGTGTGCACTGTCACAAGTTGGTATCCATCCTGATATGACCTTTAGATATTGCCAAGATGTAGAACCCCAATAACCAATTTTTTCTTTTTGTGGCTGGTAAATATGTAATTTTTGGTTAATTCTTCAGAATGGTGCTTGTTTTTGTTTTTTTTAAGTGCCAGGCCACTGGTCTTCTGGCCATATAGTTTTTTTCTGATATTAAAAAACAACAACAACACAGCTTTGAGTAAAGTACTCTTACAAATTAAAAAGCACATGTTGGCCTGGGGCCCCTAAGTTGTTTGGGGCTTTATGTCCTGGCAACATCTCCGGTCATATCGGGACGAGTACGTCAGTAGATCTACTACTTGCTTGTGGATGTGACTGTGCGCACCTACATCAACTTTATAGTGCTTCCTCACTGGGAAGTCATGATGTCGGCACCCTGACCTGATATCGCACTCACTCACATTATCCTGATACTGAGCAAATCAGTGCATGCCCTATCCTAGTAATGCCAAGCGCTAGGTTATGAAACAACAAGTATACATTTGTTACGTCATTGGCTATGACCTTCCAGATGGGAAGTTAGATAAAAGATTCACCCGGTAGGGTGAACAACAACATAGTCTAAATACTGGCGAAAATAGCTTTAGTATGGTACAGGAAGTAGAATGCCTTGCTCCAGTATCTAATGGTTACTTATATTGGCACAGACTTGGTGAAATGGGAGAGAATGCAAAAATACAAGATGGCGGCCATAGAATGCCGTTGATTTCACTTTTAAAGTCTATTAAACTGCATGTTTTATTACATTTTTCAAGTCAAAGGTAGCGGGGAAATATGAAAACATATATAAAGAATAAATGTTGCTTCTTAGATCATGAATTTAGGCTCTCATTGCATTTCCCCGCTTTCCGACAGCTTTTATATAGTGTAGGTATTCACCTGTGTACTGCAAGTACAGCGTGAATCCTTTATCTAATGGGAAGCCAGCCAGCCAGCGCTCTTAGTAATTCGGGCACCCCGGCCCATAGGTGTGCCCCAATACACCTTACAATAATAATAAATAATGAATTTAAAAAAAAAAAAAATCACCATTGCCATTACTTTTGGCAAGATATGAGACAACTTGACGCGGGCTTAGATTTCTAGCCAATAGACTTTGATTTATACACCGCTACTTTTGAATGCAGGATACAATAGGAGGCGGGTGAAGGGATGGGTGGGATGGCAGCCATGCATGGGGCTCGGGCATGTCTGAACTTAGAAATGAGGATGCCTTCTGTCTAGATTTAATTGGTCTCGTCATAACCACCACCTCTACCCCGTTATTAGGACCTCAGCCACAACCTTCACCAAAGTGTTGGTTCGAAGCCTGGCATGGGTGGTGGTGATAGGGGGTGGGGGGGATTGGTTGGATGGTCGTTGGAGTTTCACGTCCTGGCAATATCTGTGGTCATATCTGGACGGGTACTGACTTGTGGCAATGCGCACTCATGGCGAATTTATAGTGCTGCCCCACTGGGAAATCAGGCTGCCAACACCATGAGCCAATATACTAATCAGCCACATTATCCTGTCACTGAGCTAACCAGTCTTTGCCCTATTCTATTAATGTCAAGTGCCAGGCTAGGAAGCGACAAGTATCAATTTTATAAGTCATTGGTTTGACTCGACTAGGAACTGAACTCTCGATCCCCCGCACGCGAATCCCGCACTCTACCGATTCGGCTACCGAAGGGTGTGTGGGGGTGGGGGTGGGGGTGGGGGGTTATGACGCTTGACGGTAGTGTTCTACCAGCGGTGCCCTCCTTGTGGGTAAATAGGGTTAGAGAGAGTGTCAAGTTAAGCGGGCAGAGAATGACTGCCATCTTTCAGGTGTGGGTCGTGGGTTCGAACCCTGGTCGAGTCAGACCGATGAATTAAAAATTGATACTTGTCGCTTCCTAGCCTGCCGCTCACCATTATTAGGATAGGGCAAGGACTGGTTGGCTCAGTGTCGCCATGAGTGCGCACTGTCACAAGTCGGTACTCGTCCTGATATGACCTTAGATGTTGCTAGGACGTAAAACAACAAACAAACAATCTTTCAGGTGTCTTTTTATTGTCTCCGTAAAGCTGAGATTCCATTAATGTGTAGTGTGACATGCGACTTGCGTTTTGCATAACCAACATGCGTAAGTGACACAAATTTGTCAGATTCCATTTATATGTTAAGTGCATTCTTTCCCTGGGGCAGTAAAGTGGAAAAAACCCACAATGACCAATCGGGGATCGGGACCCATCCTCATATGACCTCAGATGCTGCTTCAATGTAAAGCCCTGTCATCGGGGGGGGGGGGGGCTACAAATGGGAAACATTGTGCCTTGAGTGGGATTCAAGCCCCCACTTCCTGCCATTCCAGGGTTAGCATCACAACCATTTGACTATCTAGGCTCCCTGATGCCATCACCCTATCCATGCCTACTTGTGGATGGGCTCAACGCACCTCACTACACTCGCGCAAATGGAATTGTAAGTCTCATACTTACAATTACAATTGTCCAAGGAGCATACTTAAGCTCAACGCATCTCACAACACTGGCCCCAGTGGAATTGTAAGTCTCATACTTACAATTACAATTCTCCAAGGAGCATACTTACAGTTCAACGCATCTCACTGCACTCGCACCCATGGAATTGTAAGTCTCATACCTACAATTACAATTGCCCAAGGAGCATACTTACAGTTCAATGCGTCTCACTACACTGGCCCCAGTGGAATTGTAAGTCTCATACTTACAATTACAATTGTCCAAGGAGCATACTTACAGTCTCAACGCATCTCACTACACTCGTGCCCGTGGAATTGTAAGTCCGATGCTTACAATTACGATTTAATAAGTGCACCAGTATCGAAGGTAGGTATGTAGAATCCAATTTAGATCATTATTTTGGTTTTGAAAATGTATTGTTGTCATCGGACTATGCAGCTTTAATAGGATAGGGCAAGGATTGGTTAGCTCAGTGTCGGGAAAATGTGACTGAGTGGGATATCATCATCAGGTCATGATGCCGGCGGGCTGATTTCCCAATGGGGCAGCACTATTATGTCGCCATGAGTGTGCACTGTCACAAGTTTGTACCCATCCTGATATGACCTTAGATGTTGCCAGGACGTAAAACTCCAACAACCAACCAACCTACTTGATACAGACTCTCTGAGCAGTATTCTGAGAACGCCTAAAGTGATCTATTTGTGCATTCTCAATGCTGCCCGCTAATTGACTGTGCCCACAGGTGGCGCTGCTACAGACTGTGGCTAGTCTAGTCTGGCACCCCTCTCTGGTGCTGCTCTCTCTAAACACGGGCACTGAAATAGACCGCAGACTGCCTCGCCAGTGGGGGCGTTTCACTGACAGTGTAAAGTTGCATAGTCCGATGAAGCATCACATTTTCAAAACCAAAACAATGATCTAGATTTGATTCTACATATTTATCTTAGATACTGGTACAGTTATTAAGCATTTGTTGTCACATAGAAGGGCATTTGATTCTACATATTTATCTAAGATACTGATAGAGTTATTAAGCATTTATTGTCACATAGAAGGGCATGGGGAGTCAATTTAATAGAACCCTTTACTGCATAAGCCTATGGCATCAGAGTTTTGGTGTGCTTGCCAAAATTAATTTGGCATGTTGTCACTTCAAATATATCCAAAGTTAGCCATTTAAACTAAAAGTTATTTCAACCTAAACTAAAGTAGCTTATGATTATCAATTTAATGTATTTATCTCAGAAAATGACAGAAACTCAAAGCCATCGGACTATTCAACTTTAATACCACCTCAGTTCCAGTTTGTGTCAACTCACACTGTGCAAACTCACCGGACGCGCTGACCAAATCGGTAGAGCGCAGACTTCCCGTGCGGAAGGTCGGAAGTTCGAATCCTGGTCGAATAAAACCATTGACTTACAAAATGTCATGGTAAAATAAGTATATAAGTCGAATTTAATCTGGTTATGTATTATAATAGATGCAAATGGAAATGCAGAAAAAGTACTTCTGCATCTAGTGTGTTTTTCTCCAATAAAAGGTGGTTATTTATTAAGCTAGTTTGTATTGTGTATGATATGTGCTGTGGGGAAGCGGAAAGTGTGTGTGTGTGTTGGGGGTGGGGGTGTGTAGTGGTATATGTTATCTTTAGTTATGTTTTGGTTTGCCGGTTGGAATTTGTTGTTAAATGATGATGCTATTTTTTGTATATATATCGATGATCATCTAGTAAGAGGGGCCTGGTGCTTATATTCATCTAAAGTGCCTCTCTTTCTCCCCCCCCCCTCTCTCTCTCCCTCTTTGTCTCTCTCTCTCCCTCTTTCTCTCTCTCCCTCTCTCTCTCTCTCTTTCTTTCTCTCTCTCTCTCTCTCTCTCTCTCTCTCTCTCACACTCGCACACACACACACACACACACACACACACACACACACACACACACACACACACACACACAGACGCCCCCACACACAACTGTGGCTCCGGTATACTCCTCAGTATGCAACTACATTCCAACTCCTCCTCAGGGAAAATATCGGCATACTATGTAGGGTACAGTTGGCTCGTTGTGCACACATAATATCTACATCACCAAGTGAAGAGCTTCAGGAAATAATTAACAAGTCTGCAATGGCTCCTTGACTAGTGTGGGGAAACAGTGTGTCACGTGATTTCTACTAGATAAAAGATTCACCCCGTACTTGAGGTAGGGGTGAATGACAACGTAGTCTAAATACTGACGAAGACTGCTTTAGCATGAAACAGGAAGTGGAATATCTGGTTCTAGCATCCAATGGCTACTTATATCGGTACAGAGTTGGTGGAATGGCAGAGAAGATAGCGACCATAGAATGCCGTCGATTTCACTTTTAAATTCCATTAAACTACATGTTTTATTATATTTTTCAAATCAAAAGTAGCGGGTAAATATTAAGATATATGTGAAGAATATATTTTCTTTCAATAAATTAAGAATTTATCTGCTCATTTAATTTACCCGGCATGTATATATTTTTCGCCAGTTTTTCTAATGGGTTGGTTTTCACCCATACTGCAAGTACGGAGTGAATCTTTTATATAGGTTTCTATATATTATTCACTTCTCCTGATATGACCTTAGATGTTGCCAGGGCGTCAAACCCAAATAAACTATTATTCACTTCATTAAGCTGATATCCTAGTAATGCCAAGTGCCAGGCTAGATAGACGCGCATTTCCAAGTCATTGGATTGAACTCGACCTGGGTTCGAACCCGCAAATTCGAGTCTGACGACCTACCAAAAAGGTACTAGAGGGGTCTGGGGAGCCTCCCCGCCACCCCCCCACCCCACCCCCCACCTCTCATGAATCTGTTTAATCTAGAAGCTCTAAAATGCCATTGCCATCTTCTTCAGGGAGGTTACTTACTTAAAACATCAATATCAATAAACATTAAACTGTCACGTTATTTGTGTTTAACCGTAGTATGAGGTTTTTTTTAATGGGGTTTTGGTGGGGAGCAGGGGGCACCTCCCGCCCCCCCCCCGCCCCCCCCCCCCTCGCTAGCTATAGCCCAGGCGTTTGAATACCTCGAACTTCTGGAATGACTGCTCAACCTCGGCTACACCTTGGCCTATGCTCACGCCCCAAAGACCCATATCGGGTAATAACTGTTTAAGATTGCAAAGTGGCCTTTGATGACCTCAGACAGCTGTGACCTCTGCTGCTCCTAATGTCACGCTGCCCTATTGTTACTTGCAGGCGGTCGGCGTCCCGGTGTGCTGGAAGTCTGGCCTCTACGTGGCTGCCGGTGGGGACAAGTCGGGTCACGTGACCCTGCAGAGCTTCCTCGCCATGTGGAGAAAGTGAGTGAACTTGTACATGCCACTGCTGTGGTGAACTTGTTATTGTGAACTTATTATAATGAACTTGTTGTGAACTTGTTATTGTGGACTTGTTATTGTGGATGTGTTATTGGGAACTTGTTATTGGGAACTTGTTATTGGGAACTTGTTATTGGGAACTTGTCATTGTGAACTGGTTATTGTGAACTTGTTATTGTGGACTTGTTATTGTGAACTTGTCTCTGTGAACTTGTTGTTGTGGACTTGTTATTGTGGACATGTTATTGTGGACTTGTTATTGCCATCTTGTTCTAGTGAATCTGTGCAAGTTGCTCTTCTAAGTGAAGAGTTTCTATGTAGAATGTGTGAACTTGTTGTGAACTTGTCGTTGTGAGCTTGTAGTGAACTTCTTGTTGTGAACTTGTGAAATTGGTGTTGTGAACTTGTCGTTGTGAACTTGTCGTTGTGAACTTGTGAACATGTTATTGTGGACTTGTTGTCAACATGTTCTACTTCTAGTGAACCTGTGCCAGTTGCTCTTCTAACTGAGAGGGTTTCTGTGTTAGACATTCTGTGCTCTTCTAAGTGAGAGGGTTTCTATGTTAGACATTCTGTGCTCTTCTAAGTGAGAGGGTTTCTATGTTAGACATTCTGTGCTCTTCTAAGTGAGAGGGTTTCTATGTTAAACATTCTGTGCTCTTCTAAGTGAGAGGGTTTCTATGTTAGCCATTCTGTGCTCTTCTAAGTGAGAGGGTTTCTATGTTAGACATTCTGTGCTCTTCTAAGTGAGAGGGTTTCTATGTTAGACATTCTGTGCTCTTCTAGGTGAGAGGGTTTCTATGTTAGACATTCTGTGCTCTTCTAAGTGAGAGGGTTTGTATGTTAGACATTCTGTGCTCTTCTAAGTGAGAGGGTTTCTATGTTAAACATTCTCTGCTCTTCTAAGTGAGAGGGTTTCTATGTTAGACATTCTGTGCTCTTCTAAGTGAGAGGGTTTCTATGTTAGACATTCTGTGCTCTTCTAAGTGAGAGGGCTTCTCTGTTAGACATTCTGGTAAACACCTAAATTCAATACGAAGATTTAGAAATCGGTCTGATGCCAAGTTGAAAGGTGTTGAGAAGTGAGTTGTGACGTCAGTTGTGACGTCAGATGCGGTGTGCTCGTGTTTAGTACAAGTAGTGGAATTGAATTAGTCGGCAGCTGCCATCTCTAAAACTGTAGCTCGCAAGTTCCCGTAATAAGTGGCCCCTCATAGGCGTTAGCACTGTATGTAGTGTCAGGGCGAATCGTGGAATGTTTGCCAGAAGATGAAGGTAAATCTTTCGTAAATAATCCGATTAAAAAGAATTATTCTTTTTTTTTTCGCTGTCAGAGGCGACTTAAATTTGTTATATGATGAAATCAACTGCAAAATACATCTACAAATTAAGTGTATATGTACATATAGATATATACATATACATGTACATACATACACACATACATACACACACACATACATACATACATACATACATACATACATACATACATACATACATGTATACATACATACAAACATACATACACACATACATACATACATACATACATACATACATACATACATACATACATACATACATACATACATACATTAAAAATTGATACTTGTCGCTACCTAGCCAGGCGCTCGGCATTATTTGGATATGGCAAGGATAGGGCAAAGACCGGTTGGCTCAGTGTCCGGATAATGCGACTGAATGGGATATCAGATCATGGTGCTGGTGGCCTGGTCTCCCAGTGGGGCAGCACTATAAAGTCGCCATGAGTG
This sequence comes from Branchipolynoe longqiensis, assembly GCA_030323885.1. Lineage (NCBI taxonomy): Eukaryota > Metazoa > Annelida > Polychaeta > Phyllodocida > Polynoidae > Branchipolynoe > Branchipolynoe longqiensis. The sequence continues at coordinate 47,703,002 of CM059197.1, forward strand.
CGCACTGTCACAAGTCGGTACCTGTCCTGATATGACTTTAGATGTTGCTAGGACATAAAACAACAAACTACATACATACATACATACACATAAACATATACATACATACATACTTTAAATTGCAATATCAAATTATATATATATTACTTTTTTAACATTTTGTTGCTTAGTCGAGGCGCCTTTGGTCCGTTGTGTGCTGGATTAGACTGAATGGTGCGTGCTTGTTTGTGGGCCTGTTCCCCGTGTAATGCTCTGGTGCCCAGTGTTCCACGTCACGATGCGCGGGTTATGTGACCGGTGTGCCAAGGCACGTCGCTACAAGCATGGGCCAGGCACATCCAGTGCATGGGCTAACTAACAATTTGTCAGCCATTTGAATCGAAATAGGTTATTTTGTTGTTGCTGTTACATACATTAATTAAAGCTGTATAGTCGGGTATGCAGGTATTGCAATACCTCAAGGAGTTTGACGCCCCTGCCCTGCAGAGTTGTAAACCACTGCCTTGTGGTACAGGTTCTTGACAGAACCGAAGGCTAAGGGAGTAAACCCTGAACAGAAAACCATGTCACTGTGGCAGCATCAAGGGTGGTTGATGTATGGAACTCCCAACATCTCCCGACCAGCCACTACAGGGACAAATAGTTTTGCGCATGTCTGGACATGTTCTTGCTGGTGTGAGACCTCTATTTGCTCCCCGAGAGAGTGCCGCTGGTAACTTGCAAAAGCCAGCAGCACTTCAACACTTTTGCAGGTAGCTTTCATGAAATGATACCATCAAGAGAAACCTGAAGCTGAGAGACATTAAGACCGACTCATGGACATCACTCTCACAGCAGAGAGCTAAATGGAGAGCGGTAGTCAAGTAATGAAAGCAGTCTTTGTCTACATATCTAACTTAAATACTGTGCACTTATTAAGCATTTTATTGTTGCATAGAAGGAAACATGCACTGAGTCAATTTAATAGAATCTGTTACTGGAGAAGCCTATGGTGTCAGAGGTTTTGGTGTGCTTGCCAACATTAATTTGACATGTTTAGACTTTAGAATATCTCAAAAGTTAGCCAGTTAAAATAGATTTGCAATCAGGGGACGCGTGTGTTTGTACAACTGACCCTGTCTGCACTTCACCCGGAGATGCTGAGAGCCTGCTTCACAGTGCTCACACCAGATGGGTGGTCGAATGAGGTGAGCCTCCGTCTCCCGTTTTGGTAGAGCGTCGGATTCGAACTCACGGGTTTGAACCTTGGTCGAGTCAAACCAATGACTTCAACATTGATTCTTGTCGCTTGTTAGCCAGGCACTCAACATTATTAGGATATGGCAAGGACTGGTTGGCTCAGTGTCAGAATAATGTGACTGAGTGGGATATCAGGTCATGGTGCTGGTGGTCTGATTTCCCAGTGGGACAGCACTATCAAGCCGCCATGAGTGTGCCCTGTCACAAGTCGGTACCCATCCTGATATGACCTTAGATGTTGCTAGGACGTAAAACACTATAAAAGACAAGAACAAACACAGTGCTCAGTCGTCCCTGGCAGCTCTATGTGGGGTGTACTAGCTCCCTGCTTTACGGGTCATCACTATTATTTGCAAAATCATTGAAAAAATATATAAATATCAGGGTTGATAGATCTCCGCGATTTTGCGGATTTCCGTGGTTTTGAGTAAATCTTCCATTTATTTTATTTCTAAAATATCTAGGATATAAAACCCCAATAAATAATCTAATTTTATGGGGCTTTTCCTCCATCTACTACCTAGTATTGTTGGGTTCCCTTGTTCTGAATGGATGTGAACTTCCGCGAAATAAGCTCATGGAATCGTGGGGAAATTCCCGGAAGTCAGGTTTCATACAGTACTTTCCAAGCACTATGCTAGCTCTATTGCAATGATTTAATCAATGCAGACTATCCTTGGAGAGCATATTCCACTGTCCTTGTTTTGACCGTATTATCGCCCATGTCGATTTCCCTTTGTTCCTCCATGATCACTTTCATTCCAGATTTATTTTTAATGATATCGAAGAATGTAAGGCAATAATTATGAGGATAAGGATACTATTAAGTATTATTGCAGCAATATTATTTACAGGTGACCTTGCCATATGCATATTTTTCCGTTTTGTTAATTTTTGGCAGAGACCATCACTGAAATATCAAACCTAAATCTTATTTAGACAGCAAGGCTGTATAGTCACTTTTTATTCACTTTTTTTTCTAGTACCAAGCAAAGTCAATAAAGTTATATTTCTAGATTTATTATCTTCCTAATACTATTCGACGAAATTGTTTTTTAACAAATCAAATGGGCAATTTATTTGTGCTCAATGACATACAAATTTTTGTTATGATTCCTTTAAACAAATTCTTTTATATTAAATTAAATAAATGTGCTTACAATTTTATATTATTAGAGTTGTAAAAAGGTGAGAGGTCTAAGATAATGGACGCTTGAAATGGATATATTTCTTGCCGTGAATATATGGCTTTTAGTTGTCCAATTGGTGTAGGGTCAGCATCTCATTAAAAAGCATGTGAATATTGACTTAAAAAAAAAAGTTTTCTTATTTATATTAACTCAGATAGCTGTTGGAAAGGAATAGGTTATTAAATCAATGTTTAAATTGGCTCCTGCACCTGTCTTCTGGAGAGGTCAGTTCTGGTATGACAGGGGAATGCAGCGTTGCTTCCCTCTGACAGCAGGACCCCACTGTCTGGTGGTTTGATGTGTTACAGATGGATCACTGAGCTAAGTTGAGGTGTGCGTTGTGTGGGGTTTGAAGGTGGCTTGGTTTATTGGTGTAACACGGTGAATCCACTACTTTCAGGGTGTGCTCCACGTGTTATGATGACGCGGCTCGGTTTGTGCGCCTATTCGGGAAGCAAGGCTGCAACTACATGGTGGCGGAAGACTTTGTCCCCTTAGTCCAGGTTAGTAGCGTTATGTGGTAATTGAGACTGTTTCTCCCGATATGTAGACCAGTATGGTTATGTGATGTTTGGAGACTTTGGCCCCTTAGTCCAGGTTATAAGCGTTATGTGGGAATTGAAACTGTGTCTCCCGATATGTAGACCAGTAAGGTTACAGGGTGGCGGAAGACTTTGTCTCCTTAGTCCAGGTTAGTAGCGTTATGTGGTAATTGAAACTGTTTCTCCCGATATGTAGACCAGTAAGGTTACAGGGTGGTGGAAGACTTTGTCTCCTTAGTCCAGGTTTAGTAGCGTTGTGTGGTAATTGAAACTGTGTCTCCCGATATGTAGACCAGTATGGTTATGTGATGTTTGGAGACTTTGGCCCCTTAGTCCAGGTTATTAGCGTTATGTGGGAATTGAAACTGTTTCTCCCGATATGTAGACCAGTAAGGTCCAGGTTTAGTAGCATTATGTGGTAATTGAAACTGTGTCTCCCGATATGTAGACCAGTATGGTTATATGATGTTTGGAGACTTTGGCCACTTAGTCCAGGTTATTAGCATTATGTGGTAATTGAAACTGTTTCTCCCGATATGTAGACCAGTAAGGTTACTGGGTGGCGGAAGACTTTGTCCCCTTAGTCCCCTTAGTCCAGGTTAGTAGTGTTATGTGGTAATTGAAACTGTGTCTCCCGATATGTAGACCAGTATGGTTATGTGATGTTTGGAGACTTTGGCCCCTTAGTCCAGGTTATTAGCATTATGTGGTAATTGAAACTGTTTCTCCCGATATGTAGACCAGTAAAGTTACAGGGTGGCGGAAGACTTTGTCCCCTTAGTCCAGGTTAGTAGTGTTATGTGGTAATTGAAACTGTGTCTCCCGATATGTAGACCAGTATGGTTATGTGATGTTTGGAGACTTTGGCCCCTTAGTCCACGTTAGTAGCGGTATGTAGTAATTGAAACTGTCTCCCGATATGTAGACCAGTATGTAGATGGTTAGGTGGAGTTTGGAGACTTAGTCCCCTTAGTCCAGGTTAGTACCGTTATGTGGTAATTGAAACTGTGTTTCCTGATAAGCTACATTGTATTTGAAAACTATCTCCCGAAGTCTAGACGAGTATAATTGCATATTGGTTGATAAGAGGAGAGGAGTGTGTGAATTTCATTGTTCCATCAATAATGTCAATGTATTATACATAGCTACTGGCTTCTTGAAGTCGCATAGTCCGATGAAATATTAAAGTTTCCGGATTTGATCCTGCATCTCAAACTTAGATACTGGTGTTTATTTTCTGCCTAAAAGGGTATAATAAGTCAATTTCAGAGATCCTGTTACTGCCCAAGTTGATGGTGTCCGAATTTTTACATGCATGCTAAAAATTAATTTGACATTTTAACTTGAAATAGCTTCAAAGTTAACCATTTATAATAAAAAGTTACTTCAAACTAAAACTAAGGTAAATTATAATAATGTCATGGGGGGGTGATGAAAAGCGGAAATAATGCGCCTAGAGCGGGACCCGAACCCACATCTCTTTGCATTCCGGGCCAGTGTGCTAACCAAATCCTAGGCTCCCTGATATCAACACACTACCCATGCCTACCTGTCTATGTGGTTACTTGCCTGAGAGGTCAGTGCATACTACTACACTCGTCCCCCTGGGATTGTAAGTCTTTTAATGCTTACAATTACATACATACAGGCAATGCACTAACACATACACACACAGGGTAGGTTCAACAACCATACAGCGTATAGCTTGTACAGGATCATAGTCACGGCAAGCAGTGTCACGGGGGTGATGAACATCGGAAATATTGCGCCTAGAGCGGCACTCAAACCCACATCTCTTTGCATTCCGGGCCAGTGTGCTAACCATTACACCACTTAGGCTCCCTGATATCACCACACTACCCATGCCTACCTCTCTATGTGGTTATTTGCCTGAGAGGTCAGTGCAGACCACTACAATAATCAACCTAATATATTTATCTATATCAACATTTCTTGGAAGAAAAAAAAGAAGTCAGAAGCTCAAAACCATCGGACTATGCAACTTTTAAGTTGGGGTTGGCTGGGTTGCCAACCCTTATGGCTTCGCCCTAAGGTGTACAATATTTTATATCCCATCATCACCTTAGTACCATTAAAATAGTAATATTATATCAATCTTATGGCTTATAGTGGAGAACAGTAAATGTAGAGACATCATAGAAAAGAATGTAGAAATCTATAACAGATGTGTCCAAAATGCACCACGGAGCATCTAAGATTTTAACATTTATCTGGGGGAGTACTCCTAGATCACCCCCCCCCACACACACACAGACACACTAACGCCTCCAATATAACATCTGTTAAGATCTTCTGGTTTTTCTTTTTCTAATGTTGGTTTCTGTGTGTGACATTAATTTAGTTTGTATTTTCAGGACATTGTTGACAACCACCTGGGTGTATTTTCAGGACATTGTTGACAACCACCCGGGTCTGACATTCCTTCAGGATGCCCCAGAGTTCCACTCCCGATATGTACACACGGTGATATCTCGCATCTTCTACTGCGTGAACCGGTCTTGGAGTGGTCGCATCACAGTCACCGAGCTGCGGCGGAGCAACTTCCTACAGGTAGCCGCCATTGCCATCTTTGAGCTCTTTTTGTAAATATTTATTTATGTTGGTTGTTGGAATTTTATATCATGGCAACATGTAAGGTCATATCGGGACGGGTATCGACTTGTAACAGTGCACACTCATGACGACTTTACAGTGCTGCCCCACTGGGAAATCAGGCCACCAGGATCATGACGGGTGTTCTCTGTGGTGGAGTGGTTAGAGTGTCTGACTTTTTTCTAGGTCGGACTCCTAATCTGAAGGTCGGTGGTTCGATTCCCTGTCCCCCCCCCCCACCTCTGCCAATTTGGATTTCCACCGCTTTGTAGAACTTACAGCGGCATCAAAGGATAGTTGCTCTCATACCATGTCCATGTGGTGTGGGAGGTTAAAAATCCCTTGGGTTGGTAAAAGTGTAGGCTCGGGCTTTCTATCGACAAACTGTCTAATGGTGAAAACAAGTCTGTTCAGACTTATCCATGATAGGCAGTATAAATCTTCAAGAAGAAAAAAAGAAAATGACCCGATATCCCACTCAGTCACATTATCCTGATACTGACCTAACCAGTCCTTGCCCTATCCTTATTAATGCCGACCATCAAGATAGGAAGCGACAAGTATCAATTTTGTATGTCATTGGTTTGACTCGACCGGGAATCAAACTACCAATCTCCCGCACGGGAGGCCTGTGCTCTATTGATTCGACCACCGCGTCGTATATGTTTATGTGAATATATCACTTGTCAGTGCCCAGGTACTGGTCTTAAAGATGTAAACATCAACAGTTATTTCCAGTAATATTTGCTAATGGATGTGGCATTTTGTATTGATTGATTGATTGATTGATTGATTGATTGATTGATTGCTGATGGTTTAACGGCATCTCCACAATAAGGGCCATATTCATGGCGAACAGCAAGTGGTATGTGTTCTGTCAGTCTTGTCAATCACATTCACATGCCTACATTGACATTTACATGAAATTCTGAACCGGTCAGGTCCATATCAAATGTCGCAAAAATCCAATTTTGAAGTGGTTAAGCTTGTGTCAACTGACTCACAAAAATAGACAACATTAGGGGGCGATATAGCATAGTTGTTTTTAGGAAACTGTTTTGTTTTTCGGAAAATATTTTGTTAGTCTTTTACATTGGTAAAGAGGTTTCGCATACTATTTACATTAAAACAATGTTGACGCAAGGCCACGACATCTATCTACACATTCGAGCAGAAGTGTTAATGGGCACTAACGCTCAATCCACTCACTCACGGAGTCTTTCTCCCTTGAGTCAAAATGCATGGGTCGGCCATGAGTGGCCAATGCGGCATTGAGTGAGGACCATTTGGTCCGGTCGACATTCAGCATGATGTTGTAGATGTTCTTCAATGCATGGAGTGGCGGTTAAATTTGCATGGCAACCCAGCAACAACAATAGCAAAAACCGATGTGGGGCACATTAGTCTCAGCTGGACTGCTGAGACAATGTGTCTCGACTAGTTAACAGATAGTACATGAAATGGTAGCTGGAGGCAGCGTACTAATGTGAGTTGCACTGTCACAGTCTGATTTGTTATGTAAATTTCTCGCAAACAATGGTGCATATTTGGCACACAGGACGACAGTTTTATAGACCGCATTGCTATGCAGTGTATACCACAATAGGACTATGCAAAACCCAACGCTAATGATATATAATACATAATATATAGTACTATGACGACATGGAACAGGGTTGTCAACAATTACGGTGAAATCGTAAGGTGCACAATATTTTATGTCCCCATCATCACCTTACGCCAATCTTCCGGTTTTTCATTTACTAGTATTATATCAATCTTACGGATTATTGTGTCCAAAATGCACCACAGAGCATTTAAGATTTTAACATTTCTCTGGATGGGGGGGGGGGGGGGGGAAGTACCCCCAGACCCCGCAATATAACATCCCTTAAGATCTTCCGGTTTTTCAGTTTCCAATATTGGCACCCGTGTGTGGAATTATGGGACTTATAATTCCAAAGATCTCTCAAAAATGATTTTTCTTTCTTTTTAATGTGGAGAAAAATATGTAGGTATTAAATTCTTATGTAGAAAAGCTGGTGCACACAGATCTGCTGGCGTATGCATCAATTGTGGTTGTGGCCAAGAATGTGATTTTTATATGAGGAATATACATATAATATGAAACTTGTGTGTATCACCGTAAACCCTCATAATAGCACACTGGCTTTGATATAATTTTCGCCAATTCTTTTCTTTTTCTGGAAACCTTGGTTGGTATAGAGTGCTAGAACAAGAAAAGAAAATTGTATGACCTGGTGATATAATGGAAACTACCAGGCAGGATGGCTGAATCGACAAGAGCACTGACGAGCTCCTAGCAGGAGGTCAGGAGTTTGAACTCGACTGAGTCAAACGAATGACTTATCAAATAGACTACATCACCTTTCCAGTGGTGCAGTGCATTGTGGGATGCGTCAGAGCAAAACAAACCCGCGAGAAGCACATGGCACATGCTAATACACTGGGTGCAGCTAGGAAAATGTGCTAGTTTCAGCTCATCTCAGCTCTTGTTTGGAACATAGAATACCAACTAAAAAATATATATAATAAATTAAGATATTAATCTTTTATCCAGCATTGCATTTACACCAATATATTATGCACATTTTATGCCATTTGCATTTAGATTTAGACAAATCTGGGCACTCAGACTAGTGTTAGAGCCATAGCCAGAGTCAGTTTTACTTATTTTATTAATGTTTTTATTTATATCCTATGATTAATGACATATGTAGAACTACAAAATGAGTAGAGTTAATCATATATTGGTTACATATTTCTCTGAAACAAGTGTATGTTGACACATTTGGCAGTTTAATATTTAGAACAAGAATTAATAATGGTGAGTGGATATCACTGATTGTTTTGTATGGAATTGTAAGTTTCTTAGCTCAACATGTTTAACTATGGCTAGTTTTGTATTTGCTATATTCATCAGATCATTATATTGCATGTGTGCATACATGTTTATGCCAAATTGTTATGTATTTCTATTCATTTTGAATAAAATCAAAGTTGTTCCCTACGCGTATTGACAAACTCAATGGCCGTACACCTTTGCTTTGCTCCCAACGCCGTTTTCAGCACATGCGCACTCGGAAGAGTGATCTCGTCTATTGATACTTGTTCCCACCTAGCCTGGCGCTTTGGCGTTAATAGAATAGGTCAAGGACTGGTTTTTCAATATCCAGATAATGTGACTGAATGGGATATCAGGTCATAATTCTGGCAGTCTGGTGTTCCAGTGGGACAGCACTATAAAGTCATCATGAGTGCACAGTCACAAGTCGGTACCTATCCTGATAACCGCAACAAAAACTTCTTTTGTTTAAACGTTTAATTTGATTACACTTTACAGTGATGAAGGATCTCCCCAATTTCTCGGATTTCCGCGATTTTTTATATTCACCGATTAACTTTCATAAAATGCCAATATATATATGATAGCAATTAGTTTGTTTGAATCCCATTCTTGTTGCTAGAACAGAAACCTCAAACAAGAAAGTTCACCATGGGCGATAACATCAAGGACAGTGGAGTGCTCTCCATGAATAATCTGTACTGACAATGTATTGGTAGTGGATGAAACCTGACTTTTGACAATTTTTCGCGATTCCCTGACAGTGCTAATCATATGGTTAGAAATCCGCGTATTCGCGGAAATTCGCAGTTAGTATAATCACCATGCTTGGTTCTGCTGGAAGCCTCTAGGTGGCGCCAATGTTTCGGCGCTATTTTTGGCAGAGACCAGTTTCATCCCTGATTTTAGACAAATTGCCTTATTCCTTTTGTATTTAGTTTGTCCCTTTTGATTGTATGTTCATGGATGACAGATCTATGCGATTTCGTGGATTTCCGGCATTTTTCAATCCCGCAGCACCATCAGCGTATACTAATAGGTGGTGCACATGACTATCAGTGTATACTACTAATAAATGCCCCAAACGCAGCAGCACTATCAGCCTATACTACTAATACATGCTTCAAACGGCACAACACTATCAGCGTATACAAATATATATGAAACCCGACTTCTGGAAATTTTCTGCGATTCCCTGACAATATTAAACCTATGGGAGAATATCCACATTTCCGCTTTTTTCCCCCAAAGATCACTTTCATCCCTGTAATGTTCCGTTTGTATTTACAATTCAAGACGCTTGTGCTTCTGGAGGAAGAGGATGACATAAACCAGATCGCTGACTTCTTCTCATACGAACACTTCTACGTCATCTACTGTAAGTTCTGGGAACTTGACAAGGACCATGACCTCTTCATCAGTAAGGATGACCTTGCCAAACACAACGACCATGGTGAGTGAGTCATGACGGTAAAGTTGCATTATTTATATTGTCATGGTCAGGGGGGTTCAAACCCGCACTTTTTGCCATTCCGAGGCTAGTGTGCTTAACAGTTACACTACCTAGGCTCCTTGATGCAATCACCTTACCCATGCTTACTTGTCTCCTTGCCTGAGAGGTGAATGCAGACTACTAGTACTACACTCATCTCCCTGAAATTGTAATTCTTTTTAAATGGTTTTGTCCATAAGTCCTTTAATGCTTAGGGTTACACACATGCAGGCAATGCACTTATATATGAGACTGTCTCAAAAGATGCTAAGCAATATGGGACAAAACTTTGTCCATTGTAACGATCAACATACTATCTGCTTATGCATTTGCTCAGGATAAACTGATTTGTTTTTTACATGGTGTTTCATAATCCCAATAGAATACATATTGATTTGAAGCAAATGTCCTTGTGTTTTCAGCGTAACCGTTTCTGTGCTGTTTTGTGTCAATCGTTACAATGGACAAAAAAAAACAACAGTTATCACCTTTTGAGACAGGCTCATATACCTACACCACAGGGTATGTCCACAACCCACAGAGTGCATAGCCTGTACAGGAGCCTAGTAGTCATGGAGGGTGTTTTGCAAATGGACAATATTGCGCCTAGATCAGGATTCGAACCCACACTTCTTGCCATTCTGGGGCTAGCGTGCTAACCGTTACCTTACCTAGGCTCCATGATACAATCAGCTATCAACATCTACCTGTCTATGTGGTGCTTTGCCTGTGACTCAGTAGTGCAGACTGTTACACTATTCTTACATTTAGGCAAAACAGGAGGAGCCTTGTGTAGTTGTATGAGAAAACACTCCAGCGGGTTGAGGGCATAGCATTGACAAACTCAAGGCACTTGTGTACATTTGATCCTACATATCCAACTTAAATACTGGCGCAGTTATTAAACAGTTAGTGTTGCATGGAGTGAATATTAAATCAATCTAATAGAACCTGTCACTACTGCAAGTTATACAAGCCTATGCGATGTCCAGTATTTCGGTGTGCACAATCAAAACAATTAACTGGATTTGATTCTACATATCTAACTTAGATACTGATGCACTTATTAAGTATTTGTTGCCACATAGAAAGGAACACTGAGTCAATTTAATAGAATCTGTTACTGCAGAAGCCTATGGTATCAGAGTTTTGGCGTGCTTGCCAAAATTATTTTCAAACATTTGAATTTCAAATATATCAAAAGGTAGCCATTTCAATTAAAAGTTACTTCAAACTAAACTAAGTTAGATAATAATGATCAATTTAATATACTTATTTCAGAAAAATGTCAGAAACTCAAAGCCATCGGACGATGCAACTTTAATATCTCCAAAGTTGGCTATTTATAATTAAGTTAGTTCAAATCTAAAGTAAAATAGATTATAATGGTTAACCTAATATATTTATTTGTTTAAGTGTGGTAGAAAGCCATCAGAGTATGTGACTTTAAGAAAACCTATGAGCAAAGTTAGCGTAGTTCTACATTCTCACTTTATAAATTAAAAAGAGATTAAACAAACTTTGGTCAGCGATGAGCAAAAATGTTAGTCTGATAGATAAATAAAAAATATAAATTTAAGGGAAAAAGATCTTGTGACCTTACTATAAAACGTTTCTATCTTACAAAGTGACCAAATTGGTGTTATGGATGTAAAAATGTTCTATCTACAAAAGGCTATCATGCAGTTAGTTACACAACTTCTTCTCAACTGGTATTTTTCACTGAGATATATTAAAAATAATATTGTTCTATCTGCTTTGCTATCATGCAGTTACTCAGCTTCAGTCCTCATTATCTCGAAAGCACCATTTTGTCAGGTAGAACCTTTTTATAGTATGGTTATCTGTCATTGTGCATAATCTTTCCAAAGTCAGTGTTTAGGCTGAATATTTACAGGGAACATCGCATTCAGAAATAAAGGCATAACTCCAAAACACAAGAATTAAACTGTAGAACCCAAGAAATTGCGCAGCGTATTCTGGTGCGGACAAGTACTACGATGTTTACTGGTAGACTTTAAATACACACATTAAGACGGGTACTTGTTCTCTAGGTCTACGCACAGAAGGCAAATACTCAGGTTTGCCGCTTACTGGAGTTAAATCATTTTACTTTTCACAATTTCAACGTTCAATACTCGGGTTTGCCTCATAAATAATTTTACTTTTTACATTTCGATGTTCACTTTTTAAATTTGCTTAAGAGATGTTATAACCGGGGTTTATGTTACACTGTTTCCGCTGTTGTTCGGCGTTCGATGTTAGTGAAGATGCAGTGGATTGTTGCTAATTCTGCATTGTTGAGACAGGGTGGGGTAGCCTAGTGGTTAGAGCACCTGCTCGCCAAGCAGGAGTTGGGGTGCGATCATCATCCGGGTTAAATGAAAGACTTAGACTTAGAATGATGTACCGGTCGCTACCGTGCCTGGTGCTTGGCATTGATCTAATAGCCCAGCGACTGGTTGGCTCCGTGCCAGGATAATGGCTTAGAGTGGGATATCATATCATGGTGCCAGTGGCGCAATACCCCAGTGGGGAAGCACTATTAAGCCACCATGATAGTACACTGTTCGATATGATCTCAGACGTTGCTAGAATGCCAAACCCCAATGAGTCACTCACTCCCTGCACCATTTGAAAAAATAATTTGTTGGTGATGGGTGTATTTATGCTGCCCATAACGGTTAAGTGTAATGACTTGTTTTCGCCGCTAGACAGTAATAGTCCCCTTCTTTTGTTACTTTCAGCTGTGTAACTCTCTACTGCATGCATTCTTTGTCTGTTTGTAAGCATTCTCCCACATTTCCAACCCCGAACAGCCGATGTAAACTTTTTGTGCTGGGGGGTCGTTAAACAAACAAACAAATCTCCCACATCTCCCTACCCTCTGTGAATCTGTTCTACAATTGGTTAGTTGTTTGTTTATCTATAGTTATTTTCCCTGGCTGGCTTCACCTTGTTGTGTTAGTGGTCAGTAGTTTTGATTTGAAGTTTGAAGTTTAAAGTTTATCTCCTGGGTGTATCATGCCTATCATGTAAACCTTCTGAGAGTTTGCTTGAATTTTCAGTGTATTTTTATTTATTTCATATTTTATTTATTATTAATTTTTATTTATTTAATTTCTTTTTTTAGTTAGTCTAGCTGTGCATCGAGCTCCCTTTTGATTAAATTTGTATATGTTTCTATTGTCCCTGTACTTCATTCTTCTACCCCCCAAGTGAATTCCATTCCTTTGTTTTCATACGCATAAATTCCTTTCCATTGACAGCGATCTCGTCACGGATGATTGACCGAATCTTCTCAGGGGCAGTGACTCGTGGCCGCGCGCAGAAAGAGGGAAAGATGAGCTACACCGAGTTTGTGTGGTTTCTCATCTCTGAGGAGGACAAGCGGCATCCCACCAGGTGAGCACACATTCATGCACGCGTTAACACTCTTGCCGAAGAACACTTCCTGTGTACAATGCGTTGATGGGTGACTAGGCTTTGCATTCTTTAAAATCACAGTGGTACAGGAAGGTCATGTGGAGACTGTCATTAGTGTAATGCAATGTGCCTATGGCAGACTCCTTATTGAGTAAAGGCTTATGTCCCCATGCCATCACCTCTGCCAATTTGGATTTTCACCGCTGTGTATAACTTACGGTATCATCAAAGGCCAGTTGCTCTCATAACATGTCTATGTGTTGTGGAAGGTTAAAAATCACTTGGGTCAGTAAAAGTGTAGGCTCAGGTTTTCTATTTCCAAACTGTCTAATGGTGAAAACAAAGTCTATTCAGACTTATCCATGATAGGCGGTATAAATCTTCAAGAAGAAAATGTGTCTTCATCACGTATTGCAGCATCGAATACTGGTTCCGGTGTATGGACCTTGATGGAGACGGTGTCATCTCGATGTACGAGATGGAGTACTTCTATGAAGAGCAGGTGCAGCGGATGGAGGCGCTCGGCATAGAGACGCTGCCCTACGAGGACTGTCTCTGTCAGGTGGGCTGCTTCCTGATTAAGTCCATAAATCTTACACAATGGGGGTGCCTCAAGAACTACTTCCCGGTCGAGGCAATTCCCCAGAGCATCACCTCTGCCAATTTGGAATTCCACCGATGTGTATAACTTACAGCCTCATCAAAGGTCACTAGCTCTCTCTCATACCATGTCTATGTGGTGTGGGAGGTTAAAAATCCCTTGGGTCAGTAAAAGTGTAGACTCTGGCTTTCTATCGACAAACTATTTAATGGTGAAAACAAGTCTATTCAGACTTATCCATGATAGGCGGTATAAATCTGAAAGAAAGAAAAGATAAGAATGTAAGGAATACATGGTAAGATCACGTGACCAGATCTGCAATGCTGTTCTACATAGCAGCATAGATAAGCATATATATTTAAGGTGTATTAAACATCGTCGTAATAGCCTGTTTTCTGCTTTTTGTTGCGGAATATAACCGGGCCCGGTGGCCGAATCGGTAGAGCGCAGGCCTCGCGTGTGGGAGATCGGGAGCTTGGTTCCCAGTCGAGTCAAACCAATGACATATCAAATTGATACTTGTTGCTTCTCAGCCTGGCGCTCGACATTAATAGGATAGGGCAAGGACTGGTTGGCTTGGTGTCAGGATAATGTGTCTGAGTGGGATATCTGGTCATGATACCGGTGGCCTGATTTCCCCATGAGGCAGCACTATAAAGTCACAATGAGTGCGCACTGTCACAAGTCGGTACCCGATATAACGTTAGATGTTGCTAGGACGTAAAACAACAACGACTGTTACGGAATGTTGAATGAGGGGTGGTTTGTGCTTCTTCCTCATCAGATGCTGGACATGGTGAAGCCAAAGGACGATGGGCGGGTGTCACTGACGGACCTGAAGGCCTGCAAGATGACACCCATCTTCTTTGACACCTTCTTCAACCTGGAGAAGTACTTGGAGCACGAACAGAAGGACCCCTTCGCCAATGTCAGGGTGAGTGTCGCTCGCTTGTATCGAGCAGACCTGCAATCGTTAATGGGTACCGGACCAAATATCCGGTAAGGTTGGGACCGGAAGTGGCCGGATTTCTGGATTTTACAGTTTTTTGGAGACAGCCTAAATATATACTTAGAATATTAAATAAACAATGAAAAGTAAAGAACTAAATCGTATTTAACAGATACCAATTAATACACTTCTAAAGCAGCGTGTGTTTGATCTTTATTAATCCTCTTAAAATTCTTCAAATATACAATACTGTACCATGTATACGGTATAATGTCAAAATAGCCAGTTTAGAAAATATCCAGTTTTCTGATAATTCCGAATTTCTGGAAGACGGATAAGAGGTTTGGTACCTGTATCATGTGTATATATATATTGTTTTAATAAATGTAGTTTATTCATCAAATAATGTCTTTTGTTAGCGCTAGAGCACTGGTCTTCCAGCCGCACAGTCAAATTGCTTTATACGTAAATGGAACCGTCAGTTGTAAGAATAAATTGCACACTATCGCAGTTGAATAATAAAAGTGAATATGCGTTATATGGTTCTAGAAACATAAATGATATACATAGAATAAATATGCATTACATAACTCAGTGGATATAATTACAATAAATACTCTAGTAAACAGGTACATCAATTTGCCCAGTGCGAGTTTTAAGTGCGGGTGTTAAGAATGGTGGGTACAAAGGGTGGTTACGTAGAACAGAACAGTGGCTGTTAAGGGGCTGTCACACTACGACGTATAGCCTTAGCGTATGCCGACGTATGTGATTTTCGACAAACACGTTGGCGTATGTCATCATACGGTACATATACGTTGGGCGTACGTCGGGTACATTCCGGGTACATCATTATACGTCGCCGTGCGTCGAGGCTCCAAAAAAAATGTTGTGCAGGCTCAAAATTTCCGACGTGTGCCTTGTACGTTCGGGATACGTCGGCGGACATTGGGAGTACGTTAGGGATATGTTGGAATACGTTGCTGCACGTTAGCCCTATGTTCAGCCTGTTGGGAACGTACAGTCCGCGTACTGCCAACGAATGCATAATGTACTCCAAACATACTTCGAACATATGCCTGCCATATCTCCAGCGTACTTAACGTATACGCCATACTTCTAGCGATGGAGTAACATACGTAACATTGGTCAGCGTACCGTGAGCGTATGCAAACGTTTTGTGAACGTTTTGTGAGGCACATTAACACTCTCAATAGGTCAGAGATACGTTCTGCATACGTTACGTATGTTGTGTGTACATTGTGTGTACGCCCATTTTTATCCCTCGCAGCGCAACATGTTTGGTGTATGCCGACCTATTTTGATTTGAAATTTATTTCAACACATTACGCACACGCCGGCGCCATACGTCGTAGTGTGACCGGGCCTTTAATGGTTATTTAGTGAGGAGTAATATATTACAATGTGAATTTTATCACGATACTGTTTGCGTCATTCAATTAGAAATGGTTAGTGTTTTATATTGCATGACCTGGCGAAGGGATGGGAAGCATGCAATTGCTGTGTGAGGCTATACTTAAAGGTTCTTGTGTACATTTTAAAGGATAATGTTAGGTACTGAGTATGCGTTGCTTGTAGAAGAGGGAATGATGGGTATGTGGGGGGACGGGGGGGGGGGGGATATTGCTTCCTGAAATGTTCTAACAATTTGGAATAAACATGGAATTTGGTTAATTAAGCCAAGACGTAGGATGTATTTTGCCTTCTTTTGAAGGTAGATGAGTTTAGATATTATTTATATCAGGGATGCAAAAGATCACCATAGGTTCGCTGATTGCTGCAATTTTCTACGGAATAAAAGCGGTCAGACCTTCATAGGTTTAACCGCTGTGAGAATCAAGGAAAGGTTGCCAGGAGTCAACTTTCTGCTATTTTTTGTGTCAACAGCAATTTTCATCCAATTTTATACACATTTTCATGTGATGTATAACGCATTATACGAGTATAAATGCATGGGTAACATGTACACCCTATATTTCCTCTGTGCGCATTGGTGGAGTGCCCCCCCCCTCCATCTGTCAGTTAAATTGCCGGGTGGGTGCCCCCCCTCGCGTCACACACATATAAATATGGGATTATTCTCTGAAGCTGGGTACAACATATTTGATGTTTACGTTATGCTAGTAGTAATTAATTCTTTCGCTGTTTTGGTAGCAAGTCAAATAGTTATTGTTGCCTTTGTGTTAAGTATGTTAGCAATACTTCATCTATTTAATCTATTACACAAAATGTATCAAAAGTATGCTCGTATGATTTTGTCGAAACTTTCACATTGACACCATGCATTTACCCTAACTTTTCTTGTAAGACCCAATCTTGTTCGTTTAACTGTAATCAGTCAAATCTTGTTTGAATCTGTGGTGTATGTTAAGATGATATTGTGGATGCGTGTTTGATTTCCATGTTGCACAAGTGACTTTAACGCATTGTTCAATTTATATAAGATGAAAATCAAAAGTGAAATAACTTTTTTCAACTCTGACATACGCACAACCTATATTCTGCTATTATTTGGAATATTTTCTGCTATTATTTTGAAGGTTTTCACTTTTGGTCTCCGTGTCACATCTTAGGGCCCAGTTTCAGAGATTGACCCATATATCATTTTATCTCCTTTACGTGCGTGTAGTTCTATGTTCATGTTTGCTTATAACAAGACTATATATATTTGTGGTTTTTCCCCGCCAGTTTCCTAGAATGGTTATTAGGAGAAGGCGTGTTCTGGCTTCTGGACAACGACCGTCAGTAAATGTAATGCGCTTTTCTATAGTTGGCTCCGTAACTCAGCAGCCTTCGGGCAGTAGACACTCGGGGCACTGCAAATCTCAAGGTGCAGTTGTGACTTGTTTAGGTGGTGCTGGCCGAATGTGTCCAACTGTCGAAGGCTGTACCATGTTAGCGGTCATCCAAAGGTGTCAACATTTTCACAGTTATGCACAATGCACAATTTGGGAGGGATTGGCGGGGTGAGGGGCAGGGGAGGGGGGGGGGTATATAAAGGATTCACCCGGTACTCGCAGTACACGGGTGAATACCAACCCTATATAAAAACGGTCGAAAATGCGGGTCAATGAAATGAGAGCATAATTTCACAATGTAAGAAGCAACAATTATTCTTGTCATTAGCCTGCTACCTTTGAGTTGAAAAATATAATATAATATCTAGTTTAATAAGATTTAAAAGTGAAATCGATGGTGTTCTACAGCCGCCATCTTGTCTTTTTGCATTCTCGCCCATTTCACCAACTATGTGTCTATATAAGTATCCATTTGATACTGGAGGCAGACATTCTATTCCCTGTTCCATACTAAAACTATTTTCGCCAGTATTTATACTACGTTGTCGTTCACCCATGTACTACAAATACCGGGTGAATCTTTTATCTAGGGGGGGGGTGTTATGTACTTTTATGATTCAACCAAAAATGTTGATCCAGTAAAGAAACCACCAATCAATCAATATTCAGTAAAATCTCTCTAAATCGACCGACCATGGAACCAACGTTAAATGGTCCATTGATGAAGGTGGTCAGTTTAGGGAGTTTTTTAATCGTTACAATGGTATTGTAGGGACAATCATTTGGGACCCAAATAAAGCGATCGATATAGGGGAGCAGTCGATCTGTGGAGGTGGTCGGCTAGAGTGGTTTTACTGTAGTCTAAACCACTGTCATGTTCGGTGATAAAATGCTGATGTGGATCACTTCAGTGGCGAGCTGATGAGTGAGAGGGGCGGTTCTGGAAAAGTAGCACTCTTTGTATGACTGAAAATGTTGAAAGTTTTAGGATGACCCCTTAATGGGACTTTTGACCCCAGCTCATTTGGCAATACGACGGGATCCAGCTCACAGACGCGGACACCTGGGCAGACAATGGGGCGCCTTCCGTTGGCAAATGAGCACAATTTAATTTTACACCCCAACTGATTTAAACAAATCTAAAATCACCTTTCTGCTTTCCTTTAAAAAGAACAAAACCCACTTAAATTAACAACAAGATACAAAGAAATTTAGCTAATATGTTTACAATTACAAGTTAAAATTGTGTTTTTATTTATTAAAATAAATGATGAGGAAATTGACACTAATTTGAAGCCACTTGGTTGAAGTTCTGTAAGTTATACATTTAGCAGCTGGAGGTTATAGCCAAGAAGCCAAGCGGTGGGGTTTAGCTATGTGCTGTTGTACCAGGCGTACTTCTAGTTCTATCTGTAATCTACCGGAGAGTAAACTATATTTTGTTTTGAATTTCTGGGGTTTTCCGAATTAATATCCCAGGAGATTGCAAATACCTGTATATCTAGATCAAGTACATTTGGAAATTTATCATAACACTTTTCGAATTTAGACGGGGGTGGAGAGAATGATAGTTGCCTAACTTGTATTTTTACATAGAACATTCAGAAATGTATCGTGAGGCTTTTGGAATTTAAACGGCGGTGGGGAGAATGATAGTTGCCTAACTTGTATTTTTACGTAGAACATTCAGAAATGTATCGTGAGGCTTTTGGAATTTAAACGGCGGTGGGGAGAATGATAGTTGCCTAACTTGTATTTTTACGTAGAACATTCAGAAATGTATCGTGAGGCTTTTGGAATTTAAATGGCGGTGGGGAGAATGATAGTTGCCTAACTTGTATTTTTACGTAGAACATTCAGAAATGTATCGTGAGGCTTTTGGAATTTAAATGGCGGTGGGGAGAATGATAGTTGCCTAACTTGTATTTTTACGTAGAACATTCAGAAATGTATCGTGAGGCTTTTGGAATTTAGACGGGGGTGGAGAGAATGATAGTTGCCTAACTTGTATTTTTACATAGAACATTCAGAAATGTATCGTGAGGCTTTTGGAATTTAAACGGCGGTGGGGAGAATGATAGTTGCCTAACTTGTATTTTTACGTAGAACATTCAGAAATGTATCGTGAGGCTTTTGGAATTTAAATGGCGGTGGGGAGAATGATAGTTGCCTTACTTGTATTTTTACGTAGAACATTCAGAAATGTATCGTGAGGCTTTTGGAATTTAAACGGGAGGCGGGGGAAGTATGATAGTTGCCTAACCTGTATTTCTAGGTGAAGTACATTCAGAAATGTATTGTGAGGTTTTTATAGTTTAAATGGGGGGAGCATGATAGTCACTTAACCTGTATTTCTGGATCAAGTACATTCAGAAATGTATCGTGAGGTTTTATGAGTTTAAATGGGGGAAGCATGATAATTGCATAACCTCTATGTGTAGGTGAAGCACATTCAGAAAGGTATTGTCAGGCTTTTTGAGTTTAAATGGGAGGAGCGTGATAGTCACATAACCTGTATTTCTGGGTCAATTACATTCCGAAATGTATCGTGAGGTTTTATGAGTTTAAATGGGGAGAAGCATGATAGTTGCATAACCTGTATGTGTAGGTGAAGCACATTCAGAAATGTATCATGAGGTTTTATGGGTTTAACAGCGAAGGTGTAACGGAAACCCAGGGAATTAACAAATTCACATTATGCACCTTGACATACACAGACAATGCACACGCAGGGATGTGTGAGGAAGCTTTCGCAGCATGCGGGTCATGGCTACTCATCATTAACCACACTCTTCGTAAATAGGGCACTTCTAACTTGTAATCCCGTAAGTGTGCGGGAGGTTAACGGGCACCAGGTGTATGTACACACAGCAGACCTGAAGCACATTCACAAAGAGGAGGACCGGTCACGTGGCCGAATCGGTAGAATGCGGGCCTCGCATGAAAAGATTGGGAGTTTGGTTCCCAGTCGAGTCAAACCAATGACTTATATAAAAATTGATACTTGTCGCTTCCTAGCCTGGCGCTCGGCATTAATAGGATAGGTCAAGGACTGGTCAGCTCAGTGTCAGGATAATGTGACTGAGTGGGATATCGGGTCATGGTGCCGGCAGACTGATTTCCCAATGGAGGGATTGGCAGGGTGAGGGACTCCATGAGTGCGTACTGTCACAAGTCGGTACCCGTCCTGATGACCTTAGATGTTGCTAGGACGTAAAGTTCCTAACAAGCAACAGAAAGAGGAGGTCTTCTGTGGATCTATTTATTATTTTAAACAACTCTTAGATTAAACTCTCACTTGAGATTTCCAAGATACTGAGCAGTCTTTATTTGAAACAAGCAACAAGAATGGGCAGAATAACATCAATTACTTGCCAAGAGAAATTTGATAGAATAATATCTGGAATTAAAGTTGCACAATCCGTTTGTTTTTAGCTTGACCATTATAACCTCCGTTACTTTAGGTTGGAATAAATTGCATGATAAGTGGCTCACTTATGAGATAATTGATGTGAAATTATGTAAAATCATTTGTGTATGCACACCGGTAAAAGATTGCCACGTTAACTAAGTGATGCCTCCACCTGCCAGAGTCTTGAACCCTGAAGAAATAATTAATCAGTGCACCAGTAAAAGTTAGATAAGTAGAGTCGAATCTAGATAAGCGCGTTGACTTTGAAAATATGAAGCTTTCATTGGATTATGCAATTTTAAAATTTAAGGAAATTAATTTGGATAGCTAATTAACCCCTCTTCTTTTAAGCTGATATCTTCGTTTATTAACTCGAATTATGCGTGACTTGTTGAGGGTTTGTTGGTGATTTTCTGACCTGACCTTTGACTTCTGTCCTCCAGGATGGCGACGAGCCCGAGTTGTCTGACTGGGAGCGGTATGCAGCAGAGGAGTACGAAATCCTGGTTGCCGAGGAGGGCGCTGGAGAAGGGCAGCAGGAGGAGGTGTAAGTGACTGCCAGAGACATTTCCCAGTGAATGGAGACATTTCCCAGTGTACGGAGACCTTTCCCAGTGTACGGAGACCTTTCCCAGTGTACGGAGACATTTCCCAGTGTACGGAGACCTTTCCCAGTGTACGGAGACCTTTCCCAGTGTACGGAGACATTTCCCAGTGTGTGAACACATTTCCCAATACGCAATACAACAACAAACAAAGAGAGATCTAGTATACCGAGATTTCCCAGTGTGCGGAGACATTTCCCCGTGTAATGAGACATTTTGCAGTGTACTGAGCCATTTCTAATTGTATTGAGACATGTCCCAGCATACTGAGAGATCTAGTATACTGAGATATTTCCCAGTGTACTGAGACATTTCCTTGTGTATTGAGGCATAACTACTGTAATGAGACATTTCCAAGTGTAGTGACATGTTTCCCAGTATCTTGAGACATTTCCCAGTGTACTGAGACATTTTCCAGCATACTGACACACAAAACACTAGGAAAGGCAAGAAGCAATGGAATGAGGAAGACCTATTATCTGTGATTGAAATTTCCCCTGCTTAATCAACTAATGTACCCCTAAGAAGATAACGGTTGCTAACTGATCTGCACTTCCCTTGCAGTATGTATGAGGACGACTTTGAGCCGGACGATGACGAGCCACTGTCAGGTCGCCAAGACCCTGCGCTGAATGAGAACAAGGCAGGCAAGGCACGGGCGGCGGGGCGGGCCGACAGCCCCGAAGACGACATCTACGACTTCAGCAAGAAAGACCTCGGTTACTAATTATACACAAAAGCCACAGTGACATCTGGCTCTTGGCAAGTATCAGCTGGGCATGGGTTTTAACTGTGCACTGCCTGGGAACTGCCGGAACCAGCTTGGACATTCAAACCCCAAACTTAGAGAACTTCCGGGTACTCAGTAACCACCCCCGCTTGTTTGTATCGAACAGGATTGTGCCCCTTGAAGAGTCTCGTGCTTGGATGGTTTGTGTGTGAGCATATGTGAGAATGGGAAGGGCTCACACAGAGTGTTATCCTCAAAGAGTCTGACATTGTGAGGACCCTTGAAGATCCTTCGGCTGTCTTTGTGATTTGGAGTGTCCACGGAGGGGCACTTGTGTCTTTGACTGCATGACCTCGGCGTGGCCCGATGCTGTCTGGGTGACCTCCATGTGGTTCCGTGCTGTCACTCAGTGATCTCCACGTGGTCCCTTTCCGACTCTGAGCGACCTAAATATGACCCCTGCTGGTGCTCAATGACTTCAGCATGGCATCAAGCTTCCTCTGCGATCTCATAATGGCCCTATGCTGTCTGTGAGACCTCAAGAGTGGCCGCCATGCGGTCTCTGGAAGACCTCAGCATGACCCATATCAGGGACCTCTGTGTGGTTGTTTCATGCTGTCTCCACGACCTCGGCATGGCCTCGTGCTGTATCTAGGAGACCTATCATGACCCATATCAGGGACCTTAGCATGGCTTTGTGCTGTCTCCACGACATCAGGATGACCGTGTGCTGTCTGAGAGACCTCAGCATGACCCATGTCAGGGACCTCAGCATGGCATTGTGCTGTCTCCACGACATCAGAATGACAGCGTGTGTCTGAGAGACCTAAGCATAATCCCCCACATGCTGCCTGTGAGACCTCAGCATGACCCATGTCAGGGACCTCAGCGTGGGTTGGTGCTGTCTCCGTGACATCGGAGTGACAGCGTGCTGTCTGAGAGACCTCAGCATGATCCCACATGCTGTATGAGAGACCTCAGCATGACCCATGTCAGGGACCTCAGCATAGCTTGGTGATGTCTCCGCGACATCAGAATGACGGTGCGCTGCCTGAGAGACCTCAGCGAGGCCCCATGGTGGCCATCCCGTCCACACAGACCGCACAGGTTGTAGCATTTACTACTGTGTATTACTACTGATCCGCCTTAACAAGCCGCAAGTACCCATCTTCAGTCTTCCACCGCCATCACCAGTTCCAGTCTGCACCACCACACATTGAACAGCACTTGAGTCAACCACCAGTAGTGGGTTTTTTGTTTGTTCACGGTGCGCTTTTATCATGCACTGATGGAGAAATTCAAAGGCTTTCAAGAAGTGTGTTTGGCTTAATTCTTAGATCCAATGAGCTCAAATTTGTCAATTGTTTTTGTTTAGCTCACTGTGGTCTGTTGACTGTTTATTTCCATATATATGTATTATATATATATTTATTTCTATATATACATATATATATATACACATATATATAATTTATTATATCCACATTTCGATGTTTGGGTCCAATGACGTTTGCATAATCTAGTTTAAAACTTGAATCTGTATCTGCTGATAGGCAACGTTTAACTTTTTTTTATGACATTTCCTTTTCATACCAAATGAGGGTTGTTTTTTTGTGTGTGTGTTGGGGGGGGGGGGGTGGTGTTAGAAGAAATTATTAGCCATATGAATCTGAACCCACGATTCATAACAATAATTTTGAATGATTTCTTCTCAAATACATCCTATGTGTTTTGAAAAGAAAACCGCTGCATTAAATCAAATATTTCACTTATTAAGTCTACGCAGTGCGCCCTTTCTTTTGTACCCTTGTAACGAATTTATTTCTGAAAATTCAGAACTTGTGTCCTTCACATCATCAAAAATAAACATACCCACATATACATCCTGATTGGTCTGTACACGACTTGACCGGAAACAGAATATGTTGATTAGCTTTGCTCATTGTATGTACTGGAAAGAAGCCACCTAATTAATAATATCCAGGGGAACCAATTATGTACAGGTTGGCGAACGAGTACAAACTAGCACCTTACATTGCGGGGGCCTAACGTAGGACTTGCAGGTGGTATGCAGACTTTCGGCGATGGAATAAAACACTTGGAATAAAGCACTATAAAACATATATTTTAATATTTTTTAAATATATTTGTAATCTCAGGTGGTATACAACTGCATACCTGCGTAAATGGAATCTAAGCCCCTGCATTGAGTGTATGTATGGTAACACGACAAAAGGTGTGGGAATACATACTCAAACCATCTAGGGGGGGGTTCTCCCCTTTAATTGTCTGCGAATCAATGAGAGCAACACCTCCATGTGGTGCATGTACCTACATGAGATGTCTTCATTGGAGTTGATGTCTTGAGATCATTAATTGTTACTGTTAGAGTAGCCATGTCCGAGGAAAATAATTATAGTAATAATAATAAAGGAAGATGCCTTAGTAGCTTTTTAACTTGGATTACATCGAGCATTTACCTCCGTACTTTCTGCTATGCACGACGAGGTTGAATTGTGAAAGCCCTATTGGAAGCAGGGAGTCGTTGATTCCACTCCAATACTGAGCTGCACTTGAAACAATGGTGATAATGCCGTTATTATGTCCTAGGTCGACTGCTTAAGTCAAGTGTGGCAGAAGCTGGGTAGTTAGTGCCACACACATACATATACACACACACACATATATACTACTCGGATGTGAATGTAGTCCACAAAGTGCCCACCGTGTACAGGGCCGCGTTCAGGGTGCGCCTCGGAGAAATTCCGGATGTTGCGCTAGTCTGAATAGCATTTAGCTGTCGATTGCCTCAAAAATTGCGGCCTCCATAGGGTGCAGCCATTTGCATTTGAAGGAACAGCTCTGATTGGCTGAAAATACTGAATCCGACAGCCATTTTGG
The DNA here is from genome assembly GCA_030323885.1 of Branchipolynoe longqiensis. Taxonomy (NCBI): domain Eukaryota; kingdom Metazoa; phylum Annelida; class Polychaeta; order Phyllodocida; family Polynoidae; genus Branchipolynoe; species Branchipolynoe longqiensis. The sequence continues at coordinate 47,728,387 of CM059197.1, forward strand.
AGGCACTTTTTGCCTCCTTCCTTAAAAGCGCGACGTCTCGGAGGAGACTCTGATCGAGGCACACCCTGAACGCAAATTGGCCAAAAAGATGATATTGCGGAGCCGTCTCGGAGTCACTCGGAGGTGTACCCTGAACACAGCCCTGGTGTTAAGTAGAGGGCAGGTTTTGAACCCTGTTCACTTTGTGCTGGTTGTTGGTGGGCGCGTTGTTGTACCTGTTCACACAAGTGTAATTGTGAACACGTAGGGCGCTTACCTGCCCGTCCCTGTCCGCCTCTGACCGCTGAAACATAACCTTGTTGCACCTGTTTTGCCTGCGTGTTCAATGGTTGGAGGACGTGGAGGAACACACTGTGGCTGGGTGTGCTTTGTGGCTGAGAAGGCTGTGGTCACGTGGTGTTGTTGGATGCGGGTGGTGGCGTACAGGGGCCGTATGCACCAATCGGGGTTAGGCTTAGCCGGAGTTAAGGCAGTAGCCGCGGATAGCTACCTCAGGGTAGCGGGGGGTTTGAATCGGTATGCACCAATGTTTTAGGCGCTGCGGATAGCTAACCGTGAGTTTATTTATAGATTTGGGAATTCCCTCTGTGTTTGTACTCATATATTAGGCTCAAATCTATTGAATGCGATCATATTTAACAGAATTACATACGCAATAAGTGAAATTTTATCAATTTAACCCTAAATTCGAAGCGTTATTAAGGCTACCGCCGCATTGGCGGCGATATTAATAGTTATATTTTCGAATCGACGAACGTAATGTAAACAAATCGTCGCCGCCGCCGCATCGACTGGCGGCGGCGGCGGTTTGTCTACTGTACCTTCGTCGATTCGAAAATATAACTAGTAATATCGCCGCCAATGCGGCAGTAGCCTTAATAACGCTTCGCATTTAAGGTTAAATTGATAAAATTTCACTTATTGCGTATGTAATTCTGTTAAATATGATCGCATTGAATAGATTGACATCCATACACGCACACTAACCGCCCCGGCTAGCAGTTAAACGTGATTTGAAAATGGTTTAGCTTAGCCTAGGCTAAATTTTGCGGTTAGAGCTAACACCGATTCGTGCATACCAATTTCTCACATTTAGCCGTGTGGAGCTAGCCTAGCCGCGGTTACGGCACTAACCCCGATTCGTGCATACGGCCCCAGGTGTGCATTATGGTGTTACTGTATATAGCTGTGTTGTTAACACCTCCCATTTACATCTAACTGGTGCCTATTACCACTACCACCACCACCACCACCACCAGCCCTACCTCCATTACCTACCTTCTTTCCTTCCTATAGAGAGTATTGAAAATTAATTATGATTACAATAGTTACTATTTTGTACGACTGTGTATATAATATATATATATATATCTTGTTGCTAGCTGAGGAGAGTGCACCATCATCTGGTCTAGATCTAGGTCTGGCGAGGTCTAGATCTCTGTCTAGATCTGACTTGGTATGACCTACATCTGATTAGGTCTAGTCTAGATCTGGTCTGACCCAGTCTGATATAGATCTGGTGTCTGGTGTAGATCTGTCCTGGTCGGGTCTAGATCTGGATCTGATCTGACGTGGTGAGACTGTGTATATCACAAGTTAATGTTTGATTCACGTTGTTAATTTATTTCCTACTCTGTATTATTGCGATGGTGACGCCGTCGTACGGTGCCGAGTGCCCCGGGGGCGCTGGCACTCGGCGTCTTCCTTTGTGGAGTCTGTGGAGTCACACTGCTCGCACCACACTGCATCACCAGTGTAGCTTTGCCATGGGTCTACACTGGAAATAGAAGCCCTCTACCCCAACCCCTCTGGACGATCTCTGCATCATTGTATGTGTAATGTTTGTCACTGTTGCCCGTAGAGAGATTAAAGTTGCATAGTCCGATGGGCTTTGAGTTTCTGTCATTTTCTGAGATAAACATATTAGGGTGATCGTTATAATCTCCCATACTTTCACTTGAAGTAACTTTTATTTTAAATAGCTAACTTTTGAGATATTTGAAGTGAAAACAAGTAAAAAGTAGTTTTGGCAAGCTTGCCGAAACTCTGACACCATAGGGTTCTCTGCTGTAATAGCTTCTATTATATTGCCTCAGTATTCCCTTCTATATGGTGACAAATGTTTAACAAGTGCACCAGTATTTAAGTTAGATATGTAGAATCAAATTGATATACTTGTTTTGGTTTTGAAGGTCTGATGCTTCATCGGACTATGCAGCTTTAATAGAGCGCGGGCTCGTTATTATTATTATTATTATTATTATTATTATTATTATTATTATTATGTGACAGTTTACTGGCCCTTTCTTTTGTTAACTTCAGTGGCGTAATGGTGTTCTACTGATGCTGATGCGCGGTAAGGTAACAACAAAACTCACAAAAAAAACTCACAAAAACTGAAAGATAGCAAATTAGACTCTTCAATACAATTGTATATGTACATAATGATTTTGTTGGTGATTTTGAATTTTCGAAGACAGAAAAAATAGCGTTATATAGCAGTTAATTGTGGCCTTGCGTTAAGCACTATCATTTTCCAGGCGAGCCCTGCGGACCCCAGAGGTGGGATAGGCCCCCCCCCCGCCCCGCACCCCCTACTGCATGCTCCCCCCCCCCCCCTTTTTGCACAGAACTGCGAGTATTGCCTTGCATTGCTGTATTTATAGTGGGGCTTTTGGATGAGTTATTTGGGAACACACATTTTTTAAATAAAGAAGAAAAAAAAAGCACAATCGTGAAAAGGTAATAGCTATTAATAATTCACACCAAGTCCTATTCAAACCTATTGGTAGCGAACGCGGATTACATAAGGTAGAATACGACATTGAAACCGGAGAAAGGGCCAAGTTGATTGAATTCATGTTATCTCTATAGGTACATAGATCTATGCCGCCATGTGTGTTGCAGTAGTTGAATGCTGACTGCGTCTTCCGTCTGGTGCCAGGGCTGCGTTCAGGGTCCGTCTCGGAGGCGCCTCGGCGATGCTTTTTGGTCTATTTGCGTTCAGGGTCCGTCTCGGCGACGTCTCGGTGACGCCTTCCTTTTCAGATAGGTGACAAAAAGCGCCTCGAAAATGGTTTCATCCAATCAGAGCGCAGCATTTCGATTGCAAATGGCCACCCCCTATGGGGGGCGGCCATTTTCGAGACAAGAAACTGCCTTTGTGGTTCAGACTAGCATGACGTCACGGGCACCTCCGAGGCGCCTCCGAGACGGACCCTGAACGCGGCTCAGGAGTGTGTGCAGGCTGACCCCTGTGACCTGCGGGTGAGCTACCCTCTACTGGCAGAGCGTGGTGTGTGCCGCACAGACCCCCCCCCCCCCCCCTCCTCCACACTGTACAGGCGAGCTGACATCCGGTCAGCCTTAAGCCGTGTTCACACGGGCAAAATGTAAAGCGATTCAGCCAAGGCGGATACCAGGAGTCGAATTAGCGGCCCGTTCACACGGACCGGAAATCGAAATCTGCGCATGAGCAAGTCGATACTAACCAGCGCCAGTTTCGGTTAGTCGACGTCGCCACAAGAGAGTGTGGGTTCGACCTAGATATGTATGGACTGAATCGTATTGGTTTGGAAGGGTCAAAACTTCTGCTGGGCAGTGAAACCCTAAAAATAAATGATGAAAAAAATATCTGTGCACAGCTAGCAGTTTCATAGAGCAAATTTACCGGAAAGTCAACACACTCAGGTCTCGACTGTCACGTCCTTAATCCGCCTCAAGTAAGTCGGTTTCGTTCACACGGGCAAAATAAATCGGTTCACAGAAATCGACTCACGTAATCGACCTCCACAAGTGGTTTACAGTATTGGGATCACAGAAATCGATTCAGCCCTAATTCGACTCAGACACCCGTTCACACGCGAAATGTGCATCGTACTAGGCAAGTCGATTTCTACGAATCGATTTACATTGCCCGTGTGAACACGGCTTTAGTGTGGATATCCTTGCAAGATTTGGTGAGGAACTGGGCAGATGCAGGGTGATAGCAGCATCACCTGGAGGAAGAAGGGGAAATAGAAGGGTGTCTGCCCAGTATCAGACTAGTTCGCACCCCAGGTCGCTCACTGCCTCCCTCAAGGACCTCAAATAGTTGGATGTTATAGTAGTTGAGTAGTTCTCCAGAATTGGAGACCCACTGGCATTGCAACATTGGGTTGCGCTTCATTATTAATCACTAAACTCTTCAAAACAACTTCAGAAAAACAATTTGTTCATATACCTATAGGGAATATACTAAGCAAACACTAGTATCAAAACCAGACACATAAAGAGTCCACAAGGCGGAAAAATAATTAAATAAAGTGGAAAATTGACCAAAAAATGGCAGCCATAAATTTGCACTGCAGTACCCACCATCTTTGAAGCTGTAAATAAATAAAACTATCAAACACAGTTAATTCAATTTGCTTTTATGTTGTCAAGATTATATCAATAAAGATATTTTTCACTACCTGTAGTTTTTACATTGCACAGTTACATGACAATATCGTTGTCAACATACCTGTCCTGTGCGTACCATTGGTGTCACATTGACAGCACAGATGGTTCGTTAGTTTTACCAGTTATCAAGCATGGTATGCATAATCAGTAATACTTTTATTTAATCTATGACCTACAATGTTTTCAAATAATAAGCGATAATCTGGAATAATCAGAAATTGGCTGAATTAAAGCAATTTTTATTGATTGTGTAACATATGTAACGTACGGAACAGCCAATTTATAAATTCAATATTTGAGCACTGAAATGTCATAACGAGGGAAGAGAAGACTCCAGACTAAACAAACCATCCTAGCAGACAGATTAGTGACGTTTTAGATGGAAACTCCAATAGGAAGTGACGTAATCTGCAATAAATCATGACATGTCAGGTTTTTTGTGCACATGTACACATGGCGCCAAAACTAGTAGTATAGTAGGGTTCTATTGAGTGTAAAATTACGTAATCCTGGCTCTGAGAGAGTCCATTGACCTTAAATGCCCCCTCTGAGAGAGTCCATTGACCTCAGATGACCCGTTCTGAGAGCTTCCATGGGTGTGGGGGGGGGTTGTTTGTCCTTAGATGACCCGTTTATCCTTAGATGACCTACTTTAGGTATTGTTTTTTTTTTTCCTGTTTTTTTTTCTTGAAGATTTATACATGGATAAGTCTGAATAGACTTGTTTTCACCATTAGACAGTTTGTCGATAGAAAGCCTGAATCTACACTTTTACCGACCCAAGGGATTTTTAACCTCCCACACCACATAGACATGGTATGAGAGCAACTGGTCTTTGATGTCGCTGTAAGTGATACACAGCGGTGGAAATCCAAATTGGCAGAGGTGGGGGCATGGGGAATCGAACCACCAACCTTCAGATTAGGAGTCCGACCTAGAAAAAAGTCAGACACTCTAACCACTCCACCACAGATTGTTATTATGCGTATGATTGTGTGTGTCTCTCTGTGTGTGTGTTTCTGCCCAGACCCCCTCATAAAACCAGAAGCGATGACGTCATTGAGTGAGTTCGTGGTTGTGATCGTATGAGGAGATTGTTGTTCATACCCCAGTCACACGAGGCCTGCGTTCGCTAACGATCGATTCGCGACGTCAAAACGGCCTCCTTGCGCCCTCCTTACGCCCTGATTGAGTGCTGTCGCCGCGAGGATGCCAACCTCCCGGCGTCCATTTTGGGAATTTTGGACGCAAGGAGGTTGCTGCTGCTGCACATGCAACCTCCTTACGTCCTGTTCCGGCGGCATCATTCAAAATGGTTGGCGCCCTGGCGCTGCCCTGGTGCCACCCTGGGTTGGCGAGTTGACGCCGATCTGGCGCCGATCTGGTGCCGACCTGGTGGCGCCAACACATGTGATGCTGCAGTCACCATGTGGTCGGTGCCGACCTGGTGCCGATCTGGCGCCGACCTTGCGCCACCCTGGGTTGGCGAGTTGCCGGCGATCTGGCACCGACCTGGTGGCGCCAACACATGCGATGCTGCAGTCACCATGTGATCAGCGCCGACATGGCGCCGACCTGGCGCCTACAACTTATTTGAATCAATGTATCGAATGGAACGCTGGGTGGTTGGTGTCCTTTTGGGCGTAAGGAGGTTGGCGGCGAACGCTGCCTCTCGTGTGACTGGGGTATCACCGGTATGAAGTCCATTAGTTTGAGCAGTGTTGCTATTGTCATGTGTCGGTGGGAGTACTGCCAGGCAGCGCCAAAGAGGGAAAAGAGGCTTTATGTTACTATCCTGCTCGGAAGAGTACCTTAAAGCTGTCATAGACTTGTATTCAGTCGAGGGCACAATCCTATCTGCCTGATCCCTTGGAATTATATTCACGATATATCTCCTATTCTCCATACCTTCCTTATTTAAGCAATTAACTACTTTTTCATTTAAATTCTTATTATTATATAACACATTAGATAATGTCACATGAAACACTGTCCTGTGTGTTTTGGTGTCACATGTAACACTGTCTCACAATGCAACCATGTGCGCGCGCGTGCTCGGATCGGCGCAAACAGTTCAGCTCACCGCGCACCGTCTGCACTCGTAGTGGGTACACTCATGCACCCAACCAGTGTCCTGCAAAAGACAAACAATGTCTTTTCTGCAAACGCATATGGCATTTCCAAAAAGCTTGTCGATATCGTAAAAACAGCCCGGTGGTAGTGAATGAGATTGAAATTAAAGACACCGAAGAAGAACAAGATGATCTAGAGCTTGACGAAAATGAGCTATTCATCGGTGAACTATCAACTACAAGTAAGGCCAAATGTGGACTGTGGTATGATACAATAATGTTGCAAAATGAACCCGTGAAGTTTAAATTAGACACGGGTTCCCAGGCGAACATCATACCAATTGGCATCTACCCTAAGCTACACATTACATTGCAACCAACAAAATGCTGCCTGACTACATACTCAAGTCACTGCAGACGGGAACCCAATCCTAGGCCAGGATGCCTGCGTGATAAAGCGAGTCAACAAAGTCGAGATGAGACGACCAAGACCAAGCGTGAGGGCAACAGACGCGCAACAGCCATGATAGACGAACAACTTGTGCTGAATGATGGTAAATAAATATAGTGCCATATTTGAAGGGTTAGGAAATATCAAAACTAATGCTAATATATTTATTGACAAAAATGTAAGACCTTCCATCGACCCACCACGGCATATTCCACAGGCTATATCAGTAAAAGTAAAAGATGAAATTGACAAAATGTTGAAGTTAGGGGTTATATTGCCACAAGTTGAACCTACGCCATGGGTTAGCTCAATAACCATAGTAAAAAAGGCGAACAAAATTTGAGTCTGCCTTGACCCGACAAAATTAAATAAAGCAATTTTACATACACCTTACCCAACAAGAATTATTGAAGAAGTAATTGCAAAAACAGCTAATGCGAAATATTTTTCCGTCCTAGATGCCAACAGTATACTTTTAACTGTCTCACCTGTCTCACCTGTCTTGTTTAGTTGGTGAGCAAGCGTGTCGCTAGGCCGCTTGACTTTTCTAGTCGTTTTGTTGTAATGTTTTGCAAACGATCTAGCAGTCTTCCAGCCTGCGTGTGCAAGGATTCTCTTGACGGAGATCCCTAGCAGTCACGCTTTCGAGACCATGGCTCCCCTGGTTGAATGGGAGGCATATCATCCCGGATACACTCCTGCTGCTTTCAGCACTCTTATGGTCCATCTTGCGAGTGTGTCTCTCGAGTTGCCCTTATGTGGTCTAATAAAGCTTACCAAAAGCTGTCTTGACTTACTTATGTCCTTTGTCTTGGATATATAGGCCCGTATGGCCGAAACTACACACAAACGGCGATCCTCTGGGAAGCTGTTCACATGCACTGAGGACAATGGGTCTCCGGTGCAGTTTGATTTGAATAATTGTGTCAAATCAAACGTTGCCTCCTTTCTATCTATCTCTAGTCCATCTCGAGACAAGGCAGTAATGGTCTGCCCTCTGTGGCCTGTTACTAGCAGTAAGAGGACTGCTAACTTAAATCCTAGCTGTTTAACGTCTAAATGATAATTGCTAGGCCAGGATTTAAATAATTTAAATACTATGGAGACATCCCAGAATCGGCTATATTTGGGCTTCAGGGGGTTTCTTTCATACACCCATCTCAAGAACCAGTGTATAACCTGGTGTTTACCAATCGTTTGTCCATTGATTCTTGGTAAAACAATTGATAAAGCACATCTTGCTGCATTAATGGCCCCAAAACCTAATCCCTCATCTTCTAACATCCATAGAAATCTAGCTACTTGAGTTATAGTAGGCTTCAAAGCCTTAACCTTCTTGATCAAACAATGAACACCCCATTTTTCTTAAATAACTTGTATATAATTTTACTGTTCCTTTCCACCATGCAACATCAGCCTTTGCTGTGTTATTTTGTCTAATCCAAATTGTTCTAAATGTTTATTTAAAAAAGGAATGCCAGGAGGGGTGTTGTCGAAATGTCTCCGTGACTAGTCAGCGGACCTTGATGTTTCAGGTTTCCGGTTTCCGGGAGCTCTTGGAAATCTGAGGCAGTCTTTCGCTCCTAATGCCACTGCTACTATCCATGGCTGCATGTCCCAATCGGGAACTATCAGAATTGTGTGTGCACTGTCCATTCTGATTTTCCTGGCCACTCTGCTGATAATGCTGAATGGCGGGAAAACATAATAAAACGTGTTATCCCAAATCAATGAAAATGCATCCACTTGCCAAGCATTAGGCTCAGGATGCCACGAAACATATTTGGATAATCTAAAGTTGTTTCATGAAGCAAACAAATCTACTTCTGGATGTTCCCATTTCTGACAAATTTGTTCAAAAATATTGTCGTTTAACGCCCATTCCAAATGATCATGAAATTTGCGACTTTTTCTGTCTGCCAAAGTGTTCTGGCTGCCTGGGATATGTGCTACTGTTAGCCATATGTCATTCAGTTGTGCCCAATTCCAAATTAGTTTCGCTAATCTATTACACAGTTTGAACTTTGTCCCTTCCATGTTACAAATGTAGGCCATAGCTGTTGTGTTATTAGTCAGAATTCTGATGTGATGTTTTGGTATACGTACTAGGCTGCGTAATCCCAAATAGACTGCTCTAAGTTGTAGAACATTAATGTGATCTGAAATCTCATCATCAAGCCATCGGCCTCCTGTTGCCTGATGCTCCCCACCCTTCTAGTGACGCATCTGTCGTAACTACAGTGTTGGGTTCACCCATTCTAATCGGGTTTGGAGAGGTATGAATGTTCTGAAACCACCAATCAATATCTTCTAGTCCTTCTTTTGAAATAGTCATCTTTCTTTCAAAAATACCTTTTGTGCGTGCTAACGCCAAATTTCTATCTATCTCTAGCAATTTAATATGAGCTGTCCTGTATAGGATCGCTGGGGCATAGGCGATCATAATACCAATCAGAATAGCGACTTGTCTAATCATTGGGCTAGTTATTGCTAATAATTGATTAGCTATATCAATAAATTGATCTAACTTCTGGTTAGTTAGAGTTATTGTCATATTGTTTGTGTTTAATAAAAATCCCAAACATTTTAATTCTCTTGTTGGCATGAGAACTGACTTCTTATCATGGATATACAATCCTAATTTGGTGAATGTCTGACACAGATCATTTACTGGTTCTTGACAATGTGTTTTCGATTGTGCCACAATAAATGAGTCATCAATATATGGAAACATTACATGTCCTTTCCTTGCCATTAAGGAAAATATCTGTTTAAGCAATTTTGTAAACAAGCGAGGAGCACAAGCTAAACCATTCTACATAAGGGTGAATTCATGAAGTTGGTAATTCCAAATAAATCTTAAGAATTTCCTATCCAATTTATAAATTGGAATTGTGTAGTAGGGATCTTTAAGGTCTACAACATTTTAAAATGTTTGTATTCCACTAATTTGTTAAGGAGTGTAAGATATAGAATCATTCTAAGATCTCCATTTGGTTTTGGTCGCGAAAATATGTTGGATACAAATTGTCCTGATTCGTAATTTACAGGTTCTATAATCCCTTTCTCACAAAATTCTTGCACCTGGTTGTCTAGTGCTTCCCACTCGTCTGAATTAAATCGATAGGGAAAAGGAATGTACAGGTATCTGTGTGAATGGAATATGAATTCCTTCCACAATACTTACGACTGTTAAATTATCAGTAATTAAGTTCCATTCCTCTAAACAATTTTGAATATTGCCAGCATTAAAAGTTCTTACTGGTATTTCTATGGCCTCTTGTGTCTGTGTAGCAACTTCTACTTGTTCCCTGGTCAGGGGGACGGCTTGCTGGGAGTGTACTCCTGCTTGAAAGGATGGTTTCTGTCGTTCCATCCGTACGGCTGGCGTTGTCCTCGCCTCTGGGCTGGAAGCTGTAGGTCGGGCCGGACCGTCCGCCTCTGGCAGTCTGATGGTTTCGAAAATCCCCTCTGGCTTTTCGGAACCGGGAACTCGCATCCACAGACTTATTTTTGGCATCCATGTTCTTGCCACACTTGGTGCCGGTTTCTACCTCTTTAAAGAGGTACTGGAGTTGTCCACCAAACATTTTGGTCTTGTCCAGAGGCTTGCCTTTTATTGGCTTAGGCGCGAGTATACTCTTTCCCGTCATTATCCGTGATCTTCTTGGATCTGGCTACTTCCTTTCCTGCATCTGTACAGACGGCTTTGAAAACGTTTTCAAACCGTCTGTACGTCGGGAAGTTGCTTGTGGCTGTAAGCGCCGCGATGCCTTTATCCATCGTCCTGGCCAAGGATGAGAACTTGTTCTCGGTCTGCATGCGGTTGGGCACTGGCGCAATCGCTGTAAGGGCCCCTAGGACCCCCTTGTGTACTGTATGAAGTACATTTTCGAATTTCTTCCTGAATGTCCATCTCCTTGACGACAGAATCTGGGATGCCTTTGATCCCAGTCAGCTGTTCTCCCAGCTTAGTGATCACTTCTGCGGGCTTGAAAGTATTGAAATGCCCTTTGACGGTGTTACGCATCATAGTAGTGGTTTTGACTTTCTTGGCCTTTTCCACCAGACATTTCTTCTTAATCTTGCCGCCCATCTTGGCTTACAAGCCTGCCCTCTCAGTTTCGGAGTCTGAGTCCGTGGTTGAGGAATCAGACGAAGAGTCTGAGGAAGAATCTTTCTTCTTTTTCTTTGTCTTCCTCCTGTTGGTCCTTTTGGTCTTCTTGACCACCTTCCTCTCTTTTGTGAACTCGTCTCCTGACGAGCTCACTGCTTTCTTGCTTTTTCTTTTCTTTTGGGGAAACGTGATTGGCGTTTCCTGTGCCGAGTCTGTCTCTCTGGAATGATCCTCCTCCGAGACATCCTCCCAGTCAGAGTCCACCTCCGGGGGATTCGGCCTTTTCCTCCCACGCGGTAGAGGTTGTACCTGTTGGAGCTTGAATTCCATAAATGGTTAACTTTGGAAATATTAATGTGAAAACATGATAAATTAATGTTGGGATAAACATTGCAATTCTGACCCTATATAGCAAACATTCAATATTAATTTAGGTGTGCTTGTCAAAACTCAGACCACACAGGCTTTAGCAGTAACAGATTCTATTAAATTGACTTAAGTATGGCCTTCTATGCAGCAACAAATGTTTAAAAAGTGCACCAGTATCTATGTTGGATGTGTAGGTTCAAATCTAGATACTGTATATGTCCCAATAGAAGCCCACTACCCAATAGAAGCACACCCCCCATTTCAAGATCGAAAGCACACACAAATTTCCAATCATATTCAGACTGAATGCACATAAAGACAATCCCACTTTAGTTCAGAGGCACGACAACAACAAATCCATTAAATTCTTTAACTTTGAATCGTCACGCAGCCATGTGTCTGCACTCACACAGTGCGGGTCTATTGGGACATATATGGTATGTGTTGTTTTTGAAAATTTGATGCTTTTATCGGATTATGCAACTTTAATAATTGCATTATTCAGCCATGCCATTCGGTATGGAGAAGCTATAGGAGGGCTATACACGTCACCAGTGAAAACAGAACCACGTGACCTGAAATAGCACCCGCCTCCCCGTCCCACCAATGAGAGAGGGTTTGTACATGTGTATACTAATTTCCGTAGGTGCCCCATGAAGGACTGAAGTGGAGACCTAGAAGGTCGGGTCATCATCAGCTTGCAAAATGAAAAATAGGGGAGATGGTTGTTGACTGCAATGTACATTAGAAAACAAATGTAGGCCTATGGCGGCAATAAGCATAGCAGGTTTGGTCATCAGGATCGATGTAGTTATATGCCTAAGTGCAAAATGAGTTTAAAGTTAATGGTTTATAGTGAAGGATAGGGCTGGGAAGTAGGACACTACCCTCGACTTCCACCTACCTGGAAGCGAATTGGCAACCAACTGGTTCGTCTTGCTTTGGACTCCGGCCTTATTACAATAGCAAAGTGTGGCTTTCATTACATCTCACATTATGAGATGAACAGAGGTGGCAAGTAGATAAGAGTGTGAGTAGGGAGATCTCCCTAATATACAAATTGTAAATAGGGAGAAATAGTGTGGCTGAAGGGCGGAGTATGCAGGAGGGGAGGTTGTCCCCTCCCATGGAGAGTGGTCTTGAAAATTGATAAAATAGTGATACACAATCATGCAATCTGACAAAATATATATATATTTTTTTTTAAACGAGCTAAACCTGTTATTTGGAAGATTACAAATTAAAAGGGGGAAATCAGGAAACGGGTTATTTTGGTATGTCTAAAGCCCCAGTCACACATACGCGGATCAGGGGCCGAACGGGCCCCGGACCGCCATCCGGGGTGATCCATGGCTCGTTCGTGCCGACACCCCCTAATCCGTGGCTCGTCCGGGGGTGATTCGGGTATTTTGGGGGTGGTCCGGGGTGGACTGGGCCTGTCCGGGGGTGGTGCAGGGTCATTTTGAGCCATGGTTTGACCCGGACTATCCCGGACTACCCACGGACCACTCCCGGACTGCCCCCGTAAGACCCAAATTACCCCGGATCATTCCCGGATCGCCCCGGACAACTCCCGGATGGGCGTTTTGTATAACCGGGTGCAAATGCACTTCATGCATCACTTGCTGCCTGACTCTCAGATGGTGCACATCATGGATTACTGCTTGCGGCAGCGCAGGAATCAACTTAAGCTGCTGAACTGGCAATTGCAGCTACATCAATGACAGAATGTTAACAACATGATTATGTTGCAAGTTATGCAAATCAAGAGAAGACTTACAAGAAAACTGAGAAGAAGTGTGTGGGTTCAACCTTGGTTGGAGAGGAGAATGCAGTTCGGCCAGTTTGCAAATCTTATGCAAGAGTTACGTATCGAAGATGTGCGAGCGTACAGAAACTTTCTACGCATGGATCCAGCTATGTTCGAGGAGATTCTCCTTCGCATCGTTCCAAGAATCAAGAAAAAGGACACATGGTACAGAAAGACGCTATCACCGGGATTGAAACTGTCGTTCACTCTGCGCTACCTAGCCTCTGGTGACAACTATCATTCTCTGATGTACGGTTTCCGAGTTCCACACAACACCATCTCCCTTGCCATTCGTGAGGTGTGTGAAGCTATAATTGCAAAGTATGCTGAGGAGGTCATTCAAGCTCCAACTACAGAAGAGCAATGGAGAGGTATCGCTGAGCAGTTCTCCACAAGATGGCAGTTTCACCATTGCCTGGGAGCCCTTGATGGGAAACATATCCCCATCCAATGCCCAGCCCATGGAGGGTCGGAGTACTACAACTACAAGGGATTCCACTCCGTCATATTGATGGCTCTATTGGATGGTGACTACAAATTCTCCTGGGTCGACGTTGGGAGCAATGGCTCTGCAGGCGACGCTCAAGTCTTGAAACGTTCAGAACGTAAAAAGTACATTGAAGATGGACGACTTGGTATTCCAAGTGCCGAACCACTACCGCATGATGAGCGTGACATGCCTTTCTTCATAGTTGCTGATGATGCGTTCGCGCTGAGAACTTGGTTGATGATACCGTTCTCCAAACGTCATCTAACAATTCCGGAAAGAATGTTCAACTACCGACTCTCCAGGGCACGCCGCATCGTGGATTCTAGCTCACCGGTACCAGTGCCTCCTAACAACAATGCGACAGAAGCCAGCGACAGTTGTGTCGATGGTGTTGGCATGTGTCTGCCTACATAATCTGACCCGGATGTGGTACGCAGCTCGTCACAATGCAGAGATGGACCAGGAGGACAGCAATCACAACATCGTTCCTGGAGCCTGGAGACTCAGCGATCCTCTAGCCGACATCGACAGCGTCCGTGGGAACAGACTAACACTCGCAGCGAAATACCAGAGACAATATCTCAGTGCCTATTACGTGTCCGAGGCTGGAGCAGTGCCTTGGCAAGATGCTATGATATGAACTATTTTGAAGTGTGAACTATTTGTGCCATGAGAATTGTATTTAATGTGCTATTGTTAGGTCTGTGCCTAAAAATGAAATATATTTCATTATTGTGAATGTCAAATCAAAAGAAACCTCAGTAATAATAAAAATATCTTAAATTAATTTAATTTGTTTGTTATTTGTTGTTTTTGTTGTGTAGCTATAACAGCTTTAAGTTATAATCTTATTAAAATGAAATAGGTCCTAATAAAATGTGACAGTAATAAAAGAAAACATTTCTGTATTATTGCTTTTTTGTCTATATTTTTTTAATTTTTATGCTACAGTTAATACCAAAATCTTAAACTCAATAATGGTTTTTTTTCTTGTACTTTATTGTTAGTTTAAAAGCCTAACTTAGTTAATGTGTTATTTATCGAAAAGGGGTGTTAATACTGTATTTAATGATATTTTCTTCAATATTGTTGGTATAAGAGCTTAACTTATTTTATCAAAAAGGGGTGTTAATACTGAATTTAATGATCTGTTCTTCTATATTGTTGCTATAAAAGCTTAACTTATTTAATGTGGTATTTATCGAAAAGGTGTTTTTGGGGGAGGGAAAAGGGGGGAAATTTATTTGTTAATTATTTGTTAAATAGTTATTACTTAATTTATTACAAGTGACCATCAACTAAATGGATATAGCATATAGATTGTAACAAACACAACGTAGTTAACGATGTATGTAATTTATATATTTATTTTCAACTAGTCATAATAGTATATATAATGTACACAATCAGTACTCTCGTCACGATCACATTCACTCATCCATAATACGTCCATAATAAATACTATGTAAAAACAGTTCATTTCACAATGTTCACAATCACAGAGGCTGGACATCCGTGTTGTTGCACGTTGACCTCACAGAGGGTTTTCCGGGTCTTGTCCCATCCCAGCCATTAGTGAGGTAAAGCTGAGATCCGACAGACCCGTAATGTTCCCCCCACTTCCTGGCCCGCTGGATGGGCGGACTCGTCCAATCCCCTAAACAGGGTCCCAGTTGTAATCCCGCTGCCTGGACGGGGAAAGCCGGCAACGGCAACGGGGCTGCTGGTTGAGGGTCTGGATGACGTGGTTGTGGCCGGTGTGGCTGCTTCTCGCAGGCCAGCTGTAGTGACTGGGAGCGTAACCGCATCGCCAAGGCGAAAATCTCGGAGTAGAATTCCCCGAGAAGCGACGCGTCAATGTCTTCAGCTACGGCCCCCAGCCACGTTCCCCACAGCATCGGCGGCAACACTTTCGGCGGTTGCATCAACCCCCTCAGCTGGCCCTGGATGATGCCAGCCTCCACTTGCTGGTCCCGCACTTGGGACTTCAATTGGTCGAGGTCGGTGTTGATGGTGGGTGTTCGGGCGCCGCCCTTCCCCTTGGCTGCCAGGCGTGGAGTTGCGGGTTGCGTTGCTGCTGTGGGTGGTACACTCGACGGTGGTGGAGCCTGGTCAAGTGGCGTGACACTTTCATCGTCCACATCGATCGAGGTTGCGTGGACGGGTTGCAACCGGGACTGCAACGTCACCCCCAATCTGGATGGCTGCCGCACGATATGCGTTCGCAGGAACGTGAAATGTTCCTGTATATACAACTCGCGCTCAGACAACAACCTCGCTGCGGCACCCGACTTCATGTCACTCAATTTCCCCACCTTTGTGCATATGGACTCATACCATGTGATGAGTGGTTTTGGGTCATCCATGCCCATCTCCTTGGCCTTCTCCTTACACACACGTCTCTTTAATGCGGTGTTCTTGTAGTCGCCATGTCCCTTCACATAGATGTAGTCGTGCATCCATAGCCACTCCGACATATCCAAGTGCTGCTCACTTGTCAGCTGAAGAGCTTTCACCTTCTTCCGGCGCACTGTCGCAGTGCCTTGTGACAATGGCACTGTTGTAATAGGTGGTGTCACAGGACGAGGAGGTGGCGACACAGGACGAGGAGGTGGTGACACGTCCCAGACAGATTCCTCGTCGGAAGACAATCCGGAAGTTGAGGGTGATGGTGCAGGCTTCCTCCGTACTTTTGTGGCGACCTTGTGTCCTGCAGGCTCCTTCATAGCAATCCTTTTGGAGGCAACTTTCTTTCCTGTAGGTTTCATGGTGTAGATGTGTGCTCGGTGCTGCTGGATTTGGAAGTGAGCTCTGCAGAACCACGCGCTCTTATATACTCACGGCAGTCCGGGGGTTGTCTGGGATAGTCCAGGGGTGGTCCGGGGAAGTCCGGCCTCGTCCGGGTTAGTCAGGGGCCGGACCAGCCCAGTCCGGGGCCGTTCCAGGGGTGGTATGGGGCGGTCCGGTCTTTGGTCCGGGGCTCGTCTGGGAAAGTGTGACTGCGAGGCAAAAATCGACGAAAACAGTGATTTTATCCGTGGCGGTCCGGGCCGTTGGTCCGTGGGTGGTCCGGCTCAAAATCCAGGGCTTGTTCGGCTATGTGTGACTGGGGCTTTAGCGAGATCAATGGGGAGACTTGGCACCTCTGCAGGAAATAAATTTGCAAAACCAGCTTAACCTAAACAAATGATATGAAACAATGTTAAAGGAAGAAATTATATAAAAATTTATTAAAGTCACATTTTAGAAACAAATTAACTACTAAAAAGAATCGTGACTACATTTCATATCCACTCGACCCGAAAAAGATAAATAAAGAAATAAAATTCAATACATTTCCTGGACACTTTCATCACTGAAGTAGACTAGCAACGATATCTTTTATTTTATTTTTCTGTGTATGTGACAAATATCATTCTATACCTAGGATAATCACAGGGTGTGGGAAAACAATATGGGTTTGCAATAAAACACAGGGATGAAAGCCATCTCTAACAATAATAGTGGAACTCTTAACTTCCGATAAATTGTCTGCAATTCTCTAGCAGTGCAAAGCCTTTCAGGGGCTGTCCACTTTTTCGCAGGAAATCAGAGAAAGTGCACAAACCTTTCATGCATGAGACCAAACTTGAATTTCTAGATGGCTAAGTATTTAAAAATATACAGTACCAACAGTAAACACGTTCCTGTTAATAACATCTGTATGTACACACAATCATAGTCATAAAATCACATTGCTGTTTTTAAACATGCTCTCAATGTTACATGTGTGGGTGAGTTCATTACAATTCAGTGAATTAACATTAAAGGGACCCGGTATAGGCTGCTGAGATTGGAACTGTTCTCTGACAAATGCTCTCCAAGCACACCTTTTCAGTTTGTATAACTGAATATGTGGAGGGACAGTGCCTGGGGGTTCCCAGGGCACTGTCCTGGGAACCATATTTGGTCATATGGAGAACCATATTTGGTCATGTGACAAGGGAATCCCACCTGTGACATCATTTATACGTTACATTCTGAGTTCATTTGTCGACTCAGTGGGCTATACCAGGTGACTTTAAATCCAGTTGGGTGTATTGAATGTCACACTGCAAAACATTTAAACTACTACGATTCTAATAAGGGAAATCATTACAAGAGCTACACAACAGTTTTAACCCATCCATTGAACTACACTGGTCCCTGCAGTGCTTGCGCTCCACTGTGTTACTCCTATGTATTTCCCCTAGTCCAGTGTTCTAACCACTGATTCAGACAGACGCTGAGCCAGCTTAGTGCATCGTTATAATATTGGGTGAAACGAAAATTAGGTCAAATTGATTAAGCCCCTTAAAAGAAGTAAGATTGATGTATTCACTACCAACTTATCACGGGTTTATGTTTAATAACTTTCGCAACATTAACATCTGCCTTTCACGCATGGATTAAGCACTGGCTGTGAAACTGGACTCACAGCTCTCAAACAATCACTAATCAAAGACATATTATATGTGCACATTGCAGCACTTCATTGAATAGACAATTACCAATGGTGCTGATATTACCTTACATGTTGCCAGGACGTAAAACTCCAACAAACAAACAATTACCTAAGTCCAATAAATATTCCTGGGGTACAAGTATCAACACAAATACAAAATATTAAAACAATTTGGGATCCATCATATCAGCTGTCTTCCCTCTATCCATTAAGAATATATATAACATAAATATAGACTAGGTATTACTATTAGGTATTAATCAGGGATGAAAGTGTTCTTGGAGGGAAAAAAAGCTGGTATCGGTGGTGAGGTGGGCAATAATATGATCACAATAATGACAGCAGAACTCTCTCCAAGCAGAGTCCATAATGATTGGTCATATGCATGGTGCAAAAACTTGATAGCACTGGATGAAACCTGGCTTCCGGGAATTTTCAGAAATTCCCTAATAGTGGTAAGCCTATGGGAGAATTTCTGCATTTTCATCGAAACACTATTTGTATTGGGTACTGACTAGCAGGGGGTGCTGGTGGCCACTGATCAACCGAGCACAGCAAATCCAATATATACAAGATTCACCCCATACTGCAGATGCTTGAGTATGGGTGAAAAACAACAGTACATAAGATGGCGAAAAATATCTACATGTTGGGTAAATGAAATGAGCAGACAAATTGTTAATTTAAGAAGCAAAATATATTCTTCACATCTATCTTAATATTTACCTGCTGCTTTGGATTTGAGAAAGATAATAAAACATGTAGTTTAATGTACTTTAAAACTGAAATCGGTGGCATTCTATGGTCGCCATTTTGTCTTTTTGTATTCTCTCCCATTTCACCAATTCTGTGCTGATATAAGTAGCCATTTGATACTGGAACCAGGGATTCCACTTCCTGTTCCATAGTAATGCAGTTTTTGCCAGTTTTAGACTGTTGTCATTCACCCCTACTGCAAGCACAGGGTGAATCTTTTATCTAGAAGCAATTCCCTGACAGTGCTAAGCCTGTGAGAAGCTTTCCAGTTTTTAGTGAAAACTCACTCCTTACATTTCTTTGGTTGTTTCGGTTTTCACATCCTAGCAACATCTGAGGGGGATTCTGACTGACCAGCTGCAGTCATATATCTCTAGTATTTTGTGATAGTTAATCGGTGATTATCAAAAATCGCGGAAATCTTTCATCCCTGATTAATAAAGAAGCAAGAGTATGATTTCACATGTGTGTCATCATCATCATCATGCTGTCGGTCGCGATGCGACAAAGACTGCTTTCATTACTTGACTGCCGCTCTCCATTTAGCTCTCTGCTGTGAGAGTTGTGTCCATGAGTCGGTCTTAATGTGTGTAGGCATACATAATAGGCAGTATGGGTGGGCGGAATAGTTCCAAATGCACCTCGGACGTAGGCCCATTTGAAATCACTCCACTCACCATTTCGTGTTATTGCATACGCCTATAAACAAAATTGTCTTCGGTTTTATTTCACTTGCATGGAGTTGTTTTCATTGTGTGATAATGATATGGAGTTATACAGGTACCATTCAAGAGAGGAGAAAGCAGAGTGGTGTGCATGTCTGTGTGCGTGCAATCATTTATCGAACAACAAATAATCTGCATATCCTTCCCAAATAGTAAAGTTGCATCATCCGACGGTTTTAAGTTTCTGCCATTATTTGTTTTCGATAAACATATTTGGTTGATCATTACACATCTACCATACCTTAGTTTGAAGTAACTTATAAGCGGCTAACTTTGGAGAGAAGTGAAAACACACAAATTTAATTTTGATATGCAGCTGGAAATGCTTAAAGTTGCATAGTCCGATGGTTTTGAGTTTCTCTCATTTTCTGAGATAAACATATTAGGTTATTCATTATAATCTACCTTACTTTAGTTTGAAGTAACTTTTATTTTAAACTGCAAACTTTTGAGATATTTGAAGTGACAACATGCTAAATGAATTTTGGCAAGCATGCCACAACTCTATCACCATAGGCTTCTGCAGTAACAGGTTCTATTAATTGACTCAGTAGTCCTTTCTACGTGCTGGTAAATGTTTAATAAGTGCATTAGTATCTAAGGTAGATATGTAGAATAAAATCTAGATAATTGTTTTGGTTTTGAAAATTTGATGTTTTCATCGGACTATGCAACTTTAACACGATAGGACTGTCCTGTTAAATTGACTAAGTGTTCCTTTCTATGCAGCAACACATGTTTAATAAGTGAATCATTCAAGCGCCAAACCATGTAAACACCAATAAGAAAATGGAGATAAACATTGGAATCAAACGTACAAAAATTAAATTTTTTAATATTCCTACTATTTTGTTCATTGCTCCATATTATATGATCATATGAAAAGTGGAATTAGTGAGAATTAATGTTAGTTTCAGGGAATTAAAAGTAATTGAAACTACATTTTTGGATTGGCGTTCACATGTTTTTGCGCCTGAACTCTTCATTAGTGCAACAGTATCTGAGTTGGATATGTTTGATAAATCTAGAGTCGTGTTTGGTTTTGGAAATGTAATGCTTTAATCAAATTGCAGTTTTAGTACTGGGTGTAAACCAAACCAATGAGGTACCTGACAGTTGAGGGTGGTCACCTAAAATTAAATTTTCGATGAAAGCATCCAATTTTCTAAACAAAACATGTACCTAGATTTAATCTGTTATATCCAACTTAGATACTGGTTCACTCATGAGACATTTATTGCAGTTTGCTGCTCCTATGGTACACTCAATAATAAGTAAATAAAGCCTATGCCGACCATTTCGATGTGCATGCAAAAATGAATGTAGCATGTTTTCACTTCAAATATCTCCAAAGTAATCCTTTTAAAATAAGTTACTTCGTACTGAAGTAAATTATAATGATCAATCTAATATATTAATCTTTAAAAGATGAGAAAAAGTGGCAGACATAAACCCATTGGATTATGCAAATTTAAGATCCGTTGAAGTACACGCCAATCGATGCCAGTTATTTAAAAAATAATTAATAACACTATTTTTGTTGTATTAATTAAAAGGAGACCATATACCGGTGTGAAGCAGGGTCGGGGTAGACTGACTAGTTCATGCTTATACACAGGTCTGTCCGTAAATTCATAAATATCAACATCTACAAGAACTGCTAAGATGCAGTGTAACCAGATCAATGCTTCCTATTTGCAGTTATACCTACTGTTTCCTAATTAATAATAACTTTGATTTAGATTGACAATATTAACAATAACAAATACTGGGGACATGCATGCCTTTAAACGCTACACAGTCCGATGAAACCATAACATTTAAAAAATCAAAACATCTAGATTTGATCCTACATATCTTAGATACTGGTGCACTTATTAAATGTGTATTTCCTACATAGAAGAAAAGACTAAATCAATTCAATAGACCCTGTCAGGGTTGAAGCCGATGATGTCCAGCATTTCGACATGCATGCCAAAATTAAATTAGCAGGATTTCACTTCTAATAAGTAATATCTCTAAAAATTAAGCCTTTAAAATAAAAGCTACTTCAAACTAAGGTAAAGTAGAATATGATGATCAATTACGATATATTTATCTGAAAATAAATTTTAAATGTCAGAAAGTAAAATTCATCGGACTACGCAGCTTTAGGTAGGCACTGCAACTTGAACACACAGGGCGGGTTTATGTCTTTTACATGCCAATATAAGGAACATTTCCATCAGATGGATAACTAGGAGGGACCATATTATGGGATGTAGATCACAGATATTATTTATTAGGAGACATTGACACAGCTACTTCGGCTTGCAAGGATAAAAGTCACCTGTAACACAAAATATATACGGATCGGACTTCCGATAAAAAATTTCCACAATTCTCCTACGAGGGGCTGCCTGCTTTTTAGTTGGGAATCAGTGAAATCGCGAGATCTTTCATCATGATTAATTGATTGATTGATTGAGTTGATGTGAATTTATGCCGGGTCAGCAGCAAAGGGCACACAATCAACCTATAGGATTCCACGGTAACTATCGTTTTCAGTAACGTGTCTTTACCATGCTGGCAAAACAACAGAACAGACATTTCAAAATTTAATTTCCCATAGGTACCGACTATCGATTCTTGTGTTATCATTCATTCAAGTTATCACGGAACCCAAAATTATCATTTCCGATGGATTCCCATGACCCCGGGCACGGAACCCAAAGTGTGTTTCCCATAAAATTGGAAATTCTATAGGTTGCACACATATGAAGATCCATCCTGACATTATTTCATTATATCTGGCTTTTATCAGTATATTTGACCCTATTAACCATTTCATATATGGACACAACTTCTCCAACAGCATTACACAGACCAGACTTCCAGCTTTCTTTGCAACTATGACTTCCACTTTGGTAACAAGAAATCAAGGAATTATACATTGGTAAACTGGCTTCCCATGGGAACGGGATGGTGGAGTGTGGGGGTGGGTGGCGATGACGGGGAGGTTCACAACATTTTGGGAAGAGCTCATTTAATCAGGACTCTCGATGACTTGGGAGCTTGAGTCAAAGACGCATGAAACCATATATTTTACGCAAAGTGACAAAGAGCTGAACATCAATGAGTGACGCATCAAATGTATTTGAATGTATATCATAGATTGGAAAACAAATAGAAATATCCCTGTGTAATATGTCAGATTAAATCCAATGACTCAATTTTCTACAAGCGACTCCCGAATAATTGACCCTCATATGTCACACATCCCTGGATGAAATTTCCCATTGAGAGCCCTGATTAAGTAGACCACCAACAACATTTAAGTCAGTCAGAGATAGTGCCAGATAAACTTGCTGACGAGTGAGTTCACTAATCGTCTGTGTGATTCGTCTGCATGTGGTCCACCAGCATGTACTTGAACTGGAAGTTCTCCCCGCAGACGCCACACATGTGCTTACACACTTTGTTGTGCTTCTCCATGTGCTTGGTCAAGGTCCAGGTGCTTCTGAAGCGGCGGCCACAGACATTGCACCGGTGTGGCCGTTCCCCCGAGTGTATCAGCATGTGTCGGATGAGCTTGCACTTCTGCAGGAAACCCCGGCCGCACAGTTTGCAATTATGCGGACTGTCGCCAGTGTGGTGCAGCATGTGCTGATTGAAGTGGTCCTTCCGCGTGAAGCCTTTCCCGCATACGCTGCACACATGTGTGCTTTCGCCAGTGTGCTTCCGCATGTGGAGCGTGAGACTGTCCTTCCGGCCAAAACCAATGCCACAGACTTTACAGGTGTGCAACTTTTCGCCAGTATGTTTTGCCATGTGTCGTTCGACATGTCCATGTTGCATGAAGCCCTCACCGCAGACTGAACAAATGAATGGACGCTCTCCGGTGTGCTTCAGCATGTGCAGATTCAGATGTTCCTTGCGCTTGTACCCTTGCCCACAGATGGTACAATTATGAGGGTATTTTCCAGTGTGGAGTACCATGTGTTCCTGAAGCTTCGCTTTCGCGGTGAAAGCAGTACCACAGACGGTACATGGAAAAGGTTTCTCCCCTGTGTGTATCAGCATGTGTGCTTTCAGGCCACCCTTCTGAACAAACCGATACCCACACACTTCACATTTATGCGGCTTTTCCCCAGTGTGTATTAACTTATGCGTTTTTAGTGCACCTTGTTGTATAAAACCCTTCCCACAAAGCTCACATTTATGTGGCTTTATTCCAGTATGCGTCTTTACATGATATGCAAGGCTGTGCTTTTGCGAAAATCCCTTACCACATGATGTACACCTGTGCGCATATTCACCTGTGTGTTTGGCCTTATGCATCAACAGTCCCACCTTGGTTCTGAATCCCTTCGTACATTCTGTACATTTATGGGGCTTTTTCTCTTTGGAATGTCTCAACATGTGCTCTAAAAGATTGTCTTCTTTCTTAAAGCGCTTTTTGCACACCCTGCACTCATGTGCGCACCCTTTGTTAAGCTTCTTTTCAGCATGCCTCAGCATATGTTTCATAAGACCATCTTCCTCTTTGAAACCTTTGCTGCAAACAGCACATTTGTGCGGCCATTCTTTGGTGTGCACCTGCATATGACGATTGAGACTACGGTTCACTTTAAAGCCTTTTCCACATATCTCACACTTAAATGGTGTGCTGGTCGAATGTGACACCATATGTGACGTAAGGTGGCCCTTTACAATAAATCCCTTTCCACATTCGCTGCATTTATGTGGTTTCTCCCCAGAATGTACAAGCAAGTGCTGACTAAGCCGAGACTTTTCACGAAAGCTCTTTTCACACACTAAACATTTATGCAACCCTTTCTTTGCAGCATGCTTAAGCAAGTGTCGTGAAAGGACACCTTCCTTTGTAAACCCTTTGCCACATATATTACATCTGTGTGGCCATTCCTGAGTGTGTTTCAGCATGTGATGTGTGAGTCGGTAGTTGTGCATAAATCCCTGCCCACACTCATTACAACTGAATGGCCTTTCACCGGTATGCGTCATCAAATGTGTTCGAAGATGGCTTTTCTGGGTGAAAGCCTTCGTGCAAACAGTGCATGTATGTGGCTTCATTCCGGTGTGCAACAGCATGTGACGCTGGCAAGAGCTCAGACGTGTAAACCACTTTCCGCATATACTGCATGAAACTGGGACTCCTCTTGAATGTGTCTGCATGTGAGCAGTTAATTTGCTATTTTCGCTAAATACCTTACCACAAACCCGACAGGAATGGGACCATTGCGCGACATGAGACAGAATGTGCAATGTAAGGCCTGATGCGTGCTCAAAATACACTTCGCACATGTTACACTTGTGTTCAGTTACCTCCTTGGTAGACCCTATCGAGTCAACAAGTGAATATTTCTGCCCATCGACTCCATCGTCCAGGCTCAGTTCAAGCTTCGGAACAGCTGGCTCAGATGGTAGGGTATATCCTAAGTGATTCATCAAATGTCCCTGAAGATCTTCCGCACTTCTGAATCCTCGTACACAGGTATCACACTGATGGAGGTCTGTCTTTATATGGCTGAGCAGATGGAGACTATGCTCGTTCTTATTTGGAAAATGCTTGCTACATATCCTGCATTGATTTACACCGCAGATTACTTCCTTTTTGATGCGTCTCTCAACCTTCCTTAAGTTACTGACATCAGACCCAACCATGAGTGTTGCATTTTTGGGTCCAATCCATTTGGACTCACGCTTGATACATGGATCTGGCAATTGTTCCACTCGAACATCATCAGATATACACAAGCATGTGTCCATGTCCTCAGTAAGGCCGGGTTCCACCTTTACAATAGGCAGTATATTGAGCTGCCTGGCTTCGTCCAAGGGATGTAAATCCTCCGTAACTTTCGTACCGATGTCACAGAAACCGATATGGGCAAGAAGACTGCTGCTTTCCATCTTGCTGCCGGAGCTGGAAAAAAAAAAGAATGTACAGGAAAAATACGTTATATTTACTACATCCTCCCAAATATAGCTTCATACTTTATTATCACTCTCATACAATTCTCTTTATTTTCCTGATTTGTATATGGTACATCTTAAAAGTAATATCTTTTTCTGAAGCGAGGAAAAACTATGTAATAGTAATTCCCACCTATTTTGTTTTTTGCTCACGTGTTTTTATTCATCTGAATAGCATACGGTATCCTAAAAGTACCTATAGTAAATCAGATAAATAATTATTATAGTTTTGTGCATTTATTTCCCATCGCACATTACAAATGCTGGTCCTATGTGTGTTCAATATTAAATACAATAGAACTACTTAAAGACACTGCATGAAATTTACATTTGCGATCAATTTACTCTCTAGTAATACAAGGCAAATTGTATTACATTTATAATCAGTTCAAAGATAGTGGTTATTTTAATAACACACTGGCTATTCGTAGAGCTCCTCTGCGAATTATAGCCACCAATACTGTAATTTGCAGAGCTGCAACCAACCAATCAGCATGCATCATTTCAATGCACAAGCACATACATGGCAGAATTATTTTGCCTTTTGTTTTGGTTGTGATGCATTTATTTATGTAATTTCTAGTCATTATTTTATTGACAAAGCTATCTGAAAATAATTCGGAATGATAAATAAGCTTTACATAATAAGAAACAAACGAATTGATATGACTGTGGAGTGCTTGTGATTATAGTGAGTTTAATGCAATACATGTCTAAAATGATATTTGTGCGTTTTCTGTTGATGTTAGTTAAAAATAAAGACAAATTCAACCTGGAATCACTGAACTACACTTGCTTCGCTAATATTTATACCTACTGTTGCAGATTGCTGAGCTAACCTCTGTGGATAACAATCATGATTTGGGAACGAACACAGCAGCTCTGAAATTAATAAGCGTAATTTCAGTAATCCACATTGCTGAATTAGTGAATAATAGATTCTACTACAACTTAGAAACTCTATGACAGAACAGCTCTGCGAATAATCAGCAATTCACAGAGCAGCTATGCGAATAATAATCATTCTTCCGCTAGTTTGCAGAGCAGTTCTGTGAATAATAAAGCTCTGTGTCTGTGTCGATAGCAATCACTATTTTGGGAGAGCAGCTCCGCAAATAATAACCAACTGATAACCACACACAAACTGCTTAAATTTAACCTCTGTGTTCAGTGTGGATACCAATTACCATTTTGTGAATGGACAGCTCTGCAATTAGTAGCATATTTTCAGTAATCCACATAGCCGTATTCGAATAATAGCTCTACCTCTATACTATAGGCTTTGACAAATTCGCAAATATTAAGAATAGTGCTTTTATTTCAAAATTAAATGCCATAAATACAATACAGAAAATTACAAGATGATAGAAATAGGCCTACAATATTTGTTCTATATCCAACTGTGAAAGGGTTAAACTAAGAAAACATTTCAAGTTGTCCTTACCCTAACACTATTCATTATAGTAGTGCTATTTTGGGATGGTGTGAGCAGCTCTGTGAATAATCATTCTTCTGCTAATTTGCAGAGCAAAAGGGCTCTGTGAATAAAAATCATTGTTCCGCTAATTCTCAGAGCAGCTCTGCGAATAGCCTCGTCCTTTTAATACCGACCCCCCAAGGGGGAGGCTAAGGACTAACATGTGTACATACATAAACAATACCCAGACTCATAGAAGTGGAACCTGAAATCACCCAAATCCAGCAAATGGAAACGACAGCAATTGGTTAATAATATACTCGTGTTGATAAATAAATAATTCTCCGAGCATTTGGCAGGGGTCGGTCCTAGCCCTAGGGCTAAAAGCATTGCTTATTCATATTAAATTTAATCTAAATAGAATATATTTGTCAATTAATTTAAGAATATTCAATTCACATTCGAATAGTTAATTCTAAATATTAATACTGACCCACCCTCTGGGGAGGCTTAGGACTAACGCATGTACATATATACACATAAACAATACTCCTACTCATAGAGGTGGGAAATGAAATCACCAAAATCCAGCAAACGGAAATAGCCCCCTATGGGCGCCGCCATTTGTAAACTCATGTTGAATAATCGAGAAACCAAAATCCAGCAAACGGAAACAGAAATCGTCATAAGGCGGCCGCCATTTGTACTATACTTGTGTTAATAAATATATAATTCTCCAAGCTTTTATATGTATATGGGTCGTTCTCAGAAGTTGTGTACCAATAGTGTGACATCAGTACCAGAAAATCAAAATGCTGCCAAAGTCCTATAAGCAAGTTTCCTCAATGTGTATGTCCTTTTGCATCCGAATAATTGAAAATAAACATATTCTGGCATTTTTAAGTAGGTCAAATGATGCTCACACCCAATAAATAGCAGTATAGCATGGAAACCAATCTGACTCCAAAATCAAATATTTTCCACACAAAACTTGACATTTTTAGGACATTTCACATGCCACTTGCTTTATAAACAGTAGTAATAATAATTTGAAACCTCATTGCTATGGTTTTGTCTTATTTGTGAATATTAAAGAGAAAAGCAAGAAAATATTAGCAGAGTAACGGATTAGCAGAGTAACAAAGTGGAAACAAACAATTTTACACAAATGTTCGGCTCAAATTTCAATGTTTAGGGGCAATTTCAGGATTTATCTTTTACTATACCATAACTGGGTCCATGCATAGTGTCAAATGGTGAAAATAATTCCTGTACTGTATCTGTACTCAGTGTTTGATACAGAGTTTCATAGTATTTGCAAGTGGAAACGAAATGTTACGATGTTAATGACTCCAGAAAATGTTAACTATTTCATCATTAAATTTTTTTTTTTAGAAATAAATGTCTTCAACTTAATGAAGACATTGTATATGACCATTTGAAGTGAAATGAGCTGTTGTTCAGAGGTTTTCATTAAGTTTGTGACACTTTATTTTCAATGCTGTTGACAATGTCACAAATTAGTGATGTAATTTTCTATGTATTTAGCTACATCCATCCCAATAAGATACATAATACACAATATTAACATTTACTTTTGATCTAAACTATCTCCCACATTATTTTGCTAACTGATGAAATCTAAATATTGACACTCCAATAAAGGGTTTCTTTGAAATATGCATTTCTAGTAGACTACCTCAAGTGGTACACAGCTTCTGAGAACGACCCATATGTCAATAGACAAGTTTGTAATTCCAAACTTTCATGTTTATGCCAAATTGTTCTGTATTTCTATTAATTTAGTTCTGCACTGCATGTAGTGGCACACTCCATAGAATGCAAACTCAAAACCACAGGCATTTGTTTGGCTCTCGACGCCATACAAACTCGTTGAACTTCTGTCTGCAGCAAAAGGTGGACGACAGTGATTGGTTAATAATATATTCAATTTCTATAGACAGTTTCGTAATTCTGACGAATGTGGGCGGGTCGGTACTAAGCATTGCTTATTCATATTATATAAAAGATTAAAACATGGTGCATGTTTCTACATTAAACTATACTTTATAGTGCACGGTCATACATAGCAACTTACTGCTACCAGTACCAGTCTAGATGGAATTATTATTAAGATGAACACATCGTTGTAATACGACTTGTATGTTAATGACTGACGTCAGTACAGCTGTCAATGTGCGTCTAGCGTTGCGGTTAATTATTGGCTTTGTTTAACACCCTTATATTTACAACAGGCTTCCCAGATGTCAAAAGATAACTTATCCATAGACCAGTTCTCAAAATAAATCCGTATCAATGTCTCAGAACTGGATTATTATGTAATTGTCAGTAAGTGACAGGCGGGCATAAAGTGAGTGATAATAGGTGAAATCCAAGAGGTAGCCTTCCGAAGAAACCACATTTTATGCATTGACCTCGGTAAAATCATAATTACTTCCATCTCTACGCCTACAACGTTTTCGGTCCATTCCTTACCTGTACCCTCTATGTTTTTCTGGACCTTAAAGAATGCACCATCGGGGTCCTAATGTTTGGACCCACATCAACTGAAGAAGAGGGATATTTACTTCATGCAACCACAACCTCGTCACTATGAGGCGCCACCAGAGCCGGACACTTGGTGCCTCCACCTAGCGGGAAGTTGTGGTAGCTATCCGATATTTTGGCAAGTTGCAGAGTCCGATGAAAATATTAAATTTTCAAAACCAAAACACTGATCTAGATTTTATTCTACATATTCAACTTTGATACTAGTGCACTTATTAATCATTTGTTGCTGCATAGAAGGACATAATATAATAAGTCAATTAATAAAACCCGTTATGACTGAAGTCTATGGTGTCAGAGTTTTGGATGCTTGCCAAAAGTTATTATGTCATGTTTTGACATCAAATGTCTCCAAACTTAGCCATTTAATATTAAAGTTACTTCAAACTAAAGTAAAGTGGATTATAACGATTAGTATAATTTATTTATCTCAGAAAATGTTACTACTATAGAAAGATAATCAGTTATGCCCCACCCCCTACTAACCCCTACCATACTAGTCTAACATAGTTAGCTCCCCGCATATGTTTCTTTTTCTCTTATCTTGTTCTTTACCTATTATTCATGTACCGATGTTTTGCTTATCTTCCTGTAAGTGTCTATCTGTATATTGCTGTAGATTTGTTGACTGTGTAGAGGCAATTGTGATTAGGGTTGGAAGACCAGTGCATTAGCACTGACAACTGTTATTCAGGGGAATAAAAACACTTGGACAAATAAAAAGAAGTAGAAACTCAAAAGCATTGGACTATGGTGTATGCCTACTATGCCTACTTGTAGGCCATATGCCCTTTCCATATGATTGCTGTCGTGTACTAGAGACTATTATGTGGGTTAGAATATGGCATATTATAATTGAAATTTGACAAGTACAATACAATTTGACAAGTACATAGGTATAGGAGTTGGTGGGGAGAGTAATTTCAAACGGACTATCAGAAACCAAATAGGCCTACATTTGTGTGTGTTCAAGTGTTTAATCCTCTGAATAATAGGCCTATATATATTTCAATGCTGATGCACTGATCTTCCAGTCCTAATGACAATTGTCACTACACACTAAACAAAGCTACAATAACATAGATAGACAAATTCAAGGTAATAAGCAAAACATCAATCTGAACGATGGGTAAAGAACGAGATATGAGAATAAAAAAAGTATAGGGGAGGTACATGGGTAACTATGTTACTATTGTTATACTACCCAGATAGCACACAGTCGTCGGCCCGACGGCGGCCCGACGGCGGCCCGACGGTGGAAAACGCCGTCGGGCCGATGTTGTTTTGTCCAACCTCCCGCCGTCGGGGCGACGGCGGCTGCCGCCGTCGGGCCGCCGGCGGCAGCCACCGTCGCCCCGACACCGTCGGGCCGCCGGCGGCAGCCGCCGTCGCCCCGACGCCGTCGGGGCGACGGCGACAAATGCCGTCGGGCCGACGTTGTTTTGTCCAACCATCCACCGTCGCCCCGACGGCGGCTGCCACCGTCGGGGCGACGGCGACAAACGCCGTCGGGCCGACGTTGTTTTGTCCAACCATCCACAGCCTACAGGTGCAAAAATATTAGTTTTATTCAAAATTAATAGAAATCGAGAACCCATACCTTATAAATTTAATATAGTATTGACACTATAGTGACAGTGTCTTCTCGGGAAAAACCAAGATGGCGGTTTTTCGTCAAAATTCCGTACAGGGTAATTCAAATCGTATTAACACAAATAATTCCATTAATACTTCGTAATAAATTACAAAACTTTTACAAAATAATCTAAACATATTAATAAACAAACCTGGTAAATGATTCCTTGAAATTCCTGGGATTTCTGGAGTTATTGGTAGAAAAAGAACGCTGCTCAACGATCGCACGTGTTCCGGTGGCGATTCGAAGTAAACAAACCGTATCGGATGATTCAAATCGTATTAACACGAATAATTCCACTAATACTTCGTAATAAATTACAAAACTTTTACAAAATAATCTAAACATATTAATAAACATACCTGTTAAATAATTCCTTAAAATTCCTGGTATTTCTGGAGTTACTGGTAGAAAAAGAACACTGATCAACAATCGCACGTGTTCCGCAGGCGACTCGAGCCAGAATGCAAATTTAAAGAACTGCGCATGCGCGGCCCACCACCGTCGGTTCGACGGTGGCTCGACGGTGGACCAGACGTGGAAAATGAATGCAAACCTGCGGCGACCCACCACCGTCGAGCCGACGATGGCCCGACGGTGAATCAAAAGTGGAAAGGGATTGAACCCTAACGTCGGAACACCACCGGCGGCCCGATGGTGGCCGATGGTGGCTCAAAAGTGGAAAAGGATTGAAACCTAAGGTCGGGACACCACCGTCGGGGCGACGGTGGCCCGACGGTGTACCAGACGTGGAAAATGAATGCAAACCTGCGGCGGCCCACCACCGTCGGCTCGACGGTGGCTCGACGGTGGACCAGACGTGGAAAATGAATGCAAACCTGCGGCGGCCCACCACCGTCGAGCTGACGATGGCCCGACGGTGACTCAAAAGTGGAAAGGGATTGAACCCTAACGTCGGAACACCACCGGCGGCCCGACGGTGGCTCAAAAGTGGAAAGGGATTGATTCCCAACGTCGGAAATCCACCGTCGGGGCGATGGTGGCCCGACGGTGGAAAGTCGATCGCGACGGTGCGACCAATAGCCGACGTCTGCCCGACGGCTGTGTGCTATCTGGGTAGTATGGTGTGGGTTAGTAGTGTCTGGATACTTAGTGTAGTGCCACCTGAATGTTTACATCCTGGTGAGTAGAGGCTGACCTAATAAACCACTTCTACTGAGTTGCTTGTTGGAGTCACATATCAACTCATGGTGTCAGGAGTAAAAAGCTGATAATAATGGCAGATCACAAGCTACAACCACCAGGATATCTTAAGCTGAAAGAGGAGAATGTGGCAGATCATTGGGAAAAGTGGAGGAAGCAACTCAACTGGTATTCTGTGGCAGCAGGGGTGCCAGAGGATGAAGATAAGAGGAGGGTTGAAATGCTACTCACCTATGGTGACCCAGATGCGATGGAAGTCTTTGAAACATTTGAATATTAAGAGGGTGAGTCAGAGGATGATTTCAAATGTGTAATACAAAAGTTTGATGAATTGTGTCAACCACAAAAGAATATCACATATGAAAGATACAAGTTCTGGAGTAGGTGTCAAGAAGCTGGTGAGACATTGGATGCATTTGTCACAGATTTGCGCACATTGGCAGCCACCTGTGAGCTGGGAGACCTCCGTGACGAACTAGTGCGGGATATGTTAGTTCTGGCCATCTCAGATGCATGTATGCGTGAGAAGATGTTGAGGGATAGGAATCTAACACTGAGGTCAGCCATAGAAACCTGTCGAGTGGCGGCAAGAGCGTGATCACAAGCGAAGATCCTGAACTATGGGGAAGCATGGGAGACTGTAGCTGCCATTAGTCGCTGGCCGAACCAGTTAGGTGGAGATCAAGTGGGAAGCGGACAAGGCCATTATATTGAGTCACGAATTCATAACAAGCTGGAGACCCATGGAAATGATTATGACTGCCGTCGGTATGGTCATAGGCATGGACCTAGGAACTGCCCAGCATGGAAGTTTAGGTGTGGGAAGTGTTCGATAAAAGGTCACTATACAAAGATGTGTACGGCGAAGGTGAGAGTAGTTGAAGCATTTGATGACGAGCATGCTGACAGCTCGGGCTATGAACCAGAACTATTTGTGGGTATGGTTGAAACGGTGAAAGTTGCACCGGACTACACATCTGTAGTTGGCATTCACCATATACAGTTGGGGAAAGACTCACGGTGGGTACATGCAGTTGATATAAATGGAGAGTTAGTCCCTATGAAGCTGGATACAGGAGCAGGAGCAAATCTATTAAATAAGGAGGACTATGGTAATCTATGGGATAGACCTAAAGTGCATAAGGCCCGAGTCAGGCTCAGTGATTATAATGGACGTGACATTCCCATGGTCGGCTCCTGCGTGGTAACAAACAGTTCGTGCAAAAGTCGGAAGTCATCCATTGAGGTTTATCATTGTCAACAATGGCCCAAGCATCCTAGGAGTGGAGGCGTGTGAAAGACTAGGTTTGATCAAAAGGGTGTACAGTGTTCGGAACATTAAAGAAGCAGAAGAGGAGGCCACTGACTTGAAGAAATGTGTACTGCCAGAGGTGAGTGAAAGATGGATGGGCGAGTTGACGGCATTGGCGTTTGTTCATAGAATTGTGCTGGGTGGAGACAACAGACCAGTGGTTAATGCAACAAGACGGGTGCCAGTGGCCATCAGAAACAAGCTGAAGGAGGAACTAGAGAGAATGGTCAAACTGAGGGTGATTGAAAAGGTGCAGGAGCCCACAGAGTGGGTGAGCAGCATGGTGGTGGTAACCAAGCCTAATGGAAGCTTGAGAGTATGTCTAGAGACAAAGGACCTTAACCAGTCGATATTGCGAGAGCGGTTCCAGATCCCTAAGAGGGAAGAAATCTTTGCAGGTATCGCAGGTGCATTGTTCTTTTCGAAGCTGGATGCCTCTCAGGCATTCTGGCAGGTACCGTTGGATGCTATGTCAAAACCACTCACCACCTTTAACACCCCGTTCGGCCACTGCATGTATTGTAGACTACCATATGGACTATGCTCTGCCCCTGAGGTGTTCTACAGGAATATGGAACAAATGTTTGGGGATATAGAGGGGGTAAGGGTATACATGGACGATGTACTAGTGTGGGGGTCAACAGAAGAGGAGCATGAACACAGGCTGGCGGAGGTGAAGTACAGAATTCAGAAATATGGCCTGCTCATGAACTGGAAGAAATGTGAGCTGAAGAAGAATGAGGTGGTGTTCATTGGGGAGCACCTGAGTGGAGATGGGGTACGTCCCTCAAGTGACCGAATCGCAGCAAAACTAGAGATGGAGAGGCCTAAGAATAAGGAGGGCATACAGAGGGCTCTAGGTTCAATTAACTTTGCGGGGAAGTTTGTTCCCAATCTTGCAAGTCGATGCAAGAAACTTAGGGAGTTACTGGGGAAGAGTGCAGTGTGGCAGTGGCAAGCAGCACATGAAAAGGAGTGGCAGGAGATCAAGTACATTCTGTCCACTATGCCTGTACTAGCATTCTTCGATCCAGTATTAGAGACCAAAGTATCGACAGATGCATCAAAGGATGGGCTGGGGGCTGTGCTTCTCCAGCTGCATGATAAGGAATGGAAGCCTGTGGCATATCGGGCCAGAGGGTTGACTGAGTGTGAGAAAAGATATGCTTAGATTGAGAAGGAGTGCCTGGGCATCGCATATGGGTGTGAGAAGTTCCACTATTACATCTTTGGGCTAAAGAGTGTGATTCTAGAGACAGATCACAAACCCCTCATTGCACTTAGCCAGAAGGCACTCATTGACATGACACCGCGATTCCAAAGGCTGATGCTGAAGCTGCAGAGATACAGCTACATCATGGAGTGGACACCTGGCAGGTTACTCTACCTGGTGGACACGCTGTCAAGAGCAGTTGGCAATGTAGAGGTAAAAAGTGAGATCTGTGAGGAAATAGAGGCACATGTCCTAGCAGTGTGTGAGGGCCTTCCTGCTACGAATCAACAGCTGCAAAAGATTGCAGAGGAGACAGCAAAAGATGAGGTGCTCCTCGCTGTTCTGAGATGCATCACAGAGGGGTGGAGAGCAGGTGAGTGCATGGCATATGCACACTATAAAGACAAACTATATGTGGTAAAGGGGGTCATTCTGAAAGGTAACCAAATGGTCATACCCAGGAGCATGAGGAAGGAGATGCTGGAAAGACTCCATGTTGGGCATCTGGGAATAGAAAAGCAGAAGCGTATGGCTCAAGATTGCTTGTACTGGCCCAACATAAACAAGGACATTGTGCAAGAGTGTGGAGTGTGTCAGCGGTACCGCCCTGCGCGACCCAAGGAGACCTACCAGCACCTGGAGGAGCATGGCGCTCGTGGGCCATGGGACAAGGTGGGGCTGGACCTGTTTCACTGGGGTGGAAAGGACTATGTGATCTGTGTGGATTACTGGTCCAACTATCCAGAGATCGCACTCTTGACACACACAAGCTCGGACCAAGTGATAATATATGTCAATAGCATGTTTGCGAGGCATGGGATAAAACGAGTAGTCATGAGTGACAATGGGCCTCAGTTTGCATCAAGTGCATTTAGACGATTCGCCCAGGGTACGAGTTTGAGCATCTGACGAGCAGTCCAGGATACCCCCAATCAAATGGGCAGGCTGAGCGTGCTGTGGGAATCATTAAGGGGCTTCTCAACAGAACCTGGGAGGATGGAGGAGATATCTACCTCGCCCTTCTTCAGTACAGGAAGGCTCCCAGAGAGATGGGTAAATCCCCGGCTGAATTGCTGATGGGCAGGAAGCTTAGGAGCCAGCTATCGGGTATGACAATGGGGAAGTCCGAGGATAAGAGAGAGTATGGATATAGTAAACGAGAGGAGATGATGAGCAAACAAAAGGAACAATATGATCAAACAGCGAAAGACTTGCCACCACTGGGCAGAGATGAGGTGGTGCGAGTGAGAGAGAAGCATTGGGACAGAAGGACAGTAGTGCTAGAGGAGGTGAGACCAAGGTCATACCGAGTCAGAACGGAGGATGGTGGGGAGTACATCCGAAACAGGAGGCATCTCCTTCAAGTCAAAGAACCCTACCTACCTGAGTATGAGCATCAGGAGGAGGACACAGGAACAGGAGGAATTGGAGAAGAGCAAGAAGAACCACCCGCTCCAAGTGCAGCAAAGATGGCTGCCCCTCCTGGAGACCCAGGGAACACAGTGAGGGGTGAAACCCTTCCTCTGTGCTGATCGACCAGAGTATCCCGACCAGTGACCAGGATGGATCTATAATAAGACACTAGACTACCATGTTGAATAGCTTAACATTGACCACACATACCTTATATGTATGTGTGTGTATACATATAGATACCTAGCTATCTAATAACCATAACAGACACTATATGCTACTATACTATCATAATACTCTTCATGGAGTGGGAGAGTAACTGTATGTGTGTGTGAAGGGGGAAGATGTCTGGATACTTAGTGTAATGCCACCTGAATGTTTACATCCTGGTGAGTAGAGGCTGACCTAATGAACCACTTCTACTGAGTTGCTTGTTGGAGTCACATATCAACACAGTTGGTAAATATGGAGCATGAGAGCTTAACACCATTTTCACTGGAACCACTTGACAGTGTTGGGGCGAGATGGGAACATTGGTTGCGACAGTTTGACAATTTCATTGTGGCAAAAGACATTAACAATGATGCTAGATGTAAAGCTATGTTGCTACATTATGCTGGTGAACCTGTATTTGATCTGAGTGAAAGTATTGGGATTGTAGGAGGTGACACGTTGCTGCTAACAAAGACAAAATTAACAGTTTATTTAGCACCCAGAAGAAATGTTGAATTTGAGGTCTTCACATTCAGACAGGCTAAACAACAGGCATTGGAAACCTTGGATCAGTTCCAAGCTAGATTGCAGGGATTAGTAAAGAACTGTGAGTTTCATGGTAAGGATCGGGATGCCAAGTCTCAGATTGTGCAAACATGTCAGCTCAAGAAAGTGAGAGAGAAAGGACTGTCCCAAATTGACATTACACTTGAGCAACTACTCATATTTGGAAGAATGCTGGAAGCAACAACACAGCAATCAAAAGTTATCAGTAACTCAGAGTCAGTTGCTGTTCATGTGTTGCAGCAGAATACCCATCCACCACTGTGGAGGAGTTAAAGTAGCCATATGTACTTCCAAACTAAGGGGGGAAGGAATGTTGTGTATATCCATTTCAGTTGCTACTACAGTATAACCCCGTTAAACCATGCTCGGTTAAACCAAACGATCGGTTAATCCAAACTTTTTTCGGCGGCCCGGCAAAATACTATCATTTATCATATAAAAACATTGGTTAAACCAAAGTCGATTAATCCAAATTATCAGTTAATCTAAACAAAATTGTCGGACCCCAGGCCACTCCAGTATGGTTAAAGCAAACTTTCATGTGGTTATAAGGTCATTTGAGACCCAGTGACTTTTTTATATGATAAATGGTAGTATTTTGCCGGGCCGCCGAAAAAAGTTTTGATTAACCGATCGTTTGGTTTAACCGAGCACGGTTTAATGGGGTTATACTGTACATACATGAAAAAACAATAATCAAAGTGACCACATACAGTTTATATTACATGTGCAATACACACTTACTCAAAGTCAAAGCTTGGTTAAACCAATGATTGGTTAATCCAAAAAAATGTCTAGGGTCCCTTCAAGTATGGTTTAACGGAGTTAATACTGTACTAAGAAACTGTATTTTATATGTACCACAGTTCCTGATATAAAAAAGGGAGAAGGGTCCACAGCGAGGAAAGGAGCAAAAACGGCTGACCACTGGGTCATATTGAGCGTACCCTTGCAGGATGAGTTTCCCATTCAGTAAGTGCTATATTGTGTGATTTAAACAGAAATCAATGTAGATAAATTTCAAATATACTTCAAACAATTTAATCTGTGCAAAAGATACATAAATATGTGATAATGTCTGAACAATAAACTAGTCAAATAATAGTTGACTAGGCCTCTAGTCTGTGGAGGTCTAGCCTGGTCCCCTGGCATTCATTTGCTCAGGCAGAGCCACAGGAGTTTTCAGCTATTATCACTCAGTTTCCAACCTGGTCCCCTAGCCTTTGTACCGGAAACAAGTTCAAACGGGCTCAAACGAGTTCAACCTTGGCTGGTTGGATCGCAACCGTGGCTGGTTGGGTCGCTCCGTATAGCGCTGACTATGCTTATGAAAAAAGGGCTTTTCTCCTGCATCTTGAAACCAGCCATGTCTCCACTTTGATCACTCCAAAATATATGTCCATCTCATCCTCGTCGCCAATTATGTTGTGTATCTTTAGCCCCGTTCACACAGCACAACTTTAGGCCGAACTAGATAAGGCAAACTAGATGAGGCGAACTAGGCGTGCAAGTGTGTCGTACCCACACATCCAGTGCTTGGGGCGGTTTAAGCCGGAAATCAATATCTGCGCATGAGCAAGTCCATCCTAACCAGCGCCACTTTCGATGAGTCGACATCGCCACGAGAGAGTGTGGGTTCGACCTAGATATGTATAGACTGAGTCGTATTGTTTTGGAACGGTCAAAACTTCTGCTGGTCAGTGAAAACCTAAAAATAAATGATGAAAGAAATATCTGTGCACAGCTAGAAGTTTCATAGACCAAATTATATAATATGCGCTTTTGATCGACCGGAAAGTCAACAAACTCAGGTCTCGACTGCGCATGCGTGTGACGTCCTTAATCCGCCTCATCTAAACCGCTACCATCCACACATGCAACATAGGCTGACCTAAGTTAGTTCGCTTCATCAATACTACCTCGCGACGTGGTTTACTTGAGGCGAACTAGATGAGGCGACCTAGCCCTAATTCGCTTCAGCATAGCATCCACACGGCGAATGTGAGGCAAACTAGACAAGGCAAACTAGTTGAGCCGACTTAACGGGCGTGTGTGAACGGGGCTTTTGTCGGGGGCTGTGGGATGGACATATATTTTGGAGTGATCAAAGTGGAGACATGGTTTCAAGATGGAGTGAAGCCCTTTTTTATATCAGGAACTGTGGTACATGTAAAATACAGTTTCTTAGCACTTAGTAACTTAAATGGATATCTACACAACATGTATTTTGTAGCGGACTATTTATAACATGGATCTGATCGACTTACAAAGTCCAACCTAAAAAGGTATCAGCCTGATTCAAACAGGCTATATTAGGTATATATTCGGCAGACTACAAGTAAATAAGAAACACTGCATACTGCAAAGACTAAATACACCGACAGGTCCGTTAATCTATATAACATTTTTCTCTCCCCCATTTTTTTGGTCTCCCTTCTCTCCCTTACCATCTCCATTTCTCTCCCTTTGTTCTCTCGGAACATCTAGGTTACCTGAGATGGAGGGATGTTAAAGTTGCCTGGTTGCATGGTGTGATGAAACTCTTTTTTTTTCAAAACCGAAACACTTACCTACATTTGATTATATATATCCAACTTAGATACTGGTGCATTCGCTAATGATTTGGGAAAGCCTATACAGAATAATGAGTGAATTTATGACCCCATCCCTTTGGACACTTACTTTCAGACAGCCATTAAGCAGGAACACCATTAACCAATTAGGTAAATCTTAGGACCTCATTAGCCTTGCCTTCATTCCAAGTACCATGTGTGACCTAGGTTCCATGATGTCCAGTGGAAGTTTGAAAGTTCCATATGGTCTGATGAAGCATCATTCTTTTGTCAAAACTAAACCATATACTTACATTTGATCCTATATTTCGAACTCATATGGGACAATGCTCGACTGAAAATCTGAAGGTACCTAGTTTTTGTTCTTGCTTTTTTGGTACTTCAGTTGATTTACCAGGGTTATTTTCAATCGTGGACACTTGGTCTTCCTCATTTCACTGCTCTTTGCCCAATCCTAATAATGCTGAATGTGAGGTAGTGACAAGTTAAATTTGTATCTCACTGGTTTGACTTGACCAGGATTAAAATCAGGGGTTCGAAAGCCATGAGATACCAAAGTGATTAGTTTGAATGCTGTTCCGATACCTATTTTATTTTACATTTTAAACCATTAATTTTTGTAGACTATTTTTAGATGCACAAATGAATCAATAAATTAATACCGACCCACCCAGGGGGGAGGCTAAGGACTAACACGTGTATATATATATATATATGTATGTATATATATATATATATATATATATATATATATATATATATATATAAACAATACTCGTAATCACCAAAATCCAGCAAACAGAAATGGAAATAGACCTATATGGGGGGGCCACCATTTGTATACCAGGCCGTAATCCATTAACACGACCCGAGCGACTTGGGTCACCCGAGTCGTCAGAATTTCAAATCGAACACTGCGAGTAGAGTCGACAAATACACGTGCCGTGTGCAAAATGATCCGACCCAAGTAACCCACCTCGTAGCTGGGGTTGGCTACGAGCGATGACATCACATTTGCACTGGTACCGTCCTGCAGGATAACAGCTACCAGTACCAGTCATACATGGTTTTTTTAAAAGAATAACTTAGATTAATGAAATGGAAATATAGCTAAACTAGGCCATCATAAAATACTCTAAATCCTATTTTGCTGTAGTTTTATCGGTTATTAAAAAAAGAAATAATTGTTTCCACCCGAGTGCAGAGAAGCATATTCAATTATTCGACCCGAGTCTGTAGGATGTGCGCAAGCGGCAAAAAGTGGCTTGGGTGACCCGCGTTGATTAATCGATTACGCCCCTTGTGTTGAATAATCAAAATCCAGCAAACGGAAATGGAAATCGCTCGTCGAGCTTCGCTGTGCAGCAATCAGGGTGGACGACAGCGATTGGTTAATAATAGCCTATGGGCTTAACGCCTTGACGCCGCAGAGTCATCATCATCATCATGCAGTCGGTCGCGATGCGACAAAGACTGCTTTCATTACTTGACTGCCGCTCTCCTTTGTGCGGTTGTACATTTCATGAAAGCTGCCTGCAAAAGTGTTGAAGTGCTGCTGGCTTTTGCAAGTTACCAGCGGCACTCTCTCGGGGAGCAAATAGAGGTTTCACACCGGCAAGAACATGTCAAGACAGGCTAAAAAACTATTTGTCCCTGCAGTGGCTGGTCGCGAGATGTTGGGAGTTCCATACATCAACCGCCCTTAATGCTGCCACAGTGACATGGTTTTCTGTTTAGGGTTTGCTCCCTTAGCCTTCGGTTCTGTCAAGAACCTGTACCACAAGGCAGTGGTTTACAACTTTGCAGGGCAGGGGCGTTAAACTCCCTGAGGTATTGCAATACCTGCATACCACCTAGGTTCCCTGATATCAACACACTACCCACGCCCACCTGTCTATGTGGTTACTTGCCTGAGAGGTCAGCGCAGACCACTACACTCGCCCCCTGGAATAGTAAGTCTTTTAATGCTTACAATTACATACATACAGGCAATGCACTAACACATACACAGAGTAGAGTAGCGCATGCTGAACCGAGGAATAACTACACTGGTCCCTCCCTACAGATCTTCTGTATATCGTCTGATGACGTCACCGGGACCAGTGTATGTGTTCCTCTGTGCTACTCTGCTTAATCCACAACTTTCTTCTTTTAAAAATAATAACCGATATAACTGCAGCAAAATAGGATTTAAAGTATTTTTTGATCGTATAGTTTAGTTATATTTCCATTTCATTAATCTGATTTTTCTTTTTTTAAACACATTAAAATAAAAAACACATAGGACTTGTACTGCTACAGGATGGTACCAGTGTAAAATTCTCCGATTAAGTGTGTCGTGGGGGTGATGAAAATGGGAAATATTATGCCTAGAGCGGGACTCGAACCCACATCTCTTTGCATTCCGGGCCAGTGTGCTAACCATTACACCACCTAGGCTCCCTGATATCAACACACTCCCCACGCCTACCTGTCTATGTGGTTACTTGCCTGAGAGGTCAGTGCAGACCACTACACTCGTCCCCCTGGAATTGTAAGTCTTGTAATGCTTACAATTACATACATACAGGCAATGCACTAACACATACACACACAGGGTAGGTTCAACAACCATACAGCGCAAAGCTTGTACAGGATCCTGATCACGGCAACCAGTGTCGTGGGGGTGATGAAAATGGGAAATACTGCGCCTAGAGCGGGACTCGAACCCACATCTCTTTGCATTCCGGGCCAGTGTGCTAACCATTACACCACCTAGGCTCCCTGATATCAACACACTCCCCACGCCTACCTGTCTATGTGGTTACTTGCCTGAGAGGTCAGTGCAGACCACTACAAGTGTATATTGAATGGTTGGATATGAAACAGTACTCCCTTTATAAGGCTCACACAGGGGGAGGGAAACAATGCCCCTTTAAGCACAATCCTTCCTCCTTATCTCACCCAGACACACAGTCACCACATGTTATCTTGGTTGGTTGTTGGAGTTTTACATGTTATCTAAGCTTATGATAGTCAGGTGATGGTCAAAGCTGGGTGGGGGGTGAGCCCTGAAAGCAACCGATAAGAATATTGATAACATCCACTGTTGCATGTATATAAACTGAATAAAACAAAGCATCAGGATCATTCTACCAATAGTTCTGCTGGTGCTGGACTCGAATCACGCATTGTGTCTTGTGTGTCTCTACTATGGGGTAAGCTCTGCTATATAGTTCATATGAATAGAATCTATCCAAAGGGTAGTATGCCTTAAGCACGATAGTATGCCTTATGCAGGATAATATGCCTTATGCGGGATAGTATGCCTTATGCCGGATAGTATGCCTTATGCAGGATAGTATGCCTTCAGCAGGATAGTATGCCTTATGCAGGATAATATGCCTTATGCAGGATAGTATGCCTTATGCAGGATAGTATGCCTTATGCAGGATAGTATGCCTTATGCAGGATAATATGCCTTATGCAGGCTAATATGCCTTATGCAGGATAGTATGCCTTATGCAGGATAGTATGCCTTATGCAGGATAGTATGCCTTATGCAGGATAGTATGCCTTTTGCAGGATAGTATGCCTTATGCAGGATAGTATGCCTTATACAGGATAGATACTTTAAGCAAGATAGTAGGGCACTCTGGCCGTGTAGAACAGTATCACTAATAACATGAGTAACCATCAGAAAAGATAACCATAACCCTCACGTACCACCTAACTGGATCGGCCATCAATAGCTTCAAACGCCCGCATATATGAGATGCGGGGACCCGCAAATACGGGATTTCAGACCAGCACAAATATGACGTCATCTCTCCTAGCCAACCCCAGCCAAGAGGTGGGTTACTGGGGTCGGCTCGTTTTGCACACGTCACGGCACCGCTGTGTTCGATTTGTAATTCCAGCACCTCGGGTGGCCCGATATGAAATCCTGTGTTTGCCAGGATAACCCCAACAATGCTTGGTCCAGAAACATAGAAGTGGCCGTTCCCGCTAAGTGGCACCCGAGGTTATGACTCTTTCCCACTCGTCACCCATGTTGTTGGCTGTGCTGCCAAAAGGGCTATACTGCCCCTACATCCTCATACCTCCCTTCACTTCCCCCTACCTTATATAGAGCCTACATATTAGGAGTTTGCCCCACAACAGACACAACACATGATCCAAGTTCAGCATCGGCCAGAAGAAGACTGCCTACCTGATTTTATTCACCTATATAATATTTACTAGACACATACAATGATGGATGGTACCGACATTCTTATTGGTTATTACACCCATGCACACCGGTCATTCCTAGCCGGCATGATCCCTCCCTGACATAGCTCCTCAATGGCTGCCTTCATGACCCACCGCCCTCCCACCCAGACCCGGCCACTGCCCAGCTATCGTGGGATTACGACAGACCACAGGCTGGGTGAGATAAGGGGGGGAATCATGATTAAAAGTGCACCTCTTCCCTCCCCCGGTGAGAAACATTTTAAAGGGAGTATTGTTTCTCATCCAGCTATGTTGATACCTATTACATACTTAATCAGAGAATTTTACACCAAGTCGCCCGCGTCGTGTTAATCGAATACAGCCGGCGGTCGGTACTAAGCATTGCTTATTCATGTTATAAGATGAACTAAGCATTGCTTATTCATATTATAAGATGAACTACATATAATACCCCCCCTCCCCAAGGTGGAGGATAAGGACTAA
This sequence comes from Branchipolynoe longqiensis, assembly GCA_030323885.1. Lineage (NCBI taxonomy): Eukaryota > Metazoa > Annelida > Polychaeta > Phyllodocida > Polynoidae > Branchipolynoe > Branchipolynoe longqiensis. Next base: position 47,772,850 of record CM059197.1, read on the forward strand.
CATGTGTATATATATATATATATATTTATATATATATACATATAAACAATAGCCATACTCATAAGCCCCATTCACACACCGGCGTTAAGTCGCCTCAACTAGTGCGCCTTGTATAGTTCGACTCAAATTGGTCATGTGGACGGTACGCTGAGGCGACTTAAGCCTGAGCCGTCTCATCTAGTTCGCTTCAACTAGACCACGTCGTGAGGTAGTATATGAAGCGAACTAGCTTAAGTGGGCCCATCTTGCTTGTGTGGACGGTAGCGGTTTACTTTGAGGCGGCTTAAGCGTGTCACACGCATGCGCAGTCGAGACCTGAGTTTGTTGACTTTCCGGTCAATCAAAAGCGCATATTATATGATTTGGTTTATGAAACCGCTAGCTGTGCACAGATATTTTTTTCATCATTTATTTTTAGGTTTTCACTGCCCAGCAGAAGTGTTTACCATTCCAAAACAATACGACTCAGTCTATACATATCTAGGTCGAACCCACACTCTCTCGTGGCGACGTCGACTAACCGAAAGTGGCGCTGGTTAGTATGGACTTGCTCATGCGCAGATATCGATTTCCGGCTTAAACCGCCCCAAGTACTGGATGTGTGGACACGACACACTTTCACGCCTAGTTCGCCTCATCTAGTTCACCTTATCTAGTTCGGCCTAAAGTTGTGGGTGTGAACAGGGCTATAGAGGTGGAAAATGAAATCACAAAAATCCAGCAAACGGAAACGGAAATAGACCTAAATGGGTGCTGCTGTTTGTATACTCCTGTTGAATAATCAAAATCCTGCAAACGGAAATAGCTCGTCGAACTTCGGTACACAGCACACAGAGTGGACGACAGCGATTGGTTCTCATGGTGTTCTATTTGAAATTCTAGCAACTCGGGTGATCCGAGTCTCCCGGGTCGTGTTAATCGAATACGACACGGGGGTCGTCCAGAGCATTGCTTATGCATATCATGTAGACCCAAGTTGATTAATTCTATCAGTGAATTTGACTAAAATTGAATATATGATAATGTGACTGAGTGGGAAATTGGTATTTGTCGATTTCACTAAGGCATTTGATACGGTCGGGAGGACCGGGCTATGGCAGCTACTGAGGAAGTATGGATGCCCAGAGAAGTTCACAACTATGATCGAGGCTCTACATACAGGAATGATGGCGAACGTTAGTGCTAGAGGGGAAGTCTCGGAATCGTTCGGGGTTACCAATAGGGTCAAGCAAGGTTGTGTACTGGCCCCCACGCTCTTCTCCATCTTCCTATCAGCAATACTCGACGAGGCTTTCCAAGACATGGGGGATGGCATCTATATAGTCCAGACAGAGTGCTGACCTATTCAATGTCGCACACTTCAGAGCGAAGACCAAGACTACTCAGATACTGGTGAGAGAGCTACTATTCGCAGATGACAGTGCACTGGTTGCCCACTCTGATGAAGAGATCCAGAAAATAGTGGACGCTTTCTCCGATGCATCAAAGAAGTTTGGCCTGAAGATTAACATCAAGAAGACGGAGGTGCTGTACCAACCCAACTCTACAAGAACCCGAGAGGAGGAGATCATGGTTGACGGAAACAAGCTGAACTCTGTTCCGGAATTCACCTATCTCGGAAGCACTATATCAAGTGATGGACGCATTGATGCTGAAATACAGAGGAGGATGGCCAAGGCTAGCGCATCTTTCGGCCGACTACGCCAGAGACTCTGGAACAACCACCATGTGTCCATTCGGGTCAAAGGTAAGACCTACCGTGCAATCGTGCTATCCACCCTAATATACGGAGCCGAGGCCTGGACAGTGTACAGACGACAGGTGAAAAAGCTGCATGCCTTCATGATGCGACATCTGCGTTCAATCATGAGGCTAACCTGGAAGGACAAAGTGACAAATAAGGAAATACTCGAATGAACGGGGCTGCCCTCTATGGAAGATCTTCTGATCAAAAAGAATCTCCGGTGGACTGGACACCTCATGAGGATGTCATCAGACAGGCTACCAAAGCAGATCCTCTATTCTCAACTGTCTTCTGGCTACAGAAAGAGAGGGCGCCCTCATCTCCAGTTCAAGGATACCATCAAGAGAAACCTGAAGCTGAGAGACATTAAGACCGACTCATGGATGCAACTCTCACAGCAGAGAGCTAAATGGAGAGCGGCAGTCAAGTAATGAAAGCAGTCGTTGTCGCATCGCGACCGACAGCATGATGATGATGATGATGATGATGATGATGATGGGAAATTGAGCCATCGTGCATGGTTTTCCAATATGGGCCTGCACAATAAAGCTAAATGGAATGGCTGAATGAGTAGTGCCTCCATCCCAGTTTGGTAGGTTATGGAATTTGAACGCTCAGGTTTGAATCCTGGTTCAGTGAAACTTTGTACCAATGTATACTTGAAATGCCAACTGTCTTCAGACGTCAAGACTAACAAATAATTAAAAGTAACATTCTCACTCACATAATGAAAGACATCAACAAAACAAAGACAATTTTATTGAGTTCAGATTTTTTATTTTTGCGGACAGGATTTTCCTCTGCTGATTTTGAAATTCAGTTTTCTATGAAATCGGCGATTTCGCTGAGAAATGGGATCCCTGATATTTAAACTGGATGTTTTATCATACTTTTCAAATCGAAAGTAACGGGAAAATATGAATATTTATGTGAAGAATATATTTTGTTTCTTGGTCATTTCGGTTACCCAACCTCCCAACACTTTTTCTAATTGGTTCTTCAGCAACCTTGAGCAGGAACGGGGCTGGGAGGGTATCTAGGTTCAAACCCGTGGTTCGAGTCCCACAACCTCCCAAAACAGGAAGCGGGCACTCAACTCATCCGGCAACCCCGTGCCCCGCGCCGAGACATGAAAAGGAAGAAGAAAAAAGCCAGAAAACCTTGTTAATAAATTATTTCAATAAAATAACAAAAGTGGGGGGGGGGGACCCACAAAAACAAAAGAACACGCAAGGGGTTTGTCGTGCAGGCCACGGGAGTAACCCAACAAAAAGAAAAAGAAAGAAAAGCCTTCTTAATAAATCCTTGAATAAAACCCAGAACAAAAACCATACACACAAAAAAACACCCCATTATGATGGTAATCAGGCCACGAGGGTCAGCTGCTACTGGATGTCGTGTCGGTTGAGCTCTCGTCACTTTTGGATTAGCTATCGCGAGAGCAGGATGTCAACCACGCGCTGCATGGCACTCTGATGACGGCAGCGGCTGATAGGATATCAGTGGGTGCGACATGGCCACTCAGCCTCTGCGTTGCGCGCAGTCAGTTTGAACTGTACCGGAGGCTTGGACTTTATCAATGCACTGATAACAGTTCCGGTAAGTATGGGCCTTCGGGCTGACACCGCTGCGGTGGGGAGGCCTACAGGCCAGGCCTATGGGCCAGGCCCACGGGACAGGGCCACGGGACAGACCTGCGGGTCTCTTACCTCTGCGTTGCGCGCGGTCAGGCCTGCCTGTACCGGGGGTTGAACGTTACCAAAGCCCATACGGCCGGGCAGCTGGCGCCTACGGGCACCCACCACAGTGGTGGTGAGGCCTATGGGCCAGGCCCACGGGCCAGGCCTTCGGGCCAGACCCTCGGGTCCCTAAACCTCTGCGTAGCGCGTGGTCAGGCTTGCCTGTACCAGAGGTTCGACACCTGGCCTGCGCGCCGAGGTTTCTGGCTAGCGTGCGAGGCGCGGGCCGAGGGCCGAGGGGACTACGGTTCCCCCGGCAGAAGGGGAAGTCTGGAGGATCCGGATCCACCACGGGGTGCCCCCCCACCCCTCATGCCGCCCAAACCCACACCAACGGCCACAACCGGTCCTATGGTTGGGCAGGGGGGGGGGGGAGCGGGTACCAGCCGGCCGACCCGGAGCAGGGGTCAGGGCACGGGACCGCAGTCAGGAGGTATGAACAGGTGGGCCGCTTTTCAGGGTGTGGCCACTGCAGCCAGAATAGTAGGCAGGGGCGTAATTTAATTAAAAACCACTTGAGGGGGGCGGCTTACCACCAAGAGGTGGCCGAGCACCGCTAACGGCTCACTCAAACATGGCTCACCGCATCTCATGCATGACCTCCCCAGCAACCTCCACTGGCTACCATAGCAATGAAGGTGAACAGGCAGCCAGTATTCTGACGGAATTCATTGAACGAGCGGAGAGGAGAAGGATGGATTCACCCTCCGAGACACTGTACGTACCACTGCCGCACGAATCGGATACTAACTCGGAGGCAGACATGGAGATGACGGACACCGGGACCGACACAGGATGAACACCAATACCCGGCCATTGCCGGGAATCCACCACCATCACCCGGAGCGGTGACTGATACTGACAGCAACGGGAGAAGGCTGGTGCTAGCGGCCAGGTCTCCGACATACACACCGCCTCCAGTGGGAGGACTGCACAGAGGATTGAGGATGGTCGTGGCGGATCTGTCTACTAAGTTTAGCCCACCACCGGATCCAGCATGCGGGGATCAATGGAGAGGACCAGACTACGTACCCACCCCGATTGCAGAGCTGAAGCGCTTGGAGGCGCGAAAGCTGGAACTGCAGGAGGAGATATGCAACAGGAGGGCGGGTTACTCAATAAACTGGTCGCAGGGGGAGTCACAGGGATCCTCCCCACCAACACTGGCAGGAGGGGGCGAGCTACCATCAGGCGAGCACGTCCAAAGGACAAGACCTTCGGCCTTCAACACACCCAGAAGGGAAGCAAGGACAGCTACACCTGTAAACACACCACCACCGCCCTATAGGGTTAGGACGCCAGGGCCGGTAACGGTCCCACAACAAGCGCATGCGGCCACGCACGCCCAGGCTGTATCGGGTCATCAGGAGGTCACGAGGGCACCCGAGGACACTGGTTTGTACCTGGAACAGTTTATACCAACAGAAAAGGCACCGCTGGACGCAGAGTGCGACAACCTCGCAGACAACACAGCCAAGTTGATAACAGCACTCTGGAACAACCCGGTGACCAAAACGGAGCTTACGGAAATATGCACAATGCGGCCGAGACCAGGGAACGCGGAAGTGCTAAAAAAAACTCTGATGAACCCGGAAATCGAACATATACTGCAGCAGCGAGTCAGGGACAATGATGCGGCCCTAGCGTCAGCACAGTGGGGCGTGCAGTACACGGCCAGGCCACTCGCAAAAGCGCTGGACGGGATAGAGACAGGCAGGCCGCTGTCCAAAAAGGAGATGGCAGAGGCGCTGGTTACCACCCTGAAACTGTTAGCGTGCACAAGCAATATGATACTGGGCCTCAGACGGGACAACATGCACCCCACACTGCAGGCCCAGATCAAAACACTAGCGAAAAAGGAAGGAGACAGGGGCTTCAAGTACCTCCTGGGAGAGGACCTGGCTGCACTGGTCACCACTCTGGAAGCAAACCAAAAAACAGCGAATGCCATAGTGAGGGGTAATGGTAGGCACTACACGAGACCAGACCGCAAACAGGGAAACTACAGAGGCGGCCAGGGTTGAGGCCGCACAAGCCAATATCTCCCTCACAGCAACTCACAGTATTCTGCACGCCACAGGAAGGACCACCACCGACAAAGCGGAGGAGGACAGACATGACCCCAGCAAGGGGGACAGGGCCGAGGAACGGGATACCGAGCAAGGCCAGCAAGGCGGTAAACAAAGTGAGTAAAAGCTCCAATAACTTTGAAGCAGGGAGCGTGACCAAGAGAGCTTGGGAATGGGAGACGGTTACAGACAATGAGTGGGTAAAACTCATGGTAAAGGGCATTAAAATTGAAATCACTACCCTACCATGCCAAACAGTAGAGCCAAGGTCAGACAGCAAAGGGAATGATAATATATTAAGCGAAAAAATATTAGAAATGTGCGACCAAGGGTTGATAGAGTTGGCTGAACACACCAAGCGCACCTTTGTATCGCACCTATTCTTAAGGCCTAAGAAGGATGGAGACTTCCGCCCCATACTCAACCTATCAAAATTAAACGAGTGTATAGTCTACAGGCATTTCAAAATGGAACAATTAAACATGGTGATGCAGTTAATAACAAAAGGGACATGGCTTGCGAGCATAGATATCTCCCAAGCCTACCATAGTATAGAAATCATGGAGGCAGACAGGGATCTGCTGCAATTTATACATGGGGGGAACAGATACCGTTTCAGAGTACTCCCAAACGGATTAAGCTCGGGGCCCAGGGTTTTCACAAAAATTATGAAGGCCGTGATGAGCCACCTAAGGTCACAACACCATATACTACTATGCTTCTACATAGACGATACATTACTGATAGGTAACACTGAAGCAGAGGTGAACGAGGCAGTAAGAGTCACGCTAGGACTGCTAACAACATTAGGGTTCACGATAAACAAGGAAAAGTTGGTGCTACAACCGACGCGGGAGCTTCAGTTCTTGGGTTTCCGAATAAACACAGACCTAATGAGGGTAGATCTGCCTAGGAAGAAATGCGGGGAATTGATAGAATTCGCCAGGGAGGTACTACACGAAAAGAACCTGAAAATTAAAACACTCGCACCACTGATTGGCAAGCTAGTGGCCACTGATCAGGGCAACAAGTGGGCCAGGATAAAGTCAAAATAAATGGTAAGGGCCCTCAACTGGAACTTAAGGGACAGTAACGGAATTACGATTAAAAATGCACACTCACACACAGGGTGAAGGAAGCCATTAGATATTGGATAGACAACCTAGAACATACCATGAGGGAATACAAACCAACACCAGTTGACGTGTGTGTTTACACAGATGCCTCCTCGAACGGATGGGGCTTTAACAGCCAGACACATCAGGTACACTATGGGGAGCAATGGGACGAAACGGTCAGTGAAGACACGCACATAAACGTATTGGAACTAAGAGCAGTAAGACGCACTCTGGAACACCTGGGAGAAAAATTAACGGGGAAACATGTAAGAGTATTCGCAGACAACACCACAACGGTAGCATGCATAGGTAAAGGGGGATCTGGGAGATCAAAGACATGCCAGCAAGAGACAGAGGAGATATGGGATATCACCAAGAAGAATAACATTACGATATCCATTAGATTCTGTCCGGGGGTGGAAAACATTGGGGCAGACTGGGCATCGAGAGTATTCACGGATGCGGGGGAATGGACACTAGACGATAATACAGTCAGAAACATATTTAACTGACTGGGAAAGCCCACAGTGGACCTATTCACCTCAAGAGAGAACCGAAAGCTAGAGCATTATGTCACACGGGAATATGATAGTTAGGCAAGGGGCACAGACGCACTATCACTGAATTGGAAGGATACTAATGCATACATGTTTCCGCCTTTCGGCTGCCTGTCAAGAGTGATCAACAAGATCATACGGGAACAACCAAGGGGCATCCTGGTGACACCAGAATGGGCAACACAGCCCTGGTACCCACTGCTCCACAAGCTAAGGGGCTACACTTCATCGTGGAACATCCCGATCAAGCCAGGTACGCTATGACTCAAGGGGAACGAGGAGAAGCGATTTCCCCTGACAAACAACATGCAACTGAGGATAACACCACTCTAGGCAGTATGTTTGAATCAATGGGGATGAACAGGGCAGCCACCCACACCCTCACGGCATCCTGGGCAACATCCACCCAAACATAATACAGGTTGGTCCTAAGGAGGTGGGTGGCACACTGCGAGGAGCACCGGATTAACCCAAGGAGCCCAACAATACAACAAAGCATAGCTTACCTCCAAACTCTGTTTTTGGGAGGGGCAGCACGCAACACGATCAACAGGGTCCGGTCACTACTGTCCACCTTTGTAACAGTGGGAGGGGTGCCATTCGGAGAGCACCCACTGGTGAACCGGCTCCTCCAAGGGATAGGCAACCTGAAACCGACCAACCCTAAATACACTACGATTTGGGATCCGAAACCACTGTTAAGTTTCCTGCAGGGGTGGGGACCGACAGAACAACTGACGGTGGAAAGACTCAATAAACGAACACTGTGCATATTCCTACTGGCGACAGGCCAATGCCTACAGGCACTGGGCCTAATGAAAAGAGCGGACTTTACGTGGGGACAAGCGGAGCGCACCTTGAAATACACCACAAAACTCAAATCAAATGACCCCAGCAGGAACCCGCTAGTACTAAGCTTCAAGAAGTAAGGGGTGCCAGAACTATGTGTGTACAGCCACCTAAAGATATATCTGGAGAGGGGCGAACTCCTGGCAGCGGCACTTGCGGTGTTCGCGACAACCAGACCACCTCACGTAAAAGTGGCACAGGACACACTAACGAGGTATGTGAAGAGTACGATGGCAGAGGCGGGGGTGGATATGGGGGACTACACCCCCTACTCGTGCAGACACAACTGCAACGAGTGCGGCGGCAAGGAAACAAGTACCACTGGCCACGATCCTGCTAGCAGCAGGGTGGTTGGGGGAAGGAACTTTCAGAAGATTCTACAATAGACCGGTCAATAATAACCAACCCGTAACAAACCTGATCCCAGACATCTGGGAGCAGGGCCAGAACAGATGAGACAATGTACACTATCTATCCTAGAAAGGTTAATAATCTAGAACAGAGGGTCACTAAGATTAATGTTAAAACATGAAGTAACTACATATGTGATAGACTTAAGAGTCACCTGTTAGTAGAGAAATAACCCGAATAAAAAACATTAAGCAACAAACTAAGGTGTGGAAAATTTGCTTAATATAATCACATGTGACTAACAACGTGCTAAAAACATCAACATTAACAAAACGATTCCAGAATAACAGCCGCAATACAAAGTAGCGGCTGGCCCTCGTGGCCTGATTACCATCATAATATATAATTCTGCTAATTTATGCAGCAGAATAGGAATTATTATGGTAAGAAAGAGGCCACGAGGGGCCAGCGGCCCACCCTATCACTGTTAACACCGCCCTATACAACTGTTATCCAGGAATCGAGACTACAAAAAATGACGAGAGCTCAACCGATGCGACATCCAGTAGCCGCGGCCCCTCGTGGCCTCTTTCTTACCATAATAATTCCTATTCTGCTGCATAAATTAGCAGAATTATATATTGTCTGGAATTGACATTGTGTTTATTGTACAGATTGCGGGAGAAACCTTGTCACGCCCAGTCCTCTGTAGTCACTATTTCTCGACAGCAGAAAGACCATCACACTCCACAAGCCGCTCTCTGCAGACCCAGAAAACAGAATGTCACCGCCAGATAACTATTACCGACATCCCGAACTCATCTCGGCGATCCTTGTGCCTTGTGGCATGGTGCTAACGACGGTAGGATTTATTTATTTGTTGTGTGTGTGTATTTATTTGTAATTCAAGTCTAGTAAGTGCTCGACACCTGCATCCTGACAAGTGACACGTCACGATAGCTCCGAGGATATGGCCGTGGTTCACTCTAATGGAAATAAATATTGTATTTACTATTTACTGGAGTATGTGAAATAAATATTTGATCTCTTACTCAGTATGATACTGAGTCTGAGGTAGATAGAATATTCACCCGCACAGCGATCCCGTGTCGTATGCGGGCGATAATTGGGGATTTGTAGGTATCGCTGACCGGAGCGGAGGACAACAAAAGAATTTCCCTGTACTGTGTAAGAAGTGTTCGTTACAATAGTTATATTGTAAATTAAAGGGACCCGGTGTGGCGGTTTCAGCGCCAGGTCAGTTTCAGCGCCCTGCCGTGGCTTCTGCGCATGCGCGGATTTTCGCATGTTGCGGCGAGCACTGCTATTTGTTTTGTTTACACTCGGCGATTCGACGCCGATCTAGCTGCTACGTTAATATCACTTGGAATTTAAGGTTAATTTAATTAAATTTCATTATTTGAGTATGTAATTCTGTTAAATATGATCGCATTCAATAGATTTCGGCCTAATCGGTCCCTAACACTGCCGGGCACCAGCTGAGCTTGTAGCCGGCGAGGCCACGGGTGTTTTGACCATCTCTTAAAATCCGTGCATGCGCAGAAGCCACGGCAGGGCGCTGAAACTGACCGGGCGCTGAAACCGCCACACCGGTGAAAAGATTTCAAATTCCCCCCTGATTGAAGTTCCCCCATGGGAACTTGAAAACATTTTCAAATTCATCCCATGGGAATTTGAAAACGTTTTTGTTTTCCCTCCCTCGTTTTAACTTTCCCTCCCCCCATTTTTGTGGAATTTTCTTTATTTAAAAAAAATGTTCATCACAAATATAATAATACACAGAGAATAGCATAATGGAAATTATTACTAGTACAACCAAACATATTTCACCCCAAATGATACAAAAAGTCTCCAAGATGGCTAAGAAAAAAATATTATAGGTCTGAATTTTAAAACGTTTTTTAAAGTTTTTTAAACAATTTTAAATTCCCGGAGGGGGGAATTTGAAAATAGGGGGAGGAATCTGAAAACTGTTTTTAATTTCCCTCCCGGGAATCTGAAAACGTTTTCAATTTCACGGGAGGGAAATTTAAAACGTTTTCAGATTCCTGTGGGGAACTTGGAAAGGGGGGAAATTGAAATCGTTACACCAGTGTTGCGGTTTGGGGTCTCCATCGGTTTCAGCTCTACGTATCACTTCTGCGCATGCGTCAAAATCGAACAGCATCGTCTGCCCATGCGTCAAAATAGAGCCAGATTCAAACTGTCGCCGATCGCCGCAAATCGCTGCACTCATACTGTGACTGTCATCTCGGGAGGGGGGGGGGATTATTTTACTGATTCTTTTTGTATCTGAGAAGGGGGGGGGGGGGTGATTCTTTTTGTATCACTGAGGTGGGGGGGGTCGGGTACTTTTATTTATCTTTTCATGGCTTGGTTTGGGGGGGGGGTGGGGGTTATTTCCTACCTCTATTCACACAGCGGCTGGCTTGGTTGTTTTTTTTGGGGGGGGGGGGGGGGGCTTTTACATTCTTTTAATTATTGTTTCATATATCTCCGGGAGGGGGAGGTACTTTTCTTTTGGTACTATCTCGGGAAGGGGAGGAGATTATTTTAATAATTATTTATGTATCTTTGAGATGGGGGTAATTCTTGTTTATTTTTGTTCCTATCTGGGAGGGGATGGGATTATTTTTTATTCTTTTGTATGTGAGGAGGGGGGGGGGGGATTCTTTTGTATTGCTGAAGGGTGGTATTTTTGTATCTCTGTTGTGTGGGGGGGGGGGGGGGGGTAATTCCTGCTCTATTTACAGAGTGGCTGGCTTGGGTTGGGGGGCTTTTAATTTGTTAATTGTTTATGTATGTGAAAGGGGGGGGGGGGATTTTTCTTTTTTGTATCGCTTAAGGGGGGGTAATATTTTAATAACTATTTTTGCATCTCTGAGAGGGGGGGGGTAATTCTTGTTTATTATTGTTCCTATCTCAGGAGGGGGAGGGGATATTTGTATCTCTGCTATTTCCTACTGCAGGAGGGGGGGGGGATTATTTAATTATTTAATTAAGTATTTTGACTATCTCGGGAACACAATTCACGACACTCAGACAAACAAGACACACAGGATAATTAATATTTCATATTTTTTAATAAGACTGAACAAATGCTAAATAGTTCACATATATTGAACTCCCAACAGCATCTTTAAGACCCCCTCTCAGAGATACAAAAATAATTATTAAAAATAATCCCCTCCCCCCTCCCGAGATAGGAACAAAAATAAACAAGAATTACCCCCCCCCCCCTCTCAGAGATACAAAAATAATTATTAAAATAATCTCCTCCCCCTTGCGAGATAGTAAAAAAAAAAAAGAAGAGAAGTACCCCTCCACCCCTAGCTATATGAAACAATAATTAAAAGAATGTAAAATCCCCCCCCCCCAAAAAAAAACAACCCCACCAAGCCAGCCACTGTGTGAATAGAGGTAGGAAATAACACCCCCCCCCCCCAAACCAAGCCATGCATAGATAAATAAAAGTACCCCCTTCCCCCCACCTCAGCGATACAAGAAGCAACAGCATAGAGCTGAAACCGATGGAGACCCCAAACCGCAACATTGTGCAGTTTGAAAGCGTTGGTGGAATTTGCCGCATGCGCAGGGCATCCACACATGTGCAGGGCATCCACACATGTGCAGAAGTGACAGCGTAGAGCTGAAACCAATGGAGACCCCAAACCGCAACACTGGGCCTGGCGCACCTAGCTGTACTGATTTCAACACCAGGGCCGTATTCGATTATGATGCTCCGGACCACTGGAGTCCTCCGAGTCGTCAGGATTTTAAATAGAACACCCCGAGGTGAAGTTACAAATACACGGGCCGTGTGCAAAATAACCCACCCCCAGTGCCCCACGTCTTGGCTTGAGGTGTTAGGAGCAATGACGTCACATTTGTGCTGATACATGTAAGATAACAGTTACAAGTACAAGTCCAACGTGTTTTTTAAAATGTCGTTGTGTGTAATAACCCAGATTAATTAAATGGACATATATCTAAACTATGCAATCATAAAATACGTTAAATCCTATTTTGCTGTAATTAAATCGGTTATTTAAAAAAAAAAAAGTTTGAAATTAAGCCACCAGTTTTTCCACCCTGAGGGTGGTTCGGATGATTCGAGTTGTTTAATCGAATACGGCCCTGGTTCCCAGTTCTCCCACAGGTGGTGCATGGTACCAATTTGTGTTGACCTTAGTGACCCTGTTTAGGCTTCATGGAGGATACTTAGGTTTTTTTCTTGTGTTCTTTCAAGAGCAGTAGCCTACATACAGGAAATATATTTGATACAATTAAAATATTTGTTAGTGCAGTTTCATTGCATAATTTACTTGCAGTGATTATTCAGAAACACATATTATTATAAGGGGATGGAGGTGCTTAGGTGTGGGACTTGTAATTTGTAGGTTGGTGGTTCAAGCCCATTTTGGTGTGCACATTACATTTTACTTACAAAAAAAGTGTCCCCCCCCCCCTTACATATGTGTTTCTGAAGAATCACTGCAAGTAAATTAGGCAATGAAGTTGTACTAACAAATATTTCACATTATATCAAATATATTTTCTGTATGTACTACTCTAAAAAAAATGAAATACCTAAGTTTCACTCTCCCTTCTCTCCACTCTCACCCAACCATTTACAAAATAGCAGTAACACTGACCCCAGCACTTCCCCAACATATTTGGTTATATAAACAGAAAAACTAAGCAAAGCTATGCTTTGAGAGCATTTGTTGGAGTACAGTTCCTGTCTCTGTGAGGGATACCAAAGACCCTATAACACTAAGACGGCTCACTTCCTATCTCTCCCACGGTAATGTAAATTTTGCAGTGCCATCTTGTGGTGGGTTTGATCAGCCCGGCTGCTGGCTGGTGTCTCACATGTAAACACAGACCTAGAAGGAGAACGGGTGAGTTTAAAACAAAAAAAGAGAGATTGGCTGTCATTTGGATTTGGCCGATGTTGCGCCTACTGCCTGGTCTCCACCTCCCTCTGCCCAGCCCTCCCTCATTCCGCCGCTCTCTCCCCCTCTCTCCCCCCTTCCCTCTCCCTCCCCCCTCCCACCCTCTGCTCCCTCCCTCCTCCCGGCCGCACCGACCTCCCCATACTCCTATAGAACTCCGACCACCACCGCTACCCCCACCCTGTCCCTCCACCTCTCGACCCCACCCACCCCCACCACCATACACACATTCCCCCAGCATCCTTCTTCCACTACACTGACTCTCGCACATGCATGCGCACACACCATTCACACAACCCATTATAACTCTATCAAAATGATTGAACCCACCACCTGGTGTGCTGGCTGTTCTCTTGATTACACAGTACAGGCTGAGTGAGCAGTTTTAGCGTTATAGGGTCTGTGGGTATACTGGGTCCCTTTAACGATGCATAGTATGATGAAAGCATCACGAAAGGTCCCCATTGAATAGGTATTACACCTGAACAAATGAGAATTTAGATGCTTTGGGAAAATCTCATTTGAACCAATCACACACCCCTTCTCCAGCCCCTCATGTTTGTCATTAAAGATATTTTGATTGAGTGCATACAATTTTTAGAAATGTCATCCATACACACATTTAGTCAATGTATATATGGGTTATATTTATCCAAATGTGCACACTCAATCAAACTAAATATGTTTTTGGGTGATATTGATCAAAATGTACATATTCAATCAAAATAAATGTGTTTATGGGTGATATTGATCAAAATCTACACACTCAATCAAAATAAATGTTTTTATGGGTGATATTTCTAAAAATATACACACTTAATCAAAATGATTTGCCATGGCATTATTGAATTCAAACATACAAATTATGACAGATTCTACCTCTAGTAGCTACCCCACGTGTAATGTGTATTTGTTTTTGCCCTTTGCAGCTTGCAGGATTGGCACCTGAACAGATACCGTACACTTATCTGGGACCGTTGGGTTCATTGACTGCATATCTGGTCAACACGATTCCGACTGTCCTGACGGGAGTGTAAGTGACCTATACTACTCTTATTGTTTTACTGGTCGCGGTTGCAGAATCGGAATAGGGCGAGCTTTCCGGGCGGAAGGTTGGAAGTTAGAAACCCGGCTGAGTAAAACCGATGACTTATAAAATTGATACTGGTCGCTATCTAGACAGGCGTTCAGCAGTACTATGATAGGGCAAGGACTGGTTTGCTCAGTATCAGGATAATGTGACTGAGTGGGGAATTGAGTCATAGTGCTAGTGGTCTGGTCTCCCAGTTGGAAAGCACTATACAGTCGCCATGAATGTGCACTAGTCGGTGCCCATTCTGATATTCCCTTAAATGTTGCCAGGATGTAAATCCCGAACAAACAAACTGGGATTGTAAGGGGTCGTCCAACGTTTTCAACATTTGCACGGCCATACAAAGCGTACGGACAGGAGATGGGGAGTGTCAGTCAAGTACAAATTTTATCGTTAATAAATTGTTGACATTTTTCGGCGTACTTGATGTTCTGTATTAAAATGTTTATGTTTACTGCTTCCGAGTGGACACGGGGTGGTGGGGGGGGGGAGGCATAGCTCAGGCGGTAGAGTGTCCACCTGTGAAGCTGTGGGTCATCGGATCGATCCTTCTCAGTGGATCCATTTGCAGTTTCGGCTATTTTCCGTTCCAACCTGGGGTCCACAACTGGTTCATCAAAGACTGTGGTATGTGCTGTCCTGTGTGTGGGAAAGTGCATATAAAAGACCCCTTGCTGGTTATTGGAGTAGCCTATGTGGCGGCTGTGGGTTTCCTCCAAAGAAATGTCAGAATGACCATATGTTTGACGTCCAATAGCCGGTGATAAAAGTTAATGTGCTCTAGAGGCTTCATTAAATAAAACAAACTTTACTTTTTGGAGTGGGCGCAGGGTGCGTATGTGCGGAAACGTAGTGCACTTTATACGACGGTGAAAATGTTGAAAATTTTGGATGACCCCCTAACAAGAGCAGGTGGCATGAGCTTGCGGTTAGAGTGTCTGCCATCCCATTTGGGAGTTTGGAATTCGCGCAAAAACCAAAGACTTGCAAAATAGGCACTTGTCGCTAAATTTCCATGGTGCTTGGCTGTACTAATATTAGACAAGCACTGGTTGGCTCAGTGTTAGGGTAATGTGACTGAGTGGGGCATTGTGTTGTGGTATCGTTGACACTGTACCACATAGGGACAGGACTGTAAAACCACCAAGGGGCATGAGTGTGCACGGAGATGGAGTGCGTCCTGTTAAGGCGCTGTCACATTATGGCGTATGGCGGGAGCGTATGGCGGCGTAGCGGCTTACGTCATATACGTCGCCATACGCCGCATACGCTACGCATACGCTACGCATACGCTACGCATACGCCGCCAGTGCCGCAACACGCCGGCGTATGTGAAGCCTATGATGCATACGCCGCCATACGCTTTCATAAATCCGTCCGTCCAAATTTTTTTGTGCATGCTCAAAAAAACGCGACCTATGAGGGCGTATGGCCCATACTGTCAAAAAATGTCACAGCACGCTCCCATACGCTCCCATACGCTACACATACGCTACGCATACGCTATTCATACGCTCCTCATACGCTCAAACACACCCGAAAGTGGCACCCGATGGCGTACGTAGGTTTTCAATACGCTCCCGCCATACGCCGTAATGTGACAGCCCCTTTACCATGCGATAGCTGGTCTCATATGACCTTAGCTTGTAAAACCCCAGTCCATCCACGACCTCACTAACCTACTTCTCATAGGGTTTACTAATCTTCCTTATCTAGGTACCCTCAGTTGGTTGTTGGAGTTTTACCTCCTGGCAACATCTAAGGTCATATCAGGACAAATATCCACTTGTGACAGTGCAGACTCATGGCAACATTATAGTGCTGCCCCACTGGAAAACCAGGTTGCCCGCACCATGACCTGATATCCCACTCAGTCACATTATCCTGCCACTCAGCCAATCAGTCCTTGCCCTATCCTAATTATGCCAAGTGCCTGTCTAGGAAGTGACAAGTATGCATTTTTATGTCATTGGTTTGACTCGACCAGGGTTTGAACTCGTGGCTTCGAATCCCACAATCTACCAAGATGAGAGATGGACGGGACGCTCAACTCATTTTGCCATCCCGTCTGTACTGGTACCCTCAGGGATAGGCCTATCTACCTACAATGAAATCTCTACAGGTGGAAGGCCAGTGCCTCCGCACTGAAAAAGTGTATATTCTGTTGAATAAATTGTCTACCAACAATTCTTTTTTAATCAATAAGTATTGTATCATTTTAATCGCAATGACATTTCCTCACTAAAAATGTTGCTTTTGGGTAAGTCAGGTTACTCAAACTTGGAGTTATGATAATAAAGAGCATAATAAGTTCATATAGTATTGTTTAAGTCAGATTACTCAATCTTGGAGTTATGATAATAAACATCATTATAGATCCTTCAGTATTGTGTAAGTCAGATTGCTCAATCTTGAAGTTATGATAATAAACAACATTATAGATCCTTCAGTATTGTGTAAGTCAGATTGCTCAATCTTGAAGTTATGATAATAAACAACATTATAGATCCTTCAGTCTTGTGTAAGTCAGGTTGCTCAATCTTGGAGTTATGATAATAATCAACATTATAGACCTTACAGTATTGTGTAAGTCAGATTACTCAATCTTGGAGTTATAATAATAAACAACATTATAAACCTTGCAGTATAGTGCAAGTCAGTTTGTGCCAACTTTGTGTTAGAATAATAAACAAGATTATAAATCCTACAATGTTGTGTAAGGCAGATTGTTTCCACTTGGATAATAAATAACATTATAGATCCTGCAGTATTGCACAAGTCAGATTTCTCAAACTTGAAGTTCTGATAATGAATACCATTAAGGATTTAATAATGACAGCATGTAATGACAATATTTTAGCCGGTGTGCTTCATTCTATTTTAGCGCCTTGATCTCCTGGATGTTGCATGTCGGTGAAGCCGGCTACGCTTGGACATTGGCCAGGTAGGTTACTGGCTGTGGCTTTCTAATCTCCCTGTCTCATGTGAGACATCCTGTGCTATATGGGTCGTTCTCAGAAAGTGTGTGCCACATATTTGGTTTCAACATTAAATTGTTAATGATTAAGCCTATTTTTTTAGGCGGGTAGAGGAGGTAGCAATTAAAATAGTTATCGTTGTCTCTGTGTATTAAGCATGTTAACAATGCTACATATATTGAATCTATCCCTCAACATGTATCCAAAATAAGCTTATATGATTTGTGCTAAAGTAAAAATATGACAATTTTAGTATCGACACCATGCATCTATCTACCTAAACTTTTTTTAAACTTTTTTCTCGTAAGACATTCTTTTTTGCTTAACTGTTATCAATAAAATCTTGTTTGAATTTGTTGTGTGTATTTAAATGATGTTATGGATGTGTGCTAAAATGATGTTTTGGACGGATGTTGCATGGTTAATTTTACTGCTTTTCTCAATTTGTATACAATAAAAATCAAAAAGTGAATTTCTTTTTTCAACTCTGACATAACACCATATTTGCAACTTAAAACACCAAGAACATACTATGGGTGATGTAAAACTCACTGCTTGCTGAACAGTTGTTTGGATTTGCCATGTAGGCCCCTATCTGTATGTTATCTCCATGCACATTCTGAAAGGCCTAGGCCTATATATACTGTACACAACGTAATAGTCTGCACTGACCTCTCAGGCAAGGAGTCATATTCATAAACTTTGTGTAAATAGCCATGAATGTATAACAGCCGGTAGAACAAAAAAAGAAATGTTCATAACAATACGTTTATATATCACAAGCCTAAAAGTCGTGCTCTGGAGCGCTACTTGGGACATTGGTCCATATAACTAAGGGTTTAGAATAATAAAAACAAAAAAACTTAAATGAGTAAATAATTTATTAGAATATACATAAAAGCTATAAAATATAACTATCGCAATCAATTAGGTCATCGCTGACATCAGAGTCAATTAAACAATGTCATATTCACTGCCCCTTAAGACTCTTTGGTCAGAATTCTTTTTGCGAAAACACAGACAAACATATGAGCACACATTTACTTTCATTTATCTACTAGGGAGAAAAACATTTTCTAATGCAATTTCACCCAATCGCATAAACTGATGGCAGCCATGTTGTTTGTATTTCAGTAAGAAGAACCTGTCCTCATCTGCAAAGCAGAAGTGGACTGCAGCAACTTTCATCTATGGCATCTTTTCTCTGCGATACCTGATTGCATACCGGAAGTCTCCCAAGGAGAACTAGCGAGGATATTCCCGACACCGCCTGCCAAATTCAGCTTTCATGCTGGGTTGGTTGGTTGTTGCAGTTTTACGTCCTGGCAACATCTAAGGTCATATCAGGACGGGTACTGACTTGTGACAGTTCACCCTCATGGCGACTTTATAGTGCTGCCCCACTGGGAGACCCGATCGCCAGCACCATGACCTAATATCCCACTCATTCACATTGTTTTGCACTGAGCCAACCAATCCTTGCCCTATCCTAATAATGCTGAACGCCTGCCTAGGAATCGACAAGTATCAATTTTTAAGTCATTGGTTTGACTTGACCAGGATTCGACGGATGCTCAACTGATTTGGCCATCCCGTCTGGTCAATATTGCTGGAAGTGGTGTCCCTATAGTTGCCTCATCAGGCAAGGGCCACATGCATAAGTAGGTTAGTTGCCTCAGCGAGCCTAGGCAGTCCACTGGTTAGTACGCTGGCACAGGAATGGAAACATAGTTTGTTAAGTCTGACTCTAAATATTGTGTCACATAGGCCTACCATTGCAACACCCTCTCCACCCAGTCTTAGTAGGCCTACATGGTGCCATGATCATGGAAAAGTACTCGTATAGCCTGTACCATTAAGATTTTGAAATCCCAAATCAAAAAAGATTGAGAGAAATCCTAGGATTAGGCCTATCAACCGGATTCAGAATTGTATGTCATTCTGAAGTTGTGCAGTGAATTCAAATGTAAAGATTTATCTTGAGTTTGAGTACTTGATTTATAGATACTGACTGTGATTCTAGAGTATAGCGTCACAATATTTTGTGAACCATGTGTGATATATGCATAATAGACGTACAGGTGTCTGGTTAATATATGTTAACGAGATGCAGAGGTTGAGTCAAAGAGGTATGCAAATGAGATGACGTCATGGAAAGTTGCCGGCGGGTCAAGCGTGCCCTAGGCCGTGAATAAACCATTCAGTATCCAGAACTCGAAGTGTTCAGACGTCATACTTTCACATGGTGTCAGATGAGGAAGGATGCCGCCCGCTAATACGTTGCCGGGTTTGTGGCCTCCTGGTCAGCTTGTGATCAGCCACAATGCGAGATCGAACTGGAAAACATGGATCAGAACATATGATATTTACGCTACTGCGGCAGGTGTCGTATTGAAGACGGAACGAGTGCAATGCTGCATCTTTCTTCACATAGCTGGCGAGGAGGCGCAGAAGGTTTTTGCTAATATGAATATCGCTCTCGCTGATCAAGATAAGATCATGCCGCTTACAGAGGCGTTTAGGATTTATTGTGTCGGTAAATGCAGTATCATTATCACACGTTATAAATTCAATTCACATAATCAAGCATCAGAAAATATGGCTACGTACATTACGGCATTAAGAGAAAAAGTAAAAGATTGTGAGTATGGGACCAGGGAGGAGTCGCTGTTGCGCGATCGAATTGTGGCTGGCATTAAAAATGTGAACTAACGTAACAAATTGCTTCAAACTACTGAGTTAACGTTGATAAAGTGCATAAGTATGTGTGAAATGAGTGAGTTCAGCTCAGATCTGTTGGAGGACACCAAATCAGACGTTGAAAGTAAGGAGGTGGATTTCATTAGGAATTATGCTAATGTGCGTACCGGTGCACCGGTGGTTCGGTCAACGCCGTCTTGGAAACTGCCATCTTGGAATTCCGGCGGCGCTGGTGCAGGAGAGTTCAAGATCCGCTGCCAGAACTGTGGATATGAACACCGCCGGGGAGTCTGCCCAGCGAAAGGCAAGGCTTGCATTGCCTTTCGGAAGATCGGGCACTTCGGTAAAGTCTGTAGGAGCAGACTGGGCAGAGTCAACAAACTTAACGTCGAAGCGCCCGACCCTCACAATGCTGAGCAAGACCCGGATCCGGTGGAAGTCAATGTGCTGGCAACGGATCTGTTTGTCGGTGCCGTCGACCGCGGTGCTGGTCGGGATGCCGAGCTGTGGCACGCGATCGTTTGGGTGAACGGTTGTCCTGTCAAGTTCAAGCTCGACACCGGTTCGGAGGCGAACGTACTGCCGAGGTACGTCTTCGACAGAGTTGCTCCGGGGCGGCTGACGAGCACCAGGTGTTCGTTGGTGACATTCTCCGGTCGCCGATGAACATTTCCGGGCCGATGAACAGTGCCAGCGCTGGGGCGGAGAAGCTGGTAAGCGAATACAAAGATGTGGTTCAGGGTTTGGGGTTGATTAAAGCGAAGGCTGTCATTCATGTTGATAAGTCTGTTCAACCTGTCATTGATCCGCCTAGACGGATCCCGTTTGCCATTCAGAGTAAGGTACGTAGTGAGATTGATCGTATGGTGGAGTTAGGTGTCATAGTGGAACAGGATGAACCTACCGAGTGGGTTAATTCTATTACTATCGTAAACAAAAAAAAACAAGATTAGGATTTGTCTGGATCCGACTAAGTTGAACAAAGCGATAAAGCGGGGGCCTTTCCCTACTAAAACTATTGATGAGATCATTGCCAAAACGGCCGATGATAAGTATTTTTCAGTTTTGGATGCAAAGACAGGGTATTGGCAAATAGAATTAGATGACGAAAGTTCACGTTTGTGCACGTTTAATACTCCATGGGGCCGGTACAGGTATACCCGTTTGCCTTTTGGCATCAAAACAGCCAGTGACATTTTTATTCAGGAAATGCACCGTGTCATGGGCGATATACCCGGTATCGGGATAGTCACAGACGACATTTTGGTATATGGGTCAACGGTTGAGGAGCACAACGAGCGGCTCCGAGCTGTGTTGGACCGAGCTAGGTCAGTTAATCTAAAGTTAAATGATACTAAATCATTGTTATGTAAGACTACAGTAAAATATGTAGGTCATCAACTTACCCAGAAGGGTGTGAAGCCTGATCCAGACAGAATACAAGCAATAGTTGACATGCCAGAGCCGCGTGACAAACAAGGCGTCCAAAGGTTCCTGGGCATGGTTGGGTATGTACACAAGTTCATACCTAACATGTCCGAGATAGCCAAACCACTACGCACGCTCCTAGCCAAGGACGTGGCGTGGCACTGGCAAGCCGAACAGCAGGGCGCGTTTGATAAGTTGAAGGAGAAGTTAAGAACTGCTCCTGTGTTGTCATACTACAATGTTAAGAAACCTGTTGTGATTCAAGTAGATGCTTGTCAGTTGGGTTTAAGGGCTGTGTTAATGCAGGATGATAAACCAATCGCACTCGCATCTCGTGCGCTTTACTCGGCGCAGTGTGGTTATGCCACTATCGAAAAAGAAATGCTCGCCATATGTTTCGGATGTCAGAGGTTTCATGAGTATATTTTTGGCAAAGAGGTTCAAATTCAAACCGACCACAAACCGTTGGTGGCGATAATGCAGAAACCAATACATAAACTTTCAGCGAAAATGCAAAGGATGCAAATGCGATTACAGAATTACAATAGCCAGTTATGTCATGTGAAGGGTTCTTTGATGGTTTTTGCAGACACGTTGTCCAGGGTGCATAGCACTAAAGTAGGTCAGGATAGCCTGTTCGATGACACGTTCTGCGTGGCTGCAGTGGACATGCAGTCGTTGAGTTTGTTGAGTAAGATTGTAATTGAATATGATAAAGATGTATCTATGTCTATGTTGATCTCACACATTGAAGATGGGTGGGACACTACACGCATACAAACACCACCATGTCTGAGGCAATACATTCCATACGAACACGAGTTAACAGTGGAAAATAATCTTGTAATGAACGGCAATCGGGTGGTGGTTCCTCCAGCTCTTCGGAGTGAAATGATAGAGGCGTTGCATGAGATGCATTTGGGAGTGACGAAGTCCAAGCAGTTGGTGCGTGACTGTATGTTTTGGCCGAATATAACAAACAAATTGAGGAGAAGGTCAGTCGTTGTGACACTTGCCAAAACAACCGAAAGAATTTGCATAACGAGCCATTGATAAATCACCTGATCGCCTGTCAACCGTATGATAAAGTTGGTGCCGATTTATTTGAATTAAATCATAAGAATTACCTGATAACCGTAGATTATTACACCAAGTTTCCAGAGGTGACGTTGTTGGGCGATACGTCGTCTGTCACTGTTATTGAAGCGTTGAAAGATAATTTTGCAAGACACGGTATTCCTAGTCAAGTCATGTCGGACAATGGTCCACAATTTAAGAGTCATGAATATAGGGAGTTTGCACTACACTATGGGTTTAAGGCCGTGTATTCCAGTCCACAATATCCTCGTAGCAATGGACAGGTAGAACGGTTTGTCCAGAGAGTCAAGGACAAGAAGTGTGAGAAAACGGGGGCTGATTTTCAGTTGGCGTTGCTGAATTATCGTAATACTCCATTGCCTGTCCTGAACGCATCTCCAGCGCAGTTGCTCATGAGCAGGAGGTTGAGAGGCAGGTTGCCTATGGCAGAGGTCATTTTGTTGCCTGAAACACAGGGTCCGAAGCAAAGCCAGACGGCCAAGCGGCAGCGTAGTCAGTAAGTGTTTCATGACCGGAAGTGCGGTAAAGCGCACAAGCCTATTAAAGTTGGGGATAAGATAAAATACAAAAATAATGCTGGGGATTGGAAAAAAGGGGTTATTTTGGGACGAACTGGGGTTTCTGGGAGAGAGTATCAAATTTTGAACGAGTCAGGTAATATGTTGTATCGTAACCGAGTCCAGATTATCAGGGCGCCTGTGGGGGGGCAGCCCAAGCTGGTCGTGCAGACGCAATCTGGGTCAGCGTCAGTTTACTAGATTAGTAAACAGTGCGGCTAATCTAAGTAGGTCTGGTCGGCTGATAAGGCTGGCGAGCAGGTTAGACCTGTAGGAGGTCATTGTACATTGAGTGTGTATGCAAGTAACATGTGCATGTAGGGTTAAGTTTTGTTTCAGCTATTTCTCGCTTTGTTATTATATATATGGACACTTTATGACGTCAGGCATTACGGCCAGACTAGGAGGACTTAAGTGCTTTGTGCGCTCGGACATTTGCAACTTAGGTATGCATATATATATTGTTATTGTTTATTGAATGTTTCTTCTTGGTTATTTTGTAACATTTCATGTTTCAGAAATACTTTGAGGGGGGGGATGTGATATATGCGTAATAGACGTACAGGTGTGTGGTTAATATATGTTAACGAGATGCAGAGGTTGAGTCAAAGAGGTATGCAAATGAGATGACGTCATGGAAAGTTGCCGGCGGGTCAAGCGTGCCCTAGGCCGTGAATAAACCATTCAGTATCCAGAACTCGAAGTGTTCAGACGTTGTACTTTCACACCATGTGGGTAATTTCTAACCCCATCATCATCATCCATCCCTCAACTGCAAAGGCTATTAGGGCACCACAGATGACTTCACAGCCAGTGTTCTCCAGTTTACCCTGTTCTCCACTGCCCTTTGAGACTTGCCAAGCTCCAGACCTGTCCATTCCCTGATGTTGCCTTCCCATCTCTTCCTTTGTCCACCTTGTTTTCTTCCCACCTTTCACTGTGCACTGCTAGATGGTTTTGACCAGGTTTGATGAATGTGAAATATTGCCATGCCACTACAGTTTGCATCTCTTTACAATGTTCGGGTGATCTTTGTTTGGTTAAACTGCCTGCGGCATCTTGGCATGTATTCCTTGTGATTGTTCGGTCCACTGGCTCTGGGCTCTTATTAGAAAGTACAAATGCTGGTACCCTGTGCATAAATTAAATCAGTTTAATAAATACCACACTGGAACTATAAAAAGAGCCCATGGCAGCGGTCTGACACTCCCCCACTACTTTCAAACCCTATGTGTCTTTATGAACATCTAGCACCTACAAATAGCCGTGTGTCTACTGCCAAATGACTATAAGCCATGGTTCTACATGATTCCAATTCAATAGCTAAAACCAGGGCATCATTCAGGGTACTCCCGTTTGGCTTATTTTGGCATATTTCCGTTCAGGGTATGCCTCCGAGTCATCTCGGAGACATCTCCCTTTTCAGACTGGAGACAAACAGTGCCTCAAAAATGGCCGCCCAATTCAGTGGTTTCAGCCATTCAGGGTGCTTCTTTTCCATTGCAAATGGCTGCTCCCTAATGGCAGCGGCCATTTCCGAGGCAAGGGACTGCTTTTGCCTTTCAGACTAGTGTGACGTCAGGAATTTCTCCGAGACGACTTGGAGGCGTACCCTGAACGCGGCCCTGTAGAGCTAGTGATTGACAGGTCAGTCACCATAGCAACTGTCCATAAACTGTTTATAAACAGCCACCACACCGCCAGAAAGCACATGATGCGAGTCAGTATGTGTTTGAATTGGTGGGCATTGGGGAGGACTATAAACATTAACACTAACACTGGTGGATAGGGGAGGACTATTAACACTAACACTGGAGGATAGGGGAGGACTATTAACATTAACACTAACACTGGAGGATAGGGAGGACTATTAACATTAACACTAATACTGGAGGATCGGGGAGGACTATGAACACTAACACGGGAGGATCGGGGAGGACTATTAACATTAACACTAACACTGGAGGATAGGGAAGACTATTAACATTAACACTAATACTGGAGGATCGGGGAGGACTATGAACACTAACACGGGAGGATTGGGGAGGACCATTAACATTAACACTAACACTGGAGGATAGGGAGGACTATTAACATTAACACTAATACTGGAGGATCCGGGAGGACTATTAACACTAACACTGGAGGATAGGGGAGGACTATTAACATTAACACTGGAGGAATGGGGAGAACTATTAACACTAACACTGGAGGATAGGGGGGGGGGGCTATTAACAGTTCCGCTAGTTCCGCCTGTCCCTCATGAAGGGCTGAAGGTGAGACCCAGCACGTCATGTCGAAGCTTCAGCTTACACACCGGAAGTTGGTGTTGATGCCCCTCCACCCATATCCTTCTCAATACACCCTTTATTTTTAACTCACTTACTGTCAGAATCAAATCTAGAAAAGTATTTTGGTTTTGAAAATTTGAGGTTTTCATCAGCTTTAACAGGCCATTTTGCTAACGACTTTGTGGGTGGTAAAATTAGGTGATAATAGCAGAAAACTCATGAGTCTTTGAAACCGCTATATTGTCGCTGTTTTGAGCAGTTTGGCCCCAGAAGTTCAGGGAAAAGGGTTTTTTAATGGAGGGGAAGTATATTTTAAAGGGACCAGATATAGGTTGCTGAGACACTACGTGTACTCCGACAAATGCTCTCCATGCACAACCTTGTTTAGTTTTTATGTTTAAAGAACCAAGTATGTGTGGGTAGAGTAGGGGACCCACTTCACCACGACGAATGCTTGCTTTGGGGTGGTTTTTAACCTTACGACGGTTACTGGTTGCAGAACTGCAACATTAATAGAGAGGACACCGGGCACCAGCAAGCCTTGTTATTGCTGAGCCTGTTCCCGGCGAGCACCACTATTTGACAATATCGCCGCCAATTCGGCGGTGGCGGCGGCGTTAATATTGCTTCGATTTTTGGTTTAATTTGACCAAATTTCACTTTTTGAGGATGTTATTCTGTTAGATATGATAGCATTGAATATATTTGGGCCTAATCGGTACCTAACACCGCTGGGCACAAGCAAGCCTTGTTTTTGCTGAGCATGTTAGCAGCGAGCACCGCTATTTGATAATATCGCCGTCGATGCGGTGGCGTTAATATCGCTTCAATTTTTGGTTTAATATCGCTGCCGATGTAGCGGCGGCGTTAATATCGCTTCGATTTTGTGGTTAATTTGACCAAATTTCACTTTCTGAGGATGTTGTTCTGTTAAATATGATAGCATTGAATAGATATGGGCCTAATCGGCCAGCTTGCCTTCTCCACACATCAGGCAACATCAACCCTTGTTATTGCTGAGCCTGTTCCCGGCGAGCACCGCTATTTGACAATATCGCCGCCAAACCGTCAGCGGCATTAATATCGCGTTGATTTTTGGTTTAATTTGACCAAATTTCGGCGGTGGCGTTAATATCATTTCGATTTTGTGGTTACATTTACCAAATTTGACTTTTTGAGCATGTAATTCTGTTAAATATGATAGCTTTGAATAGATTTGCCCATAATATATCGCCGCCGCCGATGAGCAATAACAAGGCTTGCTGGTGCCTGGTGTGTGGAGAAGGCAATATATTAGGTCACCCTGTTGCATAAATCTGAACTATTCTGAGTTTGTTTGTTTTCCGGACGACGTATAGAGGGCCACTTTGATCACGTAGCCTCACATCATTGCTAAAGTGCAGTATGTTGACACATTGGATGCTCTGTCAAAGAATCCGAAAGGTTCGGGCAGTACCCACTAGGTGGTGCCACATACTTCGGCGGCCAACAACTAGGTAGGCCTAGTGGTGGGCGTAGTGCTCTTGGTATACGAGAGGGGGTGCCATAGGTGGTATTAAATGTAATCCAAGATGGCTGACAGCTGAGTGTTGACGTCACGTGCATTCCATTTATAATGGTGACACCTTTAAACAAGGACCAGCGGACAAGCTAGAAATGTGTCAGGTCAGTGCTGCCACCTAACGGTTAAGGGCGGCACTAAACATTCATTCAGCCGTCTGCTCGGCTTTGGTGGAAGACCAGTGGTGCCACCTTGTGGGGAAAGAATGCGAGTGTTAGTTTATTCTTACAGCAACATTCTTCAGCAAATAATAGATAAAATGCCCAGAGTAGGAGTGAAGAAGAACCCATTTGAAAAGGTGGCGAAACACTGGGTAGATGAAATGGGGACATCAATTCTTAACTGAGGAAGCAAAATATATTATTCACATACATCTTCATATTTTCCTGCTACTTTTGATTTGAAAAATATAATAAAACAAATAGTTTAAAGTTGCATATTCCGGTTTTGAGTTTCTCTCATTTTTCTGAGATAAACATATTAGGTTGATCATTATAATGTACTTCTTTTAGTTTGAAGTAACTTTTATTTCAAATGCCTATTATATATATATATGGGTCAGGATCACGAAAAGAGGCCAATTGGTGGAATTTGTCGGCGTCGAGCTTGGATGTCTGTGTCAATCGGTATAATTATAATTTAGCATTGACATAGGTGTTGGAAAGCCTTTAAATTTATCCTGAATGTAAAGGTCGAGAAAGTACAACAACCTGATTTGTTTCTAGGATAATATAATATAAAACAAAGAAATGTACGAGACTTTAAGAATTGCGATGTCGACATCTATTAAAGTTGTCGGCGTCGATCATTTGATGTCGGCGTCGATCAGGATAATTATGATTTAGCATTGACAGAGGTGTTAGAAAGTCTTAAAATTTATCCTGAATGTAAAGGTCGAGAAAATAAAACAACCTGATGTCTTTCTAGGATAATTGAATATGAAACAAAGAAATGCACTACACTTTTAAGAATTGCGATGCCGACATCTTCATTTGACCACCGATTGGCCCGTTTTCGTGAGGCTGACTCATATATATATATAGATATTTGAAGTGCAAACATGCTAAATTTATTTTCGTAAGCTTGCCAAAATGTGAACACCATATACTTCTACAGTAACAGGTTCCATTAAATTGCCTCAGTATTGCCATATATGTGATGACAAAATTTAATGTTTAATAAGGTTTTTTTGTTTGTTTTACGTCCTAGCAACATCTAAGGTCATATCAGGAGGGTACCGACATGTGACTGCGCACTCATGGTGACTTTATAGTGCTGCCCCACTGGGAAATCAGGCAGGCAGCACCATGACCTGATATCCCACTCAGTCACATTATCCTGACACTGAGTGAACCAGTCCTTGCCCTATCTTAGTAATGCCGAGTGCCATGCTAGGAAGCGACAAGTATTAATTTGTATGTCATTGGTTTGACTCGACCAGGATTCGAACCCACAATCTCATGTGTTCGGATCCCCCAATCTCCCAAAACAAGGAATGGGCACTCAACTCATTCGGCCACCCCGCCTGGGGTAAACACAGCTAACATACCCATTCCGTGAACTGTATCTTCACCATCAATGGTGATAACATTGTGATTCTACATTGTCACCTGCAAATAACAATGACAAGTTCAATAGATTTATACCATCAACTAGCAAATCTGGTGTGACACAGCTTGCAGCATTCTTTTCAAACCAGAGACTTCACCATACGACGAGCCACACCCCATCTTTGACCAATCCTGATATGACCTTAGATGTTGCTAGGATTTAAAACAACAACAAACAAACCATCTTTGACAGATTGCACAAGGAATTTGGACTGATAAAGATGATGCGCCTGTATAGAAAGACCAATTTGTAATGGTGCAATGACAGCCAATATTCAAGAAAATTACATTCAAAGAAGGTTGGAATAACTACTGCATAACCAAGAATGACAAGGGCCCACATACCGCCATACTATATGTACCTTGCACAGTGATTATGACTCAGGTATCAGGTATATATATATCAGTGAATTCCATGACACTTAAAGCCTTTGAGTAGACAAAACAACTGTTCTACACCAAATCATAAGAAACCTAGGCCATTTTCTTTTGTTTTAGAGTCATTAGCAGCCATCTTGGATGTGATCCAGTTTTAACCCCTTTCCAGTGGTTAGATTTTGGTAGACTTTTTTCCTGCCATTGAATACATCCCATAGATACAAAAAAACACCAATGGAAAACCTTTTGTTAGAATTGTTTTGGGGTAGGGCCGTATTTGTGCATAACTTGACCTACCTACCAACGCCTTCTAAATTGATACTTGTCGCTTCCTAGCATGGCACTTGGAAACAATTGGTTTTCCTCATTCCACTGATCGTTGCTCTATCCTAGTAATGCCAAGTGCCAGCCAAGCCATTGCTTTGACTTAAGCTAGGATTCCTTACACGCGGTATGCGGTATGCGAATGCGAATGCGAATGCGGCAAAAAATCGAAACGCCTTGAAGTCAATGGGCTGCAACCCTTACATGCGGTATGCGAATGCGAATGCGAATGCGACAACTCGATCGGTCCCTGTAGCGATCGGTCCGGCATGCGGTATGCGGCACGCAGGGTGTGAATAGAAACCTGAGTCTGTTGTGTCCATTAGTTTAACACTAGGAGAGGCGACTGAGCATTACAGAACAGTCTCACAGAGGGGTGCTAATTGGAAACACATGGTGAGCTGGGCACCGGGAGACATACGGTTAGGGGAAAGCTAAAAATGCTACCATATGCACAGAAATATGAATACTTATCTATAATTTGGTTATAATAAAGGTAGGAACCCCCATGTGACCTACGAAAAAGTACATAGATATAAATCCAATATTTGGTCATATACAGTGCAGTAAGGAGTATACTTGTTTATTTTTATTTTTTAAATATAGCCAGTCATGTGCCGTCTGCCGCATGCCGCATACCGTGTAGAAGGAATCTTCCCATTTGCATACCGCATACCGCATGCCGCATGCTGCATGCCACATACCGCGTAGAAGGAATCTCAGCTTCAGCCAGGGTTCGAACCCTAAGATCTAGGAAAATGGGAGGAGGCGCTCAACTCATTCGGGTATCCGGTCTTAACCCTTCATTCATCCATCCAGTCCCGTCTGCAAGGCATTTGGATGGCAGTACACACAATATGTTGATATGACTTTAGATGTTGCCAGTATGTAAAACCCCAAACAAACAACAATTGCCCCCCTCAAAACCCAATATGTTAGTTGGGACTTGGTACAATGAGCGAGGGACGGGGGGGGGGGGGGGGGGGGGGGGGGGTAACGGAGTGGCGGGGTGGAGGGGCTGGCGGAAGTTTAGAAACGCAGTGCATGCTGGGCCCTAAATCAAGCCCGGGTAGGCTCTTAGCACCCAGGCGTGACGCCACGGGCAGCAGACAACGGCGCATTGTGTCCTGTCACGGCCCGATAACAATTTGCAGCAATTTTCACCCGAACAGCGAAAGTAAATCAGACAACTGGGCCCCGGCACCGGCGGCAGCCAATGTATCTATGTGTATATATATGTGTATCTATGTGTATACAGTAAAACCTCTCTAAATTGACCCACCTTGGGACCGACTTTAAGTGGTCCATTTAGGAAGGTGGTAGGTTTAGGGAGATAGAATATGGTTATAATGGTATTGTTAGGACCCAAATAAAGCGATCGATATAGGGGAGTGGTCGATCTGTGGAGGTGGTCGGTTAGAGTATAGAGAAGTTTTACTGTATATATATATATGTATATCTATGCATACCTATGTATTTCTATGTATATATGCATATCTATGTATATATATATGTATATTTATGTATGCCTATATATATCGATGTGTAAATATGTGTAAATATGTATTTATATATCTATGTATGTCTATGAATATATGTATATCTATGTAAATCTATGCATATCTACGTATATCTACGTATTTGTATGTATTATGTAGGCCTACATAGGTACATATGTATGTATATATGTCAATATGTATATGCATGTACATATGTGCATACATACACATGTATATCTATTTACATATATAGGCCTACACATATATATGCACATTCATGTATATTTAGAATGCAGATGGGGAGCGAGAAAAGGAGAAAGAGAGAGGAAGAAGGGTGGGGGAGAGAAAGACAGGGAGAAAGAGCAAAAGGGAGAGAAAGAAAGAACAAACGAAAGAGAGAACAAGAAAGAGGGAGAAAGAATATGGAGAGAAAGGGAAATGGAGAGAAGCGCGAATGGGAGAGAAAGGGAGAGAAATGCAGAGAAAGAAACATGGAGAGACAGAGCGAACTGGAGAGAAAGAAAGATGGAGAGAAAGCAAAAGAGAGAGAAATAAAGAGGGAGTGAAAGAACGAAAAGGAGAGAAAAGGAGATGGAGAGAAGAGCGAACGGGAGAGAAAGAGTAAGAGGGAGGAAAAGCGCGAAATGGAGAGAAAGAGAAAGAACGAAAGAAAGAGAAAGAGGAATTATTTGGTGGGTGTGTGTGTACTTCTTAGGTTTTGGGGAGGGGGTGTATATTTCTGGTCGGGAGAGCAGACTGTTCTCCGTGCGGTGGGAATCTCTCAGCTTGGGTCAGTTTTAGACTTCATCTCAATCTAACATCGTAACAATGAATGCCTGGCGTCAACTGGCCCGACATGACACGCGGTCAGTCGGCAACTGTTCAGTTTGGAAAGGTTTTTATTTAATTTAAACACAAAGATGTACTACTACTATGATGTAGTATTGTAGTTTGTACAACTGTATGGCTTCCCCAGGGGATGATCTTCCGCTTCCAGTTCCAGCCAATCAACCAATGTTACATTAGATTAATGGGCCTGTCACACTACAACGTATGGCGTAAGCGTATGGCGGCGTATCAGTTTTCGTCGCATATGCCGTCATACGCCGTCATATGCCGTCATACGCTATGCATATGCTACACATACAATACGTACACACTAAGCATATGTCATATACGCCACGCGTATCACGTCATACGGCGTCGTCCGTCTGACAATTTTTGTGCATGCTCAAAATTGTCAGCGTATTTTCAGCGTATGGCAGCATATGGTTCATACGCTGCTCAAACGCTACGCATACGCTATGCATACACCGGTATACGTTGCA
Organism: Branchipolynoe longqiensis; assembly: GCA_030323885.1. Classification (NCBI taxonomy): domain Eukaryota; kingdom Metazoa; phylum Annelida; class Polychaeta; order Phyllodocida; family Polynoidae; genus Branchipolynoe; species Branchipolynoe longqiensis. The sequence continues at coordinate 47,805,101 of CM059197.1, forward strand.
CATAGGTTAGGGATACGCCGATATACATTAGGCGTACGCTGAACTTGCGCCTTCGGCATATCTTTAGCGTATGTAGCCTATGCCTAGCCTACGTGTAACGTATTTGAGTGTACTCCTAGCGTATTCTCAGCGTGTACAAAGCGTATATTCAGCATATGCCCGGCGTATGCTCTCGGTATATAAAGGCGCCACAAGGGAGAGAGGGACCAGGCGTATACGGTGTCTGCGCCGAAAACTGATACATACTCACACGCAACTCATACGCTACTCACATGCTACGCATATGCTCATATCAGTGCACAAAGGTCAACATACGTCACCATACGTCGTTCTGCAACGTTTTTTTTTTTTTTGCGGTACGTTATCTATATGCCACCACCATACGCCATAATGTGACAGCCCCATAAAGTTCATACTTACATGAGATACATTTTTACAACAAATCAGCAATTCTTTTTTGTTTTTTTTTACACATAATCAAACATGAGTATACACATGTGTCAGCATTTTACATTTATATATACATTAAGGCTACAGGACAAGTGATGTCAAAGTTACATGAAATGGTAATTCCAGAATCAGCCTTTTAATCAACTTATTCCTATTTTAGGAATGGTTGCTAGCTGTAATTTTCATACTTATGCAAGATACATTGTTACAATAAATCAACAATTGATAATTTTACATAGAATCAGACATGCCCCTACATATATACATATTTGTAAGTATTTGACATGCATATACATACATATGGCGACAAGACAACTGATATCAAAGTTACATAAAATAGTGATTACATGAATCAGCCTTTGTTCCTATATTAGGATACATGTACATTTGCCACTGTAATTTACAATAATATATAATATAATGTTTACAGTAAAACCTCCCTAACCGACCACCTCCACAGATCGACCACTCCCCTATATCAATTGCTTTATTTGGGTCCCGACAATACCATTGTAACCATATTCTAACTCCCTAAACCAACCACCTCTCTAAATAGACCACCTAACGTCGGTCCAAAGGTGGGTCGATTTAGAGAGGTTTTACTGTATTACATAGATATAACTTGTTCCTCTTTCTTTCACATAACCCATAAGTATCGGTGGGATATAACTGGTGACATGTTAACTATTTCTATCCAGGATCCGCTGGTCTGTAACAGCTCTCTGATATCCAGCTGACCAATTTGTTTCTAGCATCACCATGCACACGCCGTTGGGCAAAGTATGGACAATGATCAGGAGAATCAAACGAAGGGGAGGTGATTCTTCTGTAGTCCAGCACTTGAAACACAATGGCACCATTCTCACATCACTCGACGAAATAAGTGAAGAATTGGCTCGCACCTTTGCTGGAAACTTGTCTTTGGCAAACTGCCTCCCGGGCTTTCGGGTGGTCAAGGAACGCCAAGAGCAAAAGCTCTTCGACTTTTCTTCCGATGGCGAGGAGCACTACAACTCCCCATTCAGTATGGGTGAGTTGAGCTGTTCTTTGGAAAGCTCTCATGACACAGCAGTTGGACCTGATGGAATTCATTATCAATTTTTGAAACATCTCCCTGAACATGCACTGAGACTGTTGCTTCAACTTTTCAACAACATCTGGGAGTCGGGTGTCGTCCCCGCCTCTTGGCGGGAGGCGAAAGTAATACCGATTCCCAAACCTGGTAAAGACCAGAGTGAAGCCCACAACTATCGTCCCATAGCCCTTACAAGCTGCATCTGTAAAACCATGGAGCGCATGGTAAACAACCGCCTCGTCTGGCTACTGGAGTCAGGACACCACCTGCCAACCTTCAATGTGGCTTCAGACGGGGCCACAGCACCCTCGACCATTTGGTGTGCATGGAGACCTTCATAAGAGATGCTTTCCTTAAGAAGGAGCACGTTGTGGCTGTCTTTTTCGACCTCGAAAAAGCCTATGACACAACGTGGCAGCATGGCATCATGGAGGATCTTCATGCGATTGGCCTTCGTGGCCACTTGCCAATTTTCATCAGGAACTTTCTAGCCTTCAGGCATTTCCACGTCCGTGTCAAGACTACCTATTCCCGCCTACACTCACAGGAACTAGGAGTACCTCAAGGCAGCATACTGGCCGTGACCCTTTTCGGGGTCAAGGTCAATGGTATTGCTGCTGCTGTAAAGCGGGGGGTCTCCTGTAGTCTTTTCGTGGACGACTTTGTTTTATATTACAGCGGTGCTAACATGAATGTCATAGAGAGACAGCTACAACCAAGCATAAATGGGATCCATCGATGGTCAGTTCTGAACGGTTTCAAATTTCCCAAGACCAAAACAGTCTGCATGCACTTCTGCCTGCTGCGTAGAATGCATGCGGAACCGGAGCTGACCCTGGATGGGGATCCCATTAAAGTCATTGAGAAAACCAAATTTCTGGGCCTCATTCTCGACGCAAAACTGTCTTTTGTGCCACATATAAAGTACCTGAAAACAAAATGCCTGAAAGCGCTGGATATTCTGAGCGTGCTGTCCAGCTCAGAGTGGGGAGCGGACAGAGATGTTCTGCTCTCCGTGTACAGAACCTTGGTTCGTTCACAAGTGGATTACGGCAGCATAGTATACGGTTCCGCAAGGAAATCATGTATTGGGCTGCTAGATACGATCCACCACCAGGGACTGCGCCTGGCCCTTGGGGCCTTCCGCACCTCACCAGTTCAGAGCCTTTATGTCGAAGCCAATGAACCATCACTTAACAACAGGAGAATCAAACTGGCCATGCAATATGTAGTCAAGATAAAAACTAATGCATTGAATCCTGCACACAATTGTCTATTTGAGCAACATGACAAATCCAGGTATGAAGCCAGGCCAAATTACATCCGGCCACTGAGGCTCCGAATGAAACCTCATTTGGAGGCCTTGGGCATGGATTTGGACGTGTTGGAGGATGCCAAAGTCCCAGAACATCCCCCGTGGTCGTTGAGAAAGCCACCGGATATCCTCCGACTCATGGAACTGAGGAAGTCTGGGACATATCCACTCGAGTACCAAGGACTGCATTCAGAGATTCAAGGCCAGTTTGCAGACCACCTCTCCATATACACTGATGGTTCGAAAGACCAAAGCCGGGTAGCTGCTGCGGCAGTCTGCCAACGGAAAAGATTTGGTGTACGTTTTCCCGATCAGAGCTCGATTTTCACTGCAGAAGCCCGAGCACTGCTTCTCGCTTTGGAGTGTATCGAGGTATCCAACCACACTAACTATGTTATATACAGTGATTCGTTCTCTTCCCTCCTGGCTGTTGCTGGACTGAAAACGAATCACCCTATTCTAGCAACGGTCATTTATAAAATGAACCAACTGACAACGGATGGGTATGATATCCACCTGTGCTGGGTGCCTGGCCATGCCGGCATACAAGGAAACGAACGAGCTGATCGGGCTGCGAAGAAGGCCCTGAACTGTGATCTTGAACCGTGTCTGATCCCTCACTCTGATCTGAAACCACTAATACAAGTAATAGCCACCCACATAAAATCCAAATGGCAACATGAGTGGGATGAAAACATTAACAAACTTAAAGAAATTGAACCATCTGTGGGAAAGCCACCACATACTCATGCGGGAGGTCGGCGGGACCAAGTGGTCCTTAGCCGCTGCCATATTGGCCACTCGTGGCTTACACATGCTTTTCTGCTCAAGGGGGAACCTCCCCCTGAATGTATTGGGTGTCAGTCCCCACTGACACTCAAACACATTTGACTAAGTTGCGTTGATTTTTTGGCCCTGCGCCAATGGTTCTACACTGCAGACAGTATGCATGACCTTTTTACTAAAGTAAAACAGGAAAACATTTTAGCCTTTTTGAGGGCAGCTGGACTGTACCACCTTATATAGTTTACTAAATGGATTCTATCAATTATTAATAAAACTTTTCTTTTTCTATCGGAATTTGTTTCCCTTGACCACAAATATATGATTGTGAGCTTTCTAATTTAATCAGTGTCTATTGGCACATAATTGATTGTCTGCTTTAACATGTAAAAGCGATGGTTTGAACAAAAAACAAACATTTCTCGCCGTGAATATGGCCTATGCTGCTGACACGGCATAAAGCAACCACCAATCAATCAATCAATCAATCGATATCCAGCAAACCCGAAGGTCCATATGCAAAATGTGGTACCGTATAACCCTGTTAAACCACACTTGAAGGGACTCTAGAAATTTGTTTGGATTAACCGATCATTGGTTTAACCGAGCTTTGGCTTTGACTTTGAGTAAGCATGTATTGCACATATAATATACAATGTATGTGGACACTTTGATTATTGTTCTTTATGTATATACAGTATAACCCTGTTAAACCAAGCTCGGTTAAACAAAACGATTGGTTAATCCAAACTTTTTTCAGTGGCCCGGCAAAATACTACCATTTATCATATAAAAAAGTTGGTGGGGTCTCAGATGATCTTATAACCACATGAATGTTTGGTTTAACCATACCAGAGTGGCCTGAGGTCCAACAATTTTGTTTGGATTAACTGATAATTTGTGTTAACCGACCTTGGTTTAACCAACTTTTTAATGTGATAAATGGTACTGGTAGTGTTTTGCTGGGCCGCCGAAAAAAGTTTGGATTAACCGATCGTTTGGTTTAACCGAGCTTGGTTTAACAGGGTTATACTGTATTACTATTAGCTTATTTTGGGAATACCTTCTTTCCCAATCCCAGTGTTTGCTTTTACGAGGATGTGCGGGGTGGGGGAAGGATGTCTAGTTCATATGCAAGAGCAGCCATTGCGTTCGGAATAACTATCCGCTTGGGCTATTTTTAGATGTTGATAGGTTGTGGGATTCGAACCCCTCAGTTCAAACCCTGGCCGAGAAAACCCACCGACTTAAAAATTGATACTTGTCGCTACCGAGACTGGCGTTCAGCATTACTGGGATAGGGCAAAGAGTAGAGAAATGAGGAAGACCAATTGGCCGTGATTGAAATTTCTCCTGCATAATCAACGAATGTACAAACAAATAAATCAAATAAAGCCCCCCCCCCCCCCGCCCCCTTCACACCACACACGTACAGACAGACACTCCCTTGACCACGCTCTGCAGATCAGCGCAGTGACCCCGTGACCTTGACGGCCAATTTGACCTTTGCCACCCACGTGACAACTAGGGACAAGTGTTTTACAACTTGAGATTAAAGCCCACTGCGGGCCCCCCGCCAGTAATAAGCAGGGTCCCGGGCGTTGATGGACATAAAAGCGGCGGGAAATAACTTTACAGTGTCGTCTGCTCCAACGATCAGTGTCGTCTGGTGGCGCTCAATTATACACAAGCTAGAGGCGTATCACTGAAAGTCGTCTGCTTTTACCTCAAAGTCGTCTCCTTTCACTGTGTACCCAACGAACTGCACAACTATCTGTACACTCGTACACTACTATTAGTACAGTATATCCCCGTTAAACCAAGTTCGGTTAAACCAAAAGATCGGTTAATCCAAACTTTGTCTGCGGCCTGGCAAAATACTACCATTTATCATATAAAAAAGTTGGCTAAACAAAAGTCGGTTAATCCAAATTATCGGTTAATCCAAACAGAATGTTCGGACCCCAGGCCACTTCTAGTATGGTTAAACCAAACTTTCATGTGGTTATAACTGAAGTCGAAGCTCAGTTGAACCAATAATCGGTTAATCCAAACACATTTCTAGAGTCCCTTCAAGTTTAGTTTAACGGGGTTATACTGTACTAGTACTACCTGTGACCGGACGAGATGGCCGAATCGGTAAAGCGCAGGCCTCCTATGCGGGAGATCGGGAGTTCTATTCCCATTCGAGTCAAACCAATGACATACAAATTTATACCCTTTGCTTCCTAACTCAGCATTAATACTAATAGGATAGGGCAAGGACTGGTCGGCTCAATGTCTGGATAATGTAACTAAGTGGGATATCAGGTCATGGTAGCCTGCTCTCCCAGTGGGGCAGCACTATAAAGGTGTCATGAGTGTGAGCTGTAACAAGTCGGTGCTGGTCCTGACATGACCTTAGATGTTGCCAGAATGTACAATTCCATCAACCAATCAAACAACCTACCTGTGAACTTACCTTACCTACCTACCTGTTTGTCTGGCACCACACACCCGCCTGTACACTCATTCTACTGTTATTACCTGTGAACATACCTTACCTACCTATCCGTTTATCGGGCACCACACACCCGCCTGTATACTCATTCTACTATTACTACCCGTGAACCTACCTTACCTACCTACCTGTTTATCGGGGCACCACACACCCGCCTGTACACTCATTCTACTGTTACTACCTGTGAACCTACCTTACCTACCTAATTGTTTATCGGGGCACCACACACCCGCCTGTACACTCATTCTACTGTTACTACCTGTGAACCTACCTTACCTACCTACCTGCTTATCGGGCACCACCCACCCACCTGTACACTCATTCTACTGTTACTACATGTGAACCTACCTTACCTACCTGTTTATCGGGGCACCACACACCCGCCTGTACCCTCATTCTACTGTTACTATCTGTGAACCTACCTTACCTACCTACCTGTTTATCAGGGCACCAAACACCCGCCTGTACACTCATTCTACTATTACTAACTGTGAACCTACCTTACCTACCTACCTGTTTATCGGGGCACCACACACCCGCATGTACACTCATTCTACTATTACTACCTGTGAACCTACCTTACCTACCTACCTGTTTATCGGGGTACCACCCACCCACCTGTACACTCATTCTACTATTACTATCTGTGAACCTACCTTACCTACCTACCTGTTTATCGGGGCACCACACACCCGCCTGTACACTCATTCTACTATTACTATCTGTGAACCTACCTTACCTACCTACCTGTTTATCGGGGCACCACACACCCGCCTGTACACTCATTCTACTGTTACTACCTGTGAACCTACCTTACCTACCTACCTGTTTATCGGGGCACCACACACCCACCTGTACACTCATTCTACTATTACTATCTGTGAACCTACCTTACCTACCTACCTGTTTATCGGGGCACCACACACCCGCCTGTACACTCATTCTACTGTTACTACCTGTGAACCTACCTTACCTACCTACCTGTTTATCGGGCACCACACACCCACCTGTACACTCATTCTACTATTACTACCTGTGAACCTACCTTACCTACCTACCTGTTTATCGGGGCACCACACACCCGCCTGTTCACTCATTCTACTATTACTACCTGTGAACCTACCTTACCTACATACCTGTTTATCGGGCACCACACACCCACCTGTACACTCATTCTACTATTACTATCTGTGAACCTACCTTACCTACCTACCTGTTTATCGGGGCACCACACACCCGCTCTACACTCATTCTACTATTACTACCTGTGAACTTACCTTCCCTAAAGGCCTGGTCACATACACGTTAGTGGACTTAGTTGAACGTGTGGAGGCTAACGTAGTTGAACTTAGTTGAACTCAGTTGAACATACTTGAACATAGTTGAACATAATTGAACGTAATTGAACGTAATTGAACGTACGGGCAGCCATTCTTCTCCCTCATGCTACCTTGGTAATAAGGAGGGTGAGCTGTGAGTTCCAATTTAATCTTTGGACATGTTCAAAAGAGTGCCATGTTAGTGGTTGAATTTGCATATGTGATGCTAGCATACTCTAGCGTACTTGGACGAAGCCCTAGTCACCTAGACATTAGAGGATGTAGGTGAACGTAGTGGAGGCTAATGTAGCTGAACGTAGTTGAATGTACCGGCATCCATACCATAACGTATTTATCCGTACCGTAACGTATTTATCTGTACCAAAACCTTCTGTACCTTAACGTTTTTCACCGTAGTTTAATGTACTTACACCACGTTTGACCCACGTTAATCTATCCTACGTTCAACTACGTCCACTAACGTGTATGTGACCAGGCCTTCACTGTTTACCTAGCATGCTCCACACCTACCTACACCCTCATTCTACTAGTACTACTACTACCTGTGTACCAATCTTACCATACCTATCTGTACACTCGTCATGTTGCTGCTAATATCTACCTACCTAGATTCCCATCTTGTCTAACATACCTGTATGTTCGTCTTACTGCTATTAACACATATGAATCCACCTTCCTATCAACCAAATTTAATATCGCCTGCTGCCATTACTTGGAGAACACATGCATTCTCTTGCAAGGCAAGGTCAAAATCCCTATTATTTCAGTGATAAAAATTGAGTTTAATCAAAATATTCCACCATGAGCCAGGTCAATTGGCAGCAGACGACATATGATTAAAAAGGAAGGTTCAAGCATTCTGGGTTACTCTTCAAAGGTCTCTGAGAAATGACTGCAGCTGCAACCTGGCATGTTTTCACACCTTAACTCTCTTCTAACCGGAACCTTCAGCACATACCTATTTCTTTAAACACACTTTGGACCCAGACACTCATTAACAAAATTGTGTTGCATTAATTGAAGCAGGGGAAATTCCAATTGTGGACAATTTCTCTTCCTCATTCCACTATTCCTTACTTTATCCTAGTAATTCCAAACGCCAGGCTAGGTAGCGACAAATATAAATCTGTAAGTCATTGGTTTGACTTGACCAGGGTTTGAACCCCGGGCTTTCTTATGACCAAGCTCCATAGAGTTCTTGAATTAGGTTTGTTTTTGGTGTTGATTGCAATGAAATTATGCTATACAGATATTCTACATTTAAATAAATACCACTTCCTGTTTGTATGTGTGCTTCTCCATCACTGTAACATGCCCAGAGGCTTGGCGATAGTGGTTGGGTGGACACCGACACTGCTATCTTGGAAGTGATGTATTTGAAGGGTTCAGGGGCAAAGAAAACGACAAATGCCATATGGTGTGAAGTGAAACCATGACTACCCCGGTCGAACTGAAGCTGCCATCATTCTGATGATCAAATCTATTTTTGTTTGCAGCAGCTGCCCCATCTCCTGTATCAATAATGTCCTATTCAATATAGAAGTGATAGACTTTAACTGGAAAGCACAACAGTCAATAATGTTGTACAGAAAATAACTAACGTAACCATCCAAATTGTATAGACTACATCACGGTTCCAGAGGTGTGTTGCATTGTGGGATGTGTCAGAGCAAAACAACCCCCCCAGAAGCACATGGCACATGCTAATACACTGGGTGCAGCCATGAAATGTGCTAGTTTCAGCTCATCTCAGCTCTTGTTTGAAACATAGAATACCAACTTAAAAAAAAAAAAAATAAAGATATTAATATTTTATCCAGCATTGCATTCACATCAATATAATCAGGACATCTTATGTCATGTGCATTTAGATTTAGAAAAATCTAGGCACTCAGACTAGTGTTAGAGCCATAGCCAGAGTCAGTTTTACTTAATTTATTCATGTTTTTATTTATATCCACACCACCTAGGCACAAACCGCTTGGACCACATATAGAAAACATGTTTAACAAAAAGGTTATATTAAAATAATAAGGTTAGGGTTTTGGATTTCTATTAATTTTGAATAAAACTGACGTTTTTCACTGCGCGTATTGGCAAACTAAATGGCCCTATGCCTTTGCTTTGCTCCCAACGCCGTTTTCAGCGCATGCACCGTCGGAAGCGTGATGTAGTCAATTGTATGTGTGTAGGGAGGGATCTAACACAACCACACGAATGCACCATAGCAACAAAGCTCCAATTCACCCACAGCATAATAAACGTGGGACACCAAACCGAGACAAGTCTAAACATAGTTGTCTGGGAATTTGTGAAAGTAAGCTCTAAAAGGTTCCACAAGCAACAACTATGTTAAGGCAACATCACAAGCAGTAGCTAGCTGGCAACGATGAAGTCTGTGCCAAGATCCAGCAGAGGACTGCACAAAGATCTTCTGACAATCGCAAAGAGATGCAAACTGCAGTGGTGTGGCCATATTTCTCATTCATTAAATCTGGAGAAAAAAACCATCTTTCAAGGCACAGTGAAATGGGGGAAGAAAAGAAGGCGGACAAAGGAAGAGGTGGGAAGACATCAGGGAATCGACAGGCCTGCAGTTCGGCACTCCCAAAGGGTAGTTAGTGGAGAACAGAGAAAATGGAGTAAATTTGTTATAAAGGCATAGAGTACAACCCTGTTAAACCAAACTTGAAAGGATCCTAGAAATTTGTTTGGATTAATCGATCTTTGGTTTAACCGAGCTTTGGCTTCAACTTTGACTTGGCTTTGGGAAAAACATGGGCGCATTATGAATGTAATATACACTGTATGTGGTCACTTTGATTAATGTCTATTTATGTATATACAATTTAACCCCGTTAAACCAAGCTCGGTTAAACCAAACAATCGGTTAATCCCAACTTTTGTCAGCGGACCGGCAAAATACTACCATTTATCATATAAAAAAAGTCTCAGATGACCTTATAACCGGATGAAAGTTTGGTTTAATTGTACCGGAAGTGACCTGGGGCCTGACAATTTTGTTTGGATTAACCGATAATTTGGATTAACCGATTTTAGTTTCACCAACTTTTTTATATGATAAATGGTAGTATTTTCCGTGCCACAGAATTAAGTTTGGATTAACTGATCATTTGGTTTAACGGGGTTGTACTGTATGTGGTGCACCACCGACCCACATGGTAAAGGGCTTAATGAAGATCATGAGCTGCCATCTTATTTCTTTTCTCATCCTAGATGTGGCCTTCACATACATGGAATTATCACCACTCACTCACACAATCACATATTTACCCATGCACTCACGCACCAACCAACTCACACACTCACACACCCACCAGCTCACTCACTCTCTCACCCTTCTTTCTTTTTCAAGTTGTTAACCAATGACTTGATTGGTATTCTGTATCTTAGAACCATTGGAAGTAACATCCATCATACTTATATCTTTATATCTACATATATATATATATATATATATATATATATATACCCACATATATCTAACTATATCTACCTTCATCTTTTTTGTGTGTGATGAATTTATTTACCCTGCTCATAACGGATAAGCGAGTTATTGTTAACACTTGTTTTCACCACTAGTCCAATTCGATTGGAATCTCTTGAATTTTGTTTTAATAATAATTTAGGTTTTCTTGCTTCTTATTTATGGCTTATAACTATTTGTAGATTGCAAACAGTCTAAAAGCCAGCTTTTTACTATGCTTTGTGTTTGTCCGTCGTCTCTTTTTCGAGGCTACATTTAAAAAAAAAAAGTTTCTACCTACATCTACATACATATATACATATATACTATACACTCATATACATATATTTATTTATTCATGTGTGTATATAACTATATAATTATATATACACCGAGGCACGTAGCCTTTAACACAACGACCCTGTGTTAGTGCGTGTGTTTGCCGACAGGTGGTAGCACCGCCTGAGCCTGCCGTCTCCGGCGTCACTTGGCGTCGGGACGCTACATTCTGCACTTTGTCTACTTTCGGCGTTTTACAGCCCCGGCCCCGTGTTGCTAACCGCTCACTAACTATTTCTGTCTTTACCACAGCAGGCCGGAATCAGCCAAATGTGTGTAGGGGGGGGGGGGGGGGAGCTGGAACTTGAGACTTCCATCATGACGGTTGTTGGAGTTTTATGTCCTGGCAACACCTAAGGTCATAGCAGGATGGGCACCGACTTACTAGTGACAGTGCACACTCATGGTAACTTTATAGTGCTGCCCCACTAAGAAATCAGGCTGCTAGCACCATGACCTGATATCCCACTAAGTCACATTATCCTAACACTGAGGTAACCAGTCCTTGCCCTATCCTATTAATGCTGAGCACCAAGCTATGTATCGACAAGTATCAATTTTGTACGACATTGGTTTGACTCGACCAGGAATTGAACTCCCGATCTTCTGCACGGGAGGCCTGTGCTCTACTGATTCGGCCACCGCGTCCAGTCTCATACTGGATGACGTTGCCTAATTATATATGTACCAGGTTGTTTTTGTGATTGTTTTGTTGGGGTTTTATGTCCTGGCAACATCTAGAGTAGTAGTATCAATAATCAGGATGGGCATCGACTTGTGACAGTGCGCCCTCATGGTGACTTTATAGTGCTTCCCCACTGGGAGACCAGACTGCCAGTGCCATGAACCAAATTCGCACTCAGTCACATAATTCTGGCATTGATACTGAGCTAACAAGCCATTGCCCTATCCTATCAATGACAAGCACCAGGCTAGGCAGCGACAAGTATCAATTTAGTAAGTTACTGGTTTGACTCAGCTTGGATTCCAACTCGCGACCTTCTGCATGGCAAGCCTGCACTCTTACGCGTCCGGTCAGGTGGCTATCAACCCAGAAAGACATAGGAAGGCGACTGTGTTTGCGTCGCATGGTTTGATTTCCTTCCTGACCACTCTCTGGAAATCAAACTTAGTGAAATTATATTGGACTACAGTAAAACCTTTCTAACCGATCACCTCCACATATCGACCACTCGCCTATATCGATCGCTTTATTTGGGTTCCAACAGTACCATTGTAACCATATTCTAAGTCCCTAAACCAACCACCCCCCTAAATGGACCACTTAAAGTCGGTTCCAAAGTCGGTCGATTTATAGAGGTTTTACTGTATTCTGAACGCACGGTTACCATAACCCCGAGTCACACCAGGGCACTAACAATTAGTAACATTAATTTGGCATGTTCTCATGTCAAGTATCTCTGAACTTATCAATTTAATATAAAGATTACTTCAAACTAAAGTGATGTAGATTATAACGATCAATTTAATGTCTATCTGTAAAAAGGAAAATAGCAAAAACTCAAAACGGTCGGATTATGCAACTTTAAAAATAATGTTCCACTTACACCATTACTCCAGGCGCGTGGCCGAATCAGTAGAGTGCGGGCTTCCCGTGTGGAAGGTCGGGAGTTCGAATCCCGGCCGAATCAAACCAAAGACCTACAGTTGATACGTATTGCTACTTAACCTGGTGCTCGTCATTGCTAGGATATGGCAGGATTGGTTAGGATAATGGGACTGTGTGGGATGTCAGGTTGTGGTGCCGGCAGCCTGGTCTCCATAACTATAATAAAGTCGCCATGAGTGCACACTGTCACAAGTCGATATCCATCCTAATTAGACCTTATATGCTGCTAGGACATTAACTTCAACAAACAGAAAAACTTCGAGGGCTTGGCATTACCAAGATAGCGAAAGGACTAGTTGGATGTCAGAATAATATGATTGAGTGAGTGATATATTTTACTATGGGTTTTGCAGGCACGGTATCTCAGGAATGAAGCACTATGAAGCTGATATGTACCCCACCCCCAATACAAGTTACAACGTCGGTAAGCTCGGCCTGCCCTTTCTGATATGACCTCAGATGTTGCTCGGATCTAAAACCCCACTAGTAAATGACACCCACTGTCCCCCCAACAAGGGATCTGTGTTTAACTGGTGCAGTCACACCCCTGTTTGGGGCTCAAGCAGCCATAAAGTCACACCCACGGGCAGGTGTGGAGAGGTGTTGGACAACAGTCGCAAGTGTGTACATGGTGGACAAAGCAAGGTGTGGGAGGGGAGATGAGGCGGGGAGGGGGGGGGGGGGAGGGGGAGGGGGGGGGGCTTTTGTTGAACCGCCCCACCCAGCATCGAGGAAGGCTGGGCAAGGGAGTCGGGGGCCGGACGGGGGGGGGGGGGGGGTGGAATGGGGGATGGATGGGGTGGGCGGGAGGGAGGGTGTGGGCGGGGGAGGATGGAGGTTGGCAAAGGGAGGGGGAGTGGGTGGTATAGGGTAAATTAAGGGAGGGGAGGGAGGATAGAGGAGGGCAGAGGGATGGTGTGCGGGTGGTATAGGGGTAAGGTAAGGGCGGGGGAGGATGGAGGTTGGCAAAGGGAGGGGGAGTGGGTGGCATGGAGTACGGTAAGGGTGGGAGAGGATGAGGGGGTGGGTAGGGTGAGCGCATGGTATATGGTAAAGTAAGGGAGGGGGACGAGCAGGGAGTGGGCAGAGGGAGGGGTGTGCGGGTGGCATAGGGTAAGGAAAGGGAGGGGGGGGGAGGCGGGAGGGCGTTGGGTGGCATAAGGTATGGGAAGGGAGGGGGAGGGCAGAGGGAGGGGTGTGCGGGTGGGTAGGTAGGGGTGGGATAGGAGGAGGGGGTGGGAGGGTGAGCGGGTGGTCTAGGGTAAGGTAAGGGAGGGGTTCGGGGGTTCGGGTGGGTATAAGGTAAGGTAAGGGTGGGAGAGGAGGAGGGGTGCGGGTTGTATAGGGTATGGGGAGGGAGGGGGAGGAGGAGGGGTGGGCAGAGGGAGGGTGTGCGGGTGGTATAGGGTGAGGTAAGGAAGGGGGAGAGGAGGGGGTGGGAGGGTGTGGGGGGGTATAGGGTGAGGTAAGGAAGGTGGAGAGGAGGGGGTGGGAGGGTGTGCGGGTGGTATAGGGTGAGGTAAGGAAGGGGGAGAGGAGGGGGTGGGAGGGTGTGCGGGTGGTATAGGGTGAGGTAAGGAGGTGGAGAGGGAGGGGGTGGGAGGGGGTGGGGGTGGGATAGGGGGAGGTAAGGAGGGGTGGAGAGGGGGGGGTGGGAGGGTGTGGGGGGTGGAGAGGGTGAGGTAGGGAGGGGGGGAGGAGGGGGTGGGAGGGTGTGCGGGGGGTATAGGGTGAGGTAAGGAAGGTGGAGGGGAGGGGGGGGGGGGGGGTGGGGGGGGTAGAGGGTGGGGAGGAGGGGGGGGAGGAGGGGGTGGGAGGGGGAGTGGGGGGGGGATGGGGTGGAGGTGAGGGGGGTGGGGAGGGGGGGGGGGGAGGGTGGGGGGGGGGGAGAGGGTGAGGTGAGGGAGGGGGAGAGGGGGGGGGGGGGGGTGCGGGGGTGTGGGTGAGGTAAGGGGGGTGGAGAGGGGGGGGTGGGAGGAGGTGCGGGGGGTAGGGTGAGGTAAGGAGGGGGAGGGGAGGGGGGGGGGAGGGTGGTGGGGGTAGGGTGAGGTAAGGAAGGTGGGGAGGAGGGGGGGGGAGGGGTGGGGGTGGGGGGAGGTGGGGAGGGGGGGAGGGGGGGGGGAGGGGGGTGGGGGAGGGAGGGGGGAGGGGAGGGGGGGGGGAGGGGGTGGGGGGGTGGGGGTAGGGGGGGAGGGAGGGGGGAGGGGGGAGGGGGAGGGGGGGGTGGGAGGGGGGGTGGGGTAGGTAGGGTGAGGAGGGGGGAGGGGGGGGGGGGGAGGGGGTGGGGGGGTGTGGGGGGGGTGGGGGGAGGGGGGAGGAGGGAGGGGGGAGGGGGGGTGGATGGGTAGGAGGGGAGGGGGGAGAGGGGGGGGTGGGAGGGGTGGGGGGTGGGGAGGGGGGGAGGTGGAGGGGGGGGAGGGGAGGGGGTGGGAGGGGGGTGGGGGAGGGTGGGGAGGGAGGGGGGGGAGGGGGGGGTGGGGAGGGTGTGGGGGGTGGAGGGGTGAGGGGAGGGGGGTGGGGGGAGAGGGGTGGAGGATGTGCGGGTGGTATAGGGTGAGCTAAGGAAGGGGAGAGGAGGGGGTGGGAGGTGTGTGGGTGGTATAGGGTGAGGTAAGGAATGTGGAGAGGAGGGGTGGGAGGGTGTGTGGGAGGTATAGGGTGAGGTAAGGAAGGGGAGAGTGAGGGGGTGGGAGGGTGTGCGGGTGGTATAGGGTGAGGTAAGGAAGGTGAGAGAGGAGGGGGTGGGAGGGTGTGCGGGTGGTATAGGGTGAGGTAAGGAAGGGAGAGAGGAGGGGGTGGGAGGGTGTGTGGGAGGTATAGGGTGAGGTAAGGAAGGTGGAGAGGAGGGGTGGGAGGGTGTGCGGGAGGTATAGGGTGAGGTAAGGACGGGGGAGAGGAGGGGGTGGGAGGGTGTGCGGGTGGTATAGGGTGAGGTAAGGAAGGGAGAGAGGAGGGGGTGGGATGGTCTACGGGTGGTATAGGGTGAGGTAAGGAAGGGGGGAGAGGAGGGTGGGAGGGTGTGTGGGTGGTATAGGGTGAGGTAAGGAAGGGGGAGATGAACGATGGAGGTGGGAAGAAGGAGGGTGTGGGGACAGGGGTTGGACGTGGGTAGGCGGGAGTGTGTGGGTGGTTTATGGTGTCAGAAGAGAGGGATAGAGGGAAGGGATGGGCCAAGGGGTAGAGGTGGGAAGGGGTTGGAGAAGAGGGAGGGTGTGTGGGTGGTATGGGGCAAGGTAAGGGGAGGGAGGGGAGTGGAGAAAGGTAAGGGGGCAGAGGAGGGGTGTGTGGGAACGTTGGAAGGGAGGGGAACATAGGAGAACGGGGAGCAGTGAACTAGTGGGAGGGATTTTATTTGATTGGTGGTTGTTTTATGCCATGCCGACAGCAAAGGTCATATTCATAATGAGAGAGGTTTATATAGGTTACATATACTTATTATTGACCCCTGCGTTTACACAGAATACAAAAGAATAAAACCTAATCAACAAATAGCATTTATGATGGAGCTAAAAGCTCATGAAAAGTGTGGCAACGAAAAATTAACTCCTTGGTTAAATTCAATGGTATACCCTTTTTTAATGTTTGAATTGATTTAATATGCCATATGAGGTCGTATAGTCCTGGGCCTGTATGCACCAATCGGTGATAGGCTTAGCCGGGGCTAAGGCGCTAGCCGCGGATAGCTACCACGGGGTAGAGGCGGGTTGGAGAGCTGTGTCAATCGGTATTCACCAATCTGCTAGCCGTTGCGGATAGCTAACCGTGACCTAATTTTGTGAGTTGGGGAATCCCCTTGAGCCGGTATCGGCGAGCACCCTTATCGCATAACGTTCTCGCTCAGAACTAGCGGGAAAGCAGGACGCACGACTCAATCTGGATTCGCCGTGGTGTTATTTCTTTCCATTATTCCGTTTTGTGACCAACTACCTCTGTCTTCATACCGTTTGTGAGTTTCTATTTACATTAGTGCCATCTTCACTCATCCATACATCCTTATCGACAAGCATGGCTTCTCAAAGCGACTCTGTTTGTTCTAACAAACGAGTGCGCAAAACCAACTATAGTGACGTTGAGGTGCGAGTAATGTTGGAGGAAATTATGAGTGCACGATCTGTTTTGTTCGGCTCTTTCAACGATCAAATCAGCATGCAAGACAAAACCAAGGCTTGGGAGCAGGTGACCCTGGCCGTCAATTCGTGTGCTGTTGCCAAGCGTTCCAGACTCGAGGTGAAGGAGAAATGGAAAACTATCAAATCCGACGTGATAGGGCGCCAGAGAAGGGTGCTCCGAACTGGTGGAGGTCCTCCAGACCCTCCTGTCCAATACGAGGATGCTGTGCTTCAAATCGTTGGCGCCGATTCGACCATCATCCATGGAATACTTGGTAAGTTAACCGAATAAATACCCATGCTTTTCAGCGCATGAAGTATACATAGTGTTTACCTTTAAAAGCATGTTGACAGTTTGCATATCTATCTTCATCTATCTCTGTCTATGTCTGTCACGCTTTGCTGTCACTTGTCTACACACTCTAACATTCTCTGTGAACTAGCACAATTAACTAGACAATAAAATATATTATTGCGTAAGCAATCTCCGATTTTGCGTTCTTTTGCTAGGTGCGCAGGAAATGTATCCCATGCCTCTGACTGAAAACTAGCGACTTATAATAAACAAACGCAACAACCCACTTAATTACAATAGCTGTATCAAATTTTATTATAGCGGTCTAACAACATTAAGTTTTCTCTGCCAAAATAGAGTTTTATATAACAAAAGAAATATATACCACATATTATTCTAGTGCCCACTTCCTGTCAATTGTACTTATACAAAAACTGGCAATTTATAATGCTGTGCGCTCTTTTTTACGCACAGTTGACCTCTCGCGGCCGTCATTGTGGCAGACCTTGACGATGGCCATGTCAGTGTGAGCGCAGAGCCTGATCACACTCGACACACATCAACAGGACCATCACGCGGGTGGACAAGCAGGCGTCGTTCCCACTCTTCACAGGCAAACAGTTCACGCACGAAATCGGGCCACGGTTCCGGGAACGACAAGGAGGAACGTGCGGCATTCATACAATTTCTAAAAAATTCTAGTGAGAGCTCTAAATCAAAGAAACGCTACTTTGATGCACAATGTGACAGTTTGTTACTAAATCAAACTCGTATACAGGCACATACAGACTTGCTACAGACGCAGCAGAGGCGTGAGATGCTAGAAATAGCTCGTCTACAGAAAGATTTGGGCATTACCAAATGAGTAGTCATGTTAGGTATGTGTAAACTTAGGCCAGTCCAAACATCACAAACTTATTTTTCATAGGAATATTTTCGTACCTTTTATATTAATGGAAGCAACATAAAGTTTTTCTCTGGCAAATTGCAGTTTTATATAACAAAAGACAACTATACTATATTACTATACTAATATATTTCTATAATATTTTCCCTCTTAAAACAGAAAATACTAATGCTCAGCAACTGATGCCATAGAAGACATGTACACTTTGTTGTCTGTTTTTAATAGTAGCTGATATACCGACTAATTTGTGTGATTGTTTGTTGTTTTTTTACGTCCTAGCAACATCTAAGGTCATACTAATTTGTGTGTAAATAAACCAAGTGATGAACCAATATTCGCTTTTATTCTCGTGTTACTTTTTATGCTTGTTGCTTACATTGACACAGCTTTATGCAAAAAACGTGTTGACAAGTCTCTGTCGGGCAGCTTTGCCAACTGCGATACGAACCCTCTCCGACCGGTCATAGTTATCTGGACGAGCCTGGATCGGAGCGTCAGCCTGTGCCTCATAGTGTGCTGCATCATCACCCTCGGAATCATTATCTGATTCTGTGTCTGATGGATCTTCGAGGTTAAGCTTTCTGGCGCGGTTGTGGAGGATGATGCAGGCAGTGATGACGTTGCAAGCCCTAACAGGGTGCAAACGGAGCCTACGCAGACAATGCCAACGCCTCTTTAAAACTCCAATAGCCCTCTCAACTAGTGTTCTAGCAGATTTGTGGTGGACGTTATAGGCCAGTTCCTGCGCATTGTTAGGGTTGGCGATAGGCGTTAGTAACCAATCACGGATCATGTAGCCGCTATCCCCAAGTAGCAGACCTTGCACAGGTTTAGCTCCGTCCGTCTCAAATGCGTCAAAGAGGTCTGATTCCCGTAGGATACGTGAATCATGTACACTACCTGGCCAACGGACGATGCAGTCTATGAAGACCAGTTCGCTGTCACAGATCACCTTAGATGATCAAGATGACCAAGAAAAAAGAGAGGATTTTAAGTAGGTACGCAGTCTATGGGCAGTACGAGTAGGTGGTTGGTGTCAATTAGATGTATCTAAAAAAAAGCCAATATAATCTGTGTCACTGTAAATTATTCCAAACCGATTTTGTTCCCTAAAGTACATACTCGGTGTGCCATGACCATCACAAAAACAAATAGAATAGAAATTGAATACAAAATATATGAAGACACATATATTCATATAGGATAGGCTGAAGGAATATATTTAGCACTACACGAGTCGGTGTCAATCAGGCTGCTCAATTTGTGGGTTGGGTTGGTTCATGCTCCCAAGATAAGTAAGTACAAGAGCAACACTAAATGATCCTATACACTGAGAGTTTAGGGAACTGAAAAACATACCTGAACATTGATCGAGTGGTAGTTCTTGCGGTTGACGTACTCATGTTCGTTTTCAGAGGGAGCTTCGATTCTTATCTGTGTGCCATCGATGCAGCCAAAAACGCCGGGGAATCCGTAGGTGTTGTAAATGTGCAATTTAGTCCTGTCTGCCTTTTCCTGAGTAGGCAAGTGAACATGAGCGTGTATTTGGCGTATGAGAGCATCCGTTACGCGATGAATTGTGCGTGAAACAGT
This sequence comes from Branchipolynoe longqiensis, assembly GCA_030323885.1. Taxonomy (NCBI): domain Eukaryota; kingdom Metazoa; phylum Annelida; class Polychaeta; order Phyllodocida; family Polynoidae; genus Branchipolynoe; species Branchipolynoe longqiensis. Next base: position 47,824,924 of record CM059197.1, read on the forward strand.
TGATTGACTGATACCTACGAGCTCGCCACACACATCTTGGAACCCCCTGTCGCATAGAAGCGTAGAGTAATCAGTACTTGCATTAGCGGTGGCAATGCGCCCTGTCGCTGCCATATCGGTAAATCGTCTCGCACACTATCTGTTATTGCAAGTATATCATGCCGACGAAATCTGAACTTGCCGAATAGCTCCTGGTCGTCAAATTTTTCAAACGGATGGCTCCGATCTCGAATAATCCAATTTCTACGCAGTTGTCTGTGGTAAAAGCGTCTGATCAACACGACGTCCATCTTGGAAAAGCGCACTAACCCAATCGGATAGACCCTAAACAGACCTCGGAAGGTGGTTTAACTTAGCCGCGGTTAACTCACGCGGTTAGCGCTAACTCCGATTGGTGAATACCAAATTTTCACATTTAGCCGTATGGGGATACCTTAGCCGCGGTTAAGGCCCTACCCCCGATTGGTGCATACGGCCCCTGCTGTCCTCTAGAAGGTTAAACTGCCTTCTTGTTTTATATTGGTAAACAGATCATGTATGGTGTTTACATTATATAGTGTTGACACAAAGCCATGTGGCCAGTATGGTTGCATCCAATGTCATTAGTTCGATCCCCGATTGAGTCTAACCAAAAACTTTCAAAATTGATACTTGTCACTACCTTGCCCGGCGCTCGGCATTACTAGGATAGGGCAATTAGTACTTACTGGTTGTGTCAGGATAATATCACAGAGTACGATGCCGTATTATGATGCTTACGGTCGGGTATCTCAATTTAAGCAGCACTATAAAGCCGTCACGAGTGCGCACTGGCACGAGTCGCTACACAGTGTTGCTATCTTCCCAGATGTTGCTAGGACGGAATACCCCAATGAACCCACCACCCCAAGACTGCACTCAGTGGCCAGGTAAGTGAGTCCAATCGTCACCAAGGGGGGGGGGGGGGACGTCCTTAGGTGGGCATCGTGGGAACCGTGATGTAGGGAGGGGAGGGGGAGGGGGAGGGGGAGGGTGCTGTGAACAAATTCGTCTAGTCATTTGGCGAAGTACTTACGGTGCGGAAATCTTAAACTTAATTAAAGTTGCATAGTCCGATGGTTTTGAATTTCTGTATTTTTTCTGAGATAAATATACTAGATGGATCACTAGGATCTACTTTACATTAGTTCAAAGTTACTGTTATTTTAAATGGTAAACTTTTGAGATATTTTGAGTGCAAACATGGAAAATTAGTTTGGCAAGCTTGCCAAAACTCTGACACCATAGACTTCTGCAGTAACAGGTTCTGTTAAATTGACTTGTTATTGCCTTCTACGCAGAACCAAATGCTTAATAAGTGCATCAGCATCTAAGTTAGATATGTAAGATCAAATCTAGATAATTGGTTTGGTTTAAAAAATTTGATATTTCATCGGACTATGCAGCTTTAATGAAACAAGATGATAATTGATATGGAAGTAGACATGGGATTATAATCGTGTGATAGGCCATGTGGTAGCAGTACGGCCGGATCCCTTCTGGTCTAACTGACGCAGCATGAAGAGACAAAACGGAAAGAAATGCATGCATCACAATTTAATCCTTATACCCCTGTCACACTACGACGTAACGAGCCAACGTGAGCCTAACGTGATCATTTTTCGTCATTACGTTGCCGTACGTTGGGTTACGTTATGATGACGTCATAATGACGTTAGAGTGACGTCGAGCTACGTCATGTTACGTCGTGTTACGTCGGCGCGCGTCGAGGTTTTGAACCTGTTCAAAACTTTCGACGTATCTCGACGTGACGCCGTCACGTCGGGATGACGTGACAATGACGTTAGGTAGACGTTCCGCGATCGTTATAGCAGCGTAAATGACGTTAGAGTCACGTTATGTCACGTCAGACCGACGGCCCGGGTGGGAGCAACGTGTGGGCCGCGTTTTGCACGTTACGGTCACGTCACGGTCACGTTACGGTCACGTTACGGTCACGTCACGGTCACGTTACTGTCACGGTTACGGTCACGTTACGGTCACATTACGGTCACGTTACGGTCACGTTACGGTCACGTTACGGTCACGTTACGGTCACGTTACGGTCACGTTATGGTCACGTTACGGTCACATTACGGTCACGTTATGGTCACGTTACGGTCACGTTACGGTCACGTGAACTACGCGGCATTCACGTCCACAATTTGCATATTACGCCGATAACTTCGACGTGATATCATTATTTTCACGTTGTGGTTACGCTGACGTAGTCACGTCGTAGTGTGACAGGGCCATTACTCTGCCCAGTGTGGCATCACGCAACCACTTATGGTGGTGATGCTTATGTACAGACAACTACAATAATATGGACTACAATGTTAACTATATTGTTACTATAAGTAATGAATGCTTTGCCGTACCATAATTCATATCATTATTTATTTGAATTATATAAGGTTTTGCTATGGAGATTTTCAGTTAATTACTAGTCTCATCAAACTAATATCAGACTGGTACCTTGGCCAGCATCGCCCTCTGGCATTTTGATGTAGCCATGCTCAAATAGGCCGACATTAAAAGTTGGTTTTGTGTTTTAGAATTTATTTTGCCAATATTATGTAGGTCACAGATTTATGCATTCTATCTGGCTTCATCATTGTTTTGCCAGTTTCAGTTGTTGTGTAGCTATGTGCGTTGTTGTGTAGCTATCTGCGTTGTTGTGTAGCTATCTGCTGCATGTGTTCTTTCTCTGTTTGTGACCCCCAATATCCAATGTCGACTTTTTGTGTTGGGGGTTGTTAAACAAATTTTTTTTTTTTTTTAAACACAAAATCTTTCTCTGTTTGTGAGTAGTTTCCTACATCTCCCCACTAGACTTATAGCTCCATAGTCTGATGAAAATATCAAATTTTCAAAACCAACCCAATTATCTAGATTTAATTGCCCATATCTAACTTAGGTTCTGGTGCATTTATTAAATATTTGTCGCTACACATATGGGAAGACTGAAGCAATTTAATACAACCTGTTTCTGTAGAAGTCTGTGGTGTCAGACTTTTGGCGTGCTTGCCAAAATTAATTTAACATATTAATATCTCAAAGGTTGGCCATTTAAAATCAAAGTTACTTCAAACTAAAGTAAGGTACATTATAACGATCAAGCTAACATAGTTAGCTCAGAAAATGACAGAAACTCAAAACCATCGGACTATGCAACTTTAGCGTTAGTACAGATCTGTCATGGTTTGTTCATGGTGGATTAGGTTCACACCTGCCCCGAACCAGCCAACACCAATAAGGTTGACCGCCCTGGTTAGCATCTGGTTGACCACCCTCACACCTACCGATATCATGGGGCAGTCAGCATGCAGTCGATATTTGGCGGCATAGCACGATTCGCATACTGCTGCTTAAAGGGACAGTAACGTGACCAACACAACTACACTTATTCACAATTATCAGGATCGAATATGACTAGTTATAGTTTATATATATCTGAGAACATCATCATTCCCCCCAGAATTATTTAGGGTCCACAAAAGGCTACTTTTGGGGGGGGGGGGGGGTCTGTAGTGAATGAAGGTGTGACTATTTGGCTCTAATGACCCTCCTCAGCTGTTAGACAGAGTGATGTAGGCCCGGGAATACTTACACAGTCGCATAGACCCCTTTCAATGTTTGTAAACATCGGGTATGCATGCGCAGCTTGGCTGCAGAACGAATGCACACTGCCACTGAGTTTGCCAGTACGCGCAGTGTAAAACGTTTATTTTATTCAAAATTAATAGAAATGCAGAAACCTAACCATATAAATTTAATATAATCTAGTCGTTGAATATGTTTTCTATATGTATTCCAAGCGGTTTGTTTCTAGGTGGTGTGGTTTTAGAGATATTTCACTTTTTCTGTATGAAGATTGCTCACTGCCATTGACAATGCATTGAGTTTGCCATACGCGCAGTGCAAAACGTCTATTTTATTCCAAATTAATAGAAATGCAGAAACCTAACCTTATAAATTTAATATAATCTATTCGTTGAATATGTTTTCTATATGTGTTCCAATCGATTTGTGTCTAGGTGGTGTGGTTTTAGAGATATTTCACTTTTTCTGTAAGAAGATTGCTGACGGCCATTGACAATGCACTGAATTTGCCGGTATGTGCAGTACAAAACGTTTATTTTATTCCAAATTAATAGAAATCCAGAACCCTAACCTTATAAATTTAATATAATCTATTCGTTGAATATGTTTTCTATATGTGTACCAAGCAGTTTGTCTCTAGGTGGTGTCGTTTTAGAGATATTTCACTTTTTCTGTATGAAGATTGCTCATGGCCATTGACAATGCATTGGGTGTCCCGGTATGTGCAGTGCAATACATCGATTTTATTCAAAATTAATAGAAATGCAGAGCCCTAACTTTATAAATTGAATATAATCTCTTCTTTGAATATGTTTTCTATATGTCTTCCAGTTCAGTTTGTGGCTAGGTGGTTTGGTTTAAGAGATATTTCACTTGTTCTCTATGAAGATTGCTCATAGCCATTGAGTTTGCAGTGTGACCGGATGTTGTCCTGCAGCCAAGCTGCGTGCGCACTGACGTGCTGACATCATATGAAATTGGTCAATAGGCTTACTGTATTAAATTAAACTGAAACATGCGTACACTCGTCCATCGCTAATTTTGAAAAGAAGGGTTATAAAGAAGCAGTTCGCCGCAATAGAAATCCCCAAGAAAAGTACCACAATGCCTACTTTGACTAATAGTGAATGTGAAGCTATTGACTATGCCTTATAAGCTAGCTAGTTCCACCATTCGCTTCCCTGCATGACGCCACAAAATAGATTACATGAATCCCAACCCAGTCAATGGAGATTGTCTGTCTAGAACGATCACTCTGAGTATCTTATGGTTATTCTTAGTAATTACATGAATATCTTATTAAAGCTACATAATCCACTGAAAGTATTAAATTATCGCAACCTAAACATTGACATTAACTGAATGCTAACACTGATATAACAGTAACAGCTCAACTCGTTCAGCCTGGTTCTGGTGGCTTGACACCCCAATGGGGCAGCACTATGAAACCTTCACGAGTGCATATGGTATCTGTTTTGATATGACCTCAGGTGTTTCTGGGTAGTGAAACCCCATTCAATCACCCATGTACAAGATAATTGTGATTACCCAGATGATCTTGCTTAAAGAACAGAAATGTAATATATACAATGGCTGTAAACAACTGCGGGTGGGTGTAGTCATTCGTGACACATCCTTCTGTAACCGTAGCTTTTTCTCATGTTTATAATGTTTTTGATTATCTATGCCAGTTCACAGCAAGGTTGAACTAGTATAAGGAGGGATCCAGCCAGTGGTAGACCACCCAGTCTGTAAGGTCACACTCATGTCTGGTCAACACACATGCCAGTCTGTAAGGTCACACTCATGTGTGGTCATCATTGGGTACCTGTCTGTAAGGTCACAGTCATGTGTGGTCAACATTTGGTACCCATCTGTAAGGTCACACTCATGCACAGTCAACATCACATGCCAGTCTGCAAGGTCACACCCATGTGTGGTCAACATCAGCTACCAGTATGTACGGTCACACTCATGTATGATCAACATCATTTGCCAGTCTGTAAGGTCACACTCATATGTGGTCAGTCACAGGTACCAGTATGTAGGTCATACTGATGCATGGTCAACACTATGTGCCAGTCTGTAAGGTCACACCCATGTGTGGTCAACATCAGGTACCAGTCTGTAAGGTCACACTCATGTGTGGTCAGCATTGGGTACCTGTCTCTAAGGTCACACTCATGTGTGGTCAACATCAGGTACCACTCTGCAAGTTCGCTTTCATGCATGGTCAACACTGCATGCCAGTTTGTAAGGTCACACTCATGTGTGGCCAACATCAGGTACCAGGCCACACTCATGTGTGGTCAGCATTGGGTACCTGTCTCTAGGGTCACACTCATGTTTGGTCAGCATTGGGTACCTGTCTCTAAGGTCACACTCATGTGTGGTCAACATCAGGTACCACTCTGCAAGTTCACATTCATGCATGGTCAACACTGCATGCCAGTTTGTAAGGTCACACTCATGTGTGGCCTATATCGGGTACAGTCACGTGTGGTCAGCATTGGGTGTCAGTCTGTAAGGTCACATGACTATGAGTATTAAAATACACTAACATGATTTCCCCCCAGCCAGAATATGAACTAAGGCTATCTGGCCAAACCAAATCGCTAAATTATTATCTCTAAGAGCAGAATATTACATATATAATTAAGTCTGGTAATTTGAATATAATACATTTTAGTGGTCAGTGTGATGGCGCATGAGAGGATTATTGAACATGTGTGCAGACAGGTGGCGTATAGTAGTCGATGACCAATAATATAAAGAACCTGCAGTAGATTACTCAGGGTGGACTATAGGAGGAGTCGGGGTGGAAAGCTCCTCATTAATTATACTCGAATAATGCTTATACAGCACACACATACACACACATATGTATACATGTGTGTATATATATATATATATATATATATATATATATATATAATAGTCTGCTCATAGAGCAACAATTCATCAACCATATATATATCCAGTAAAGCCTCTCTAAATCGACCGACCTTGGGACTGACTTTAAGTGGTCCGTTTAGGGAGGTGGTCGGATTAGGGACTTAGAATATGCTTACGATGGTATTGTTGGGACCCAAATAAAGCGATCGATATAGGGGAGTGGTCGATCTGTGGAGGTGGTCGGTTAGAGAGGTTTTACTGTACATATATATATATATATATATATATATATATATATACAGTAAAACATCTCTAAATCGACCGACCTTGGGATCGACTTTAAGTGGTCCACTTAGGGAGGTGGTCGGTTTAGGGAGTTATAATATAGTTACAATGGTATTGTTGGGACCCAAATAAAGCGATCGATATATGGGAGTGGTCGATCTGTGGAGGTATTCGGTTAGAGAGGTTTTACTGTATATATATATATATATATAAAATATATATATATATATAAAATATATATATGTCTGCGTTCTTCCGACGGTGGCGGCCCAGTGGGAGCGGGCGACATCAGGTGTCTGGCTAATGAGGGAGTGCCACAGGTGTTCAGCACGACACCTGTGTGCTTCCTGCACACTTCACCTGCCCGCAGTCAGTGAGGCGTGACGGCGCCCGTCCGATTGATTCCAGTGAGTGTACTTCAGACCAGGCGCGGTGGCCTAATCGGTAGAGCCCGGGCTTCGCGTGCATAAAGGTCCTGTCACACTACAACGTACGGTATCAGCGTGTGTTCGACGTTAAAAAAGTTGCCAGTGCGATAAAAGTGGGTGTATACACAATGTACACACAATGTACATAAGGTATGCAGAACATATCTCTGACGTATTGCTAGCGTAGGAGAGCGTTCATGTGCCTCACAAAACGTTCGCAAACTGTTTGCAAAACGTTCCGAAAATGCTTGCATACACTCACGGAATGCTGACCAACATTATATACATTACTCCATCGCTAGAAGTACGGCATATTCGTTAAATATGCTGGAGATACGGCAGGCATATGTTCGAAGTACTTTAGGAGTACATAATGCATCCGTTGGCAGTATGCAGACTGTATGCGGACTGTATGTGGACTGAACATATGGCTAACATCCAGCAATGTATACCAACGTATCCCTAATGTACTCCCAACATACGCCGACGTATCCCGAAAGTACACACAGCATGCATTCAACGTACGAGCCACAAGTCGACACATGTTGGAAATTTTGAGCATGCACACAATTTTTTCCGAGCCTCGACGCACGGCAATGTAAGACGACGTATAACAACGTATCCGGAATGTACCCGACATATGCCCAAAGTATCTGTAACGTATGAAGACGTACGCCGATGTGTTGGTCAAAAGTCACCTACGTCGGCATACGCTAAGTGTGACAGGCCCTCAAGGTCATCAGTTGGGTTCCCTGTCGAGTCAAATCAATTACTTAAAAATTGATACATGTTGCTTCCAAGATTGGTGCTTGGCATTAATAGGATAGGGCAAAGACTGGTTAGCTCAGTGTCAGGATAGAGTGACTGAGTGGGATATTGGGTCATGGTGCTGGTGGCCTGATTTCCCAGTGGGGCAGCACTATAATGTCACCATGAGTGCACACTGTCACAAGTCGGTACCGATCCTGCTATGACCTTAGATGTTGCTAGGATGTAAAACAACAGCAAACAACAGCGTCTACTTCAGAAACAGGCGCGGACACATTGTAGATGGAACTAGCGACAATTTAACCATCGTGGGAGACGGGGGAGGGGAGGGTACGGGAGGGTGCACGGGCGAGAATGGGCGAGGTGGGGAGAGTGGGGAGAGTGGGGGGAGAGCTACAGAAGGGCGGGGAGGGCTTGGGATTGGAGTGAGTGGGAAGGAATTTGAGAGATTAGGAGGGTCAATGGTGGGTGGGGAAGGTGTGGGAGGGTGTGGGAGGGTGGAGAGGGTGGAGAGGGTGGGAAGGGTAGGAAATAATATAACATGTGCTCACCTTGGTTTGCTATATTGACATAATAAATACATATATACACATTGCATTATATAACCTATATATATATAATACCGAACGGTGGTTAAGTTTTAGGGTAGTTATTGTCACTATTCCTCTGTTAATCGGCGCTGCCGATGCGCATCATCGTACTCCACTGATGTCTCGCCATGTATGGGTTGTTAATAGCATTTTCTGTTGCGTCTACTGTACATATTTCATATTAATTTTGATGGTATTTTACTAACTTTGGTCAATTCGACTAGACTGGCATCCATTTTGAGTCACGTAACCACGGAAGGGGAGAGAGGGCGGGGGAGGAGGGGGGGAGGGGGAGGGGAGAAGTGGGAGGGGAGGAGGGGTGGGAGGGGGAGGAGGAGAAGCTAGAGGAGGAGTAGGAGGGGGGGGGGGGGGAGCAGCAGCGGGGGGGGGGGAGAGGAGGAGGGGAGGAGGAGGGAGAGGAGTAGGAGTAAGAGGGTGGGGGGAGCAGGAGCACGAGCAGGGGGGAGAGCGGAGGAGAAGGGGGGCGGGATGGGAGGGGGAGGTGTAGGAGGAAGTGATGATATGTGGGCGGGGGGAAGGGGAAGGAGCAGAATCAGGAGCAGGAGGAGGGGAGGAGGAGGAGGAGGAGGGAGAGCGGCAGGAAGGGAAGGCGGGAGGAGGGGGCGCAGGAGCAGGGGGACGGGGAGGGGGGAGGGGGGGGGAGAAAGTGATGATATGGGGGCGGGGGGAAGGGGAAGGAGCAGAATCAGGAGGAGGAGGAGGAGGAGGAGGAGGAGCGGCAGGAAGGGAAGGGGCAGGAGGAGGGGGCGCAGGAGCAGGGGGATGGGGAAGGGGAAGGGGAGGAGAAAGGAGGCGAGAAGAGTATGTGGGGTGAGGCGGTCACGGAGTGTGGTCACGGGTCGCCGAACTCGTCTCACCTGACAGATCTCACACCTGGAGGGATTGGACTCACCTGCCCTGGTCACCCACCACCTCCTCCAGGGTGTCAGGTGGGCACCTACCAGCATGGCTAGGTGGGGCAGGGTGATGGGTGATGGGTGATGGGTGAGGGGGTCTGCACCGAAGAACACTGCACAATTAAAGGGGCCACATATGGACCGGGGTGGTCACTTCTGAACTCAGATCGAGGCTCAGAGTGGCGTTCTGTTTGGCATGTGTGTTTTTCTTTAATTTTTTATTTCATGTCGAATTCCTAATATATTTCCCGCCACCATGTCAGAAAATGACAGAAATTCAAAACCATCGGACTATACAACTTTAATATTATATTCTCCCATATGTTGTATCTGAGTGTGGGGGGCGGGGGTATAATCTGGCCATGGGGGGGTATGAACTCGCCTAACCTAAATCATACCCCGGGGTATAAACTTGGTTAGCCCAGAATATACGCAGAGTATAGAACAGCCTAGGCCACTTTTATACTCTGGGCAGGAGGTATATTCTGGCCTGTTACACCGGGGTGAAATGAATGGTAAGAGGACTCTATGTACTCTCTTGTAGATTATACAACAAATGGGATGGGATGGTTTGTCGTGGGACCGGATGGAATGGCTAAAGTCCCAATCACACCTACACGGACGAGCCCCGGATTTTGAGCCGGACCACCCCCGGACCAGTCGCCTGGACTGTCCCGGACAGCCCCGGATAAAATCGCTATCTTCGTCGTTTTTTGCCTCGCGGTCACATAGACAGAGAGCCGGAGGCGGGCAGAGTTGGATGGCCGGTGTGATCTGGGGGTGGTCCGGGGGTGGTCTGGGTAGTCCGGGGGTGAACCGTGGGCTGCCCGGGGGTGGTCTGGGTCTGTTTCGCTACTACTACTAATACTACTACCATGCCGGATCGAGCACGGCTGCCCCAGACCGCCCCGGATGTTTTAAACATTTTAAAACATCCGGGCAGACCCAGGACCAGCCACGGATCACCCCAGATCACACCAGATCACCACGGATGAGACATGGATCATCCCGGATCGCCACGGACCACCCCGGATCGCCACAGACCACCCCGGATGACTGTCCAGGGCTCGTGCGGCCTCTGATCCGGGTAGGTGTGACTACGCTTAAGAGTGCTTATTGGCTGACTTCCCAGGCGGAATGTCGCGTAAAGGCAGGAGTGGGGGGGGAGGGGGAGTCGAATGCTGACCAAGTTAAACCAATGATGTATAAAGTTTATACTTGTCGCTACCTAGCCGGGTGCTTGGCATTAATAGGACAGGCCAAGGACTGGTTTGCTCAGCGTCAGGATAATATCACTGAGTGGGATATCAGGTCATAGTGTGTGTAAAGTATGTGAGGTCTAAAACTACTAGTACTACATGTGATGCCGCACATCAATCGCTAGGTAAGTCACAATACTGCACAACCTATGAGGTCCCTAACCACTGTCAGACATGATACCACACTACACTGGACTCTAATCGCTAGGTAAGTCACAATACTGCACAACCTATGAGGTCCCTAACCACTGTCAGACATGATACCACACTACACTGGACTCTAATCGCTAGGTAAGTCACAATACCACAAAGTGTGTGAGGTCCTAGCCGTTGTCAGACATGACACCACACACCACATGGAAGTCTCCGGCCGACCCTTGTGTGTGGCGCTTAATTTTAGTTCCCTTTATTGCCACGCGGGGGCAGTACGGCGGCGCGCAGGGCGCCAGAAAGTTTGCGGGCGACGGTCGAAGGCCGGCGGAGGGCGGGCGGCGGGCGGCGGGCGGCGGGCGGCGGGTGACGGGCGGCGGGTGACGGGCGGTGTGAGGTGGAAGGTGAAAGGCGGAAGGTGGGGGTGGGAGGTGGGGGTGGGAGGTGGGAGGTGGAAGGTGGAAGGTGGGAGGTGCGAGGTGGAAGGTGGGAGGTGGGAGGCGGGAGGCGAGAGGCAGGAGGTGGGAGGCGAGAGGCGGGAGGCGGAATGGGGGAGGCGTGATGGGGTAGGCGGGCAGCGGGCGATGGATGGCGGGCAGAGGGGGATGGGAGGAGGGAAAAGGGAGAGGGAGGAGGGGAGGGGTAGGAGGAAGGCTAGGGGCGGGAGGCAGGAGGAGGGAGGCGAACGGCGATGGGCGAGAGGCGGGCAGCGGGCGGCTAGAGGAGGGAGGAGGGAGGTGGGATATGGGAGGCGGGCGGTGGCGGGCGAGATGCGGGCGAGATGCGGGCGGCGGGGGCGGTGGGCGAGAGGCTGCCGGCGGGCGGCGGGCGGGCGGGCGGCGGGCGGCGGGGGCGGGTGGCGGGCGGCGGGCGGCGGGCGGCGGGCGGGCGGCGGGCGGCGGGCGGCGGCGGTAGCGGGCGGCGGGTAGCGGGCGGCGGGCGGCGGGCGGCGGAGGGCCGGCGGTGGAGGGCGGGTGGCGGGTGGTGCTGCTGGCGGCGGTGTTGGCGGAGTTACCGGGCCCCCGTCTCCAGTTGCCGGCCCGCCCCCGGATGGTGCAGCAGTAAGCCCCGCTAACCGCCCACATGGCCGTCTCCCATCACACACACGAGCACAGCCTACCACACCTGACTCACTGGAGGAGGCCGTGAACCTACCTCCCAACCTGTGTGGACAGACACACACAGACAGACAGACACACCGACAGGCTGCAGCTGAAGCAGCCCCCACCCCCCACCCCACAACGTGAAACCCAACTTACTTCTAACGACACTGGAGGAAGAGAAGGAACACCTGCCTACTTATCCATCCAGCACCCATTTCTCTACAGAAACACTTCTCCAGGTGTATTCACAGCTCAAAGTCACTTCTCCAGTATGTACCAGCACCAGGAAAGCTCCGGAGGTGTGTCCTAACTACTACAGGCGACTGGAGGACCTGCGGTGTTTTGTGTGTGTGTGCGTCTAATGTTTGCGTTGGATACCTGAGTCGGCGGGTAAACCCGAGGACCGGCGGGCCCAGGACGGCCCAGTACCGTGCGGGACTCATTGACGGGACGTGGTGCAGTGCAGGCGGTAGAGTCCCCCCTCCTTCCCCCCACCGGCGACCGCCCGGTCTCTTCCCCGGGACAAACACCCCCCCCCCCCCCGCCCCCCGGTTGTTTCCTCCAACCGGGCTTCCTTCAACTGTGGTCCAAACCCCAACCCGGTCACGGGACCACCACCACAGCTACAACAAGCCACACCACAGCTACAACAAGCCACACCACAGCTACAACAAGCCACACCACAGACACAACAAGCCACACCAAGCCACGCCTTACCGTTTCATTTCTACCATTTCTATAAAAATCCATTAAAACGCAAGTTAACTGCCCTGACTTCTTCGGCTCTCCGACAAGCGACCAGGGAGGGATAAGACCCACGCGCGAGGAAGTCACGGGGACCAGGTCTGGAGTTGTATTTACATATTTACCCACACAAACATATCCACAGCTCTAATCAGGCGACGTGCTTACTTACCTCCAGTCGTGAATCTGGCTTGTATTGTCCAACACGACGTAACATCACATCTACTTCTACAAGCAAGAACCGCGGTCTTGCATTGGTAAGAATTAGCATCACGGTCACGTATTTCAAAGCAGAGCGGCATCGTCTCAATTGATGGACCACTACAAATATATAGATAGCTAGGTCCATAGTTAGGCCTACCACAGTATCTTCCTTCCCTACGCCCGTAGACATTCCCGGGTTCGGGGACGCGGGGACCGGCGAGGTTTCCACCCGGGGAGTGTGAGGTCACGGCCCGGCGAGATTCGCGGCGGGACTCTCGGCAGGACACCCGGGGGACGTCGCCGGGGAGCGGGCGGTGGCAAGGCGGCGAGGCGACCCCCGTACTGGTCGGTGTGCCGTGCTGGCTGGTTGGTTCAAGCGTCAGGAGGAGTGAGGACGGGGAAGTCAAGTTATCAGAGCTAATTTAAGCTGAAGAAAGGGCACGTAGTCATAGAGAGAGAGAGAGTCAATGTGTCAGGGAAAGAGGGGAGACGGCGACAGAGAGACACACATACAACGAGATAGAGGGACAGAGAGAGTACAGACAGAGAGAGGCAGACAGGCAGAGAAAGACGAGGAGACAGACACAAAGAGAGCCACATAGACAGAGAGCTAGAGGTAGAAAGAGACAGAGAGCTGGGTGAACAGAGCGATTTGATTGCTGATAGATAAAAGAGCAGATCCCATCATATAAAGAGAGACAAGAGAAAGATAACAAGGTGGACAGAGATAGATAAGGTGGAAAGAGGCACTAAGGGTGAAGACAGAAACGCAAAGAGGACAGAAAGGACAGAGAGGACAGAGGGAAAGGACAAAGCGTCAACAAGAAAGGAGGGTCAACCCAAACAGAGAGTGTTTCTCGTGGAGGGGGCGTGGAGGGAGATCTGTGCCCCACAACTACTACCACCTCACCCTCCAACCATCTCTCCTCCTGTACCATAACACCACACCAGGCCACCTCCTCCAGGATAGGCAAACAACCCTGGGGGCAAGGCCACGAACCCAGGAGGTGCCAGCCACCCCGCCTCCACCACCACCGCCGCCACCACCACACACCCCGCCCCGCCTCCTCTCCCAGCCCGCCCGCTGCTTACTTGTCCCGCACTGAGGGTCGCTGACGGTCGGGGAGTGTGCACAGCCCGGCGAACTTTACTGATCTTGCCCTGCCTGGCCCTGCCTTGCCCTGCCTTGTCTGACTTGCCTTGCCTGGATAGGGAAAGCCTGGCAGCAAATAACGGACGAACCTGTAACGTATCCAGCCAAGGACATAACCAGCACCGACAGGATTGATCTATTTACCTATCTGTCTATTTATCTGCCTATCTAGCTACCAACCAGCGAAATAGGACCATCCATAAGAGAACCTCTCCAGGAGAAACCGCACTTAACATGACATAATTATTATTAGAAGAGACATTATCACCAGCTCCACGTCTACCTACCATCATCATCGTCACCACCACCACACCACCACCACCACACACCACCACACACCACCACTACCCACCACCACCACAACCACAACCACACACCACAACCATACACCCCCACCACACACCACCCCCACACACCACTAAACCACCACACCACCACACACCACCACCACACACCACAACCACCACACACCACCGCCACACACCACCAAACCACCACCGCACACTACCAAACCACCACCTCACACCACCACACCACCACACACAACCACCACACACCACCAAACCACCACCGCACACCACCAAACCACCACCACACCACCACCACACCACCACCACACCACCACCACACACCACCACACACCACCACCACACACCACCAAACCACCACCAACACACCAACACACACACACCCACACCATCACACACCAACACACCACCAAACCACGACCACCACACATCACCACCACGACCACCACACACCACGGCCAACACACACCACGACCACCACCAACACACCACCACAAACACACCACCACCAACACACCACCACCACCATACACTACCACCACCACATCAGGGGCTTGGTGTTTTAGGTTGCGCAGGCGCACAAGGAACGAGACCGATTTGCAGTAACCGACGCGCATGCACGAATGCTCCCTGTGGATAATCTGGACCGGATAATCGTGGGATACGCGGATATCGTGCCCTTCAACGTGCTGCTGACAGCAAACCCCAGTGTGGATCGGTTTAATGATGCCACAGCGCTGCCTTTAGTGTTCACCTGAGTATCACTTTATTCACTCGAGTGGCACTTTGTTCATTGTTCAATCGCGAAAGAAGCGGATAATAATAACAAAACCACACACACACAAAAGGGGCGCGAATAAAAACCCGCACGCGCTTTGGTGCAATTTGCAGTGAGCGTGAACTATTAATCAATCTGCTTATAATCAGTCTCCGGGGGCTCTTCCAATCCCAATAGCTATATAAATATTTATTCTTATTTATATAGGCACATCAAGCGCCCCCTTCATTTATAATAAATATATATATATATATTTATATATATATAATACATTACGCTACCAACACCTAGGAAGGTCGCACACCGGAAGTGGCCTAATTACGCAGAGCGGGCGCTACGTGAACAACCGGAAGTAGTATTCGTCGGGGGGCCGCGGCGGATGTGCGGTCGCTGATCGGACAGGAAGCCCCGCCGCCGGACACCAAACCCCGCGATGCGCGCCCCGGGCGGCCTGCTGCCGTCCGCTCTGACGGCGGTGGCGCTGCTGCTCGCCGTGTGCACCCCGCACACATCGGCCGGCATCAAGTGGCTGTGAGTACCCACATTTATATAACTATGAGTAACTACATGCCACCTATATGGGTGAGTAATGTATATATCATGTATGTGGCATATAATTATATATGTGTGTAGATGTGTGCAGATGTCTGCATATGTTATATCAATGCGGTGGTGCTACTTGCAGTATGCATATCACACTTATCGGTGCATCAAGTGGCTGCGAGTACTAGCATTTACACAGCTATAAATAGTTAGATGCCACATATATGGGCATGTAATGTATATATCATGTGTGTGGCATATATATATGTGTGTGTGCATATGTGTGTGTATGTTATATCCCTGCTGTGGCGCTACTTGCAGTGTGCACATCACACTTATCGGTGCATCAAGTGGCTGCGAGTACCTGCATTTACATAGCTATAAATAGTTACATGCCACATATATGGGTGTGTACTGGATATATCATGTGTGTGGCATATATGTGTGTAGGTGTGTGCATATGTTATATTACTGTTGTGGCGTTACTTGCAGTATGCACATCGTACTTATCGGTGCATCAAGTGGCTGCGATTACCCACATTTATATAGCTATAAATAGTTACATGCCACACACATATAGATGTAGTATATATGGGTGTGTAGCATATATGCGTGTTCATATGTGTGTGTATGTGATATCACTACGGTGGCACTACTCGCAGTATTACACCACACTTCTCCGTGCATTAAGTGTCTGTGAGTACCCACATTTATATAAATATAAGTAGTTACATGCCACATATATGGGCGTGTAATATAGCATGTGTGTGGATGTGTGCATATGTGGTATCTCCGCGGATAGCAATATTTATGGATGAAGCGGGGCTTGACTAGTATTATGAACTAACTATGATATAAATATACATTTTTAATAGCTGCTTTTATATAGTAAATATAGTAAATATATATTTGTGCATATACCTACATTCAAAGGCATATATGTATATGAGTCAGTCTCACGAAAATAGGCCAATCGGGGAAAGTTGTCAGCGTCGAGCATTGGATGTCGGCGCCCAATGGCATAGTTATAGTTTAGCATTGACAGAGGTGTTGGAAAGTTCTGAGATAGACTACATCACGGTTCCGACTGCGCATGCGCTGAAAACGGCGTTGGGAGCAAAGCAAAGCCGTCCGGCGATTGAGTTTGCCAATACGAGCAGTGAAAAACATCAGTTTTATTCAAAATTAATAGAAATCCAGAACCCTAACCTTATCAATTTAATATAATGTTTTTGTTAGACATGTTTTCTATATGTGTTCCAAGCAGTTTGTGTCTAGGTGGTGTGGTTCTGTATGGAGATTGCTCACTGCCATTGACAATACATTGAGTATGGCGTATGGCCATTGAGTTTGCTGATACGCGTAGGGCAAAACTGGCATATTATTCAAAATAAATAGAAATACATAACAATTTGCCACAAAAATGGATGGAAGGATGCAATATAATAATATAATGAATATGATTAAGACACCACTCTCCATAATTAAGCATTTTGAGCTAAGAAACATACAATTTCAGTCACTTTACAGGCTGATGTTTACATCACCATTGATTAGCCAGAAGTAATTCTTGTTCTAAATATTAAAATGTCAAATGTGTCAACAAAACTTGTTTAAAAGAAATATATAACCAATATCTTATTAACCCTACTCATTTTCTATTTCTACCTATGTCATTAACCATAGGATATAAATAAAAACATGAATAAAATAAGTAAAACTGACTCTGGCTATGGCTCTAACACTAGTCTGAGTGCCCAGATTTGTCTAAATCTAAATGCACATGGCATAAGATGTGCTGGTTATATTGATGTAAATGCAATGCTGGATAAAAGATTAATATCTTAATTTATTATATATTTTTTAGTTGGTATTCTACGTTTCAAACAAGAGCTGAGATGAGCTGAAACTAGCACATTTCATAGCTGCACCCAGTGTATTAGCATGTGCCAATTGCTTCTGGGGGGGGGGCGGGTTGCTCTGACCCATCCCACAATGCACCGCGCTGCTGGAACCGTGATGCAGTCTATTTATCCTGAATGTAAAGGTAGAGAAAATACAACAAGCCTGTTTGTTTCTGGGATAATTTAATATGAAACAAAGAAATGCACTACACTGTAACAATTGCGACGCCGACATCTGTTAAACGATGTCAGTGTCGACTATTGGATGTTGGCGTCGAACGGCATCATTATAGTTTAGCATTGACAGAGGTGTTGGAAAGTTCTTAAATTTATCCTGAATGTAAAGGTAGAGAAAATACAACAACCTTATTTGTTTCTAGGATAATTTAATATGAAACAAAGAAATGCACTACACTTTAACAATTGTGACGCCGACATCTTAATTTGACCACCAATTGGCCTATTTTCGTGAGACCGACTCATATATATATATATATACATATATATATATATACATATATATATATATATATATATATATATATATATACATATAGGTACTATATGAAGTAATTAACTCTTTTCAATGTGAGACTAATAGTGTCTGTGCGGAGCTAAACCGCAATGATGAATGAAAGCATTGCTGATTCAATGGAACAAGACTTCTTTCTTCTTCATCATATTATAAATGATTAACCCATTCAAATACAACCCATCGGTGGAATGTAGAGAATTTCAAGAAAAGGGCTACATCAAAAGAACAGAAAATGATGGATTATCTCAAGCACACCCACATTATGTACATACACGTTCATATTATATGCATATATATACATGTATACATATATACATATCTATGTATATATGAACGTATGTATGTATATTTACATCCATATATATTATATATATGCGACTCCATGGAATTAACAACACATGACTAGAACAGGCTGAGGCGATATACAATATATTATGAACTAACATCACTGTACCTAAATATAATGAACTGTTCCTTATTTGTATCCTGATAAGTTCTTATATGTCATCCATATTATATATTTTGAGAATTTCAACAACACCCATGTATGTTGGTGCGTATATATATGTGATGTATAATAACTATGCAAATATAAAAATTTGGAAGGCTTGGTAGTTATTTTATTACGCACCAATCTGCTTTGACTAATTTATATATGTATATATTATAGTAAATATGATATTTAATAAATGTTATATATATTATATATAAATTATACGTTATGTATTATATATATTATATATGACATATATATGATATACTATGATATATGTAATATATATTATACATAGTATTTATTAATATAGTATATATTATATATATTACATATAGTTTATATTATATATATATATAATATTATATAGTATATAGTATATATTATATACTTATACAGTATATATATAATATTATATAGTATATAGTATATATTATATAAATTATATACATTATATATATTATATATTATATACTATATATTATATATATTATATATATTATATATATTATATATGCTATATATTATATATATATTATGTATATTATATATTTATATTAACCTCCCCCAGCTCCTTCCCCTGTGTGGCTGGTGGCGCCCCCACTCATCTCCTTTCCTCACTATTCACTCCTGACTGCCTGTGTTTGTCTCAACGACAAATCCCTTGACTGAGATTATAACTCATCTGGACCCATTCCTTGTCTTGTTTTATAGCCACTATATATATATATATATATATATATATCCTGCATAAGACATTAGCTGACCCCGTCCTGATATGACCTTAGATGTTGCTAGGACGTAAAACAACAACAAACAAACAAACACAAACATTAGCTGAATAAAAATAACTGAAGGATCGAATATGTATTTTGATGATAATTGTTTACTTAATCTACCCATCTGTATAGTTATATTATTGGCCATGCGCTATTCTTAACTTTGGAATTGTTCCTGCTGTGGCGCCACCTACGGCTGATTTTAAAACTAGCGAGATCACAATGGTTTGTTACTCGCTCTGAAAAAGTATATATATATACATTTATATATATAAGTACTATATAATTTATTATGTGGAGATAAATATTTTATATGCATAATATATAATTGATTAACTATGTGGATATAAATATGAGATATATATATGTACTATATAATTTATTATGTGGATGTAAATGTCAGAACCACCAACATGTATATTTCCATATTGATTCATTACTGATACAAAACCAACAACCAATATACACCACTCACTCCACAGTCCCTGTCTCGTTCCCACGGTTCTTAACCTCTAACCACCACACTTGACCACCTTCGAACTATTTGCACGGTGGACGTTGTAGGATTACTTTCTCCATTTGTCGGTGGCGCCACGGTGTCCAGATAATGAACTAGGAAGGACATTCATAATCTAGTGCGTGTCTGATTTAGCAGTGAGAGTACTGAGACATAACATGGAATATTACCAGTACCGGTACGTGTTTATGTTCAGCAGTGGGTATAAATGCAGCTTAGCCTATTTACGATGGATCAGAAACAAGCAGACCACGTGACCTACCAGCCAATAGCCAGGATCACGTGATCGTATCAAACGTAACGACTCGCGTAAATTGTATATAAATCGGCTCCGACTCCGAAAGGGGGGAGGGCAGTTAGGCCGATCTTGTCGGTGTGTGTGTTTGGGGTTGATAGGGGTGGGTTGCTCCCCTGGCCTCCGGCCCCCATACCCCCCTCCCACCCGAGTTAAAGCTGCATAGTTCAATGAAAATATAAAATTTTCTAAATTAAAGCACTTATAAAGGATTTGTGGCTGTGTAGAAGGGAATAAACTAGGTCAATTTAATATAACTAACAATTAGTAACATTGTTTGTTGTTTTATGTCCTAGTAGCATCTAAGGTCATATCAGGAGGGGTACTGGCTTGTGACAACATGCACTCATGGTGGCTTTATAGTCCTGCCCCACTGGGAGACTATGCCACCAGCACCACGCACTGACATCCCACTCAGTCACGTTATCCTGACACTGAACGAACCAGTCCTTGCCCTATCCTAATAATGCCGAGCACCTGGTTAGGAAGCGACAAGTATACATTTTTAAGTCATTGGTTTGATTCGACCAGGGTTCGAACCCACGAAGCCATGGGTTCGGATCCCCAGATCTCCTAAACAAGAGACGGATGCTCACCTCATTCGGCCATCCCGTCTGGTACAGAACTGACATCCCAGTCCGTACACTGTGTCTGTGAGTAGCTGGATATGTAATTTGTCAGAGTCATAACATTCAATTTAAACCCACACCGGGTCATTGACGCGCGGGTCATGCATGAGTGAGGAATGAACACGTGCAGCACGTAACGTGTAGGCAACACGTTACTTGGTTTAATAGCTTTGTGCAACAACAACAACTACAATATATTAATATATCCATACCATAGCACCGATACTATATCTGTTTTATAATATCTATGCATTAATATGTTCATAATGATAGATACACTAGATACATTTAAATACAAATATTATCAAATATATTAATGCACACGCACTATGTATATCGATATTTAGCGCCAGGTTAGGCAGTGACAGGTATTCATTTTGTACGTCATCCGTTTGACATGGCTGGGGTTCAAACCCATGACCTCCCGAACGGGAAGCCAGCCAACGCTCTTAATGATTTAGCCATCCCACCGAGAGTATGTGAGGGAGAAGGCCAAACTAACATTTAAAAAAAGAAGAATGAATTTAAAAAAGATGCAAATCACCAAACCTGCACATCTTAGTACCATACGAGCAATACAATAACTTTGAAGGAACACCCCGGTCATGTTGGCCAAAGCGGTACAGCACAGGCTTCCCGTGCAGAAGGTCGGGGGTTTGAATCCCAGCCGAGTCAAATCAATGACGCATAAAATTGATACTTGTTGTTACTTAAGCTGGCACTCGGCATTGCTAGGATAGGGCAATGACTGGTTCGTATAATATCAGGATAATGTTACTATGTGAGATATCAGGTCATGGTGTCAGCAGCCTAATCTCCCAGTGGGGCAGCACTATCAACCCACTATTAGTGCGCACTGTCACACGTTGGTACCCGCCCTGATATGACCTTAGATGTTGCTAGGATATAAAGCAATAACAAACAAATTGAATGAATAAAACCAAACAAACACAATATATATATTTATATAACAAAGCCAGGAATGGAATAAGCCAAATGCACCCACACACGTGACAGCGCGCTAATTGATTGATTGCCCTGGCGGTGGCACTAGAACTACACCGACGACAGCGCCCCGTCCCACACAGCGGCCATGTCAGGCGTGATTGTGTGTGGTTGTGTGCATAGTCGGCTCCATAACGGGGCCGGGTCAAGGGAGCGACCCCCCGCGCACACACGTACCCACACGCGCACACGCACACGCACACGCACACGCACACGCACACGCGCACACACGCGCACACACACACACGCACACACGCGCGCGCACACATATGCGCGCACACGCGCGCGCACACGCTCGCAGACGCACTCCTCACACATACGCACATACGCACTCACGCGCACACGCACGCACACACACGCACACGCGCAGACCACGCACACCGCTTTACTGGTAATAGTTATTCCCTATACCCCCCTAGTGGAACACATACACACTCACTTAAACATATACTCACATGCACTCACATGCGCACTCACCATATATTCACACATACACACATACACCCTCAGAAGTCAGGTGCATACTCACATAGACACTCACATTCCGATACGCACGCACACAGCCACATACAGATGATACACTCGCACACACGGGCGGAGAAATACATGGACAGATGTACTGGCACAGGCACACACAGGCACACACAGTCACACATGGGCAGACATATACATACACAGGCACACACAGGCAGACACAGTCACACATGGGCAGACATATACACACACAGTCACACATGGGCAGACATATACACACAGGTACGCCAGCACACACAGGAACACACAGGAACACACAAGCAGACACAGGAACACACAGGAACACACAGGCAGACACAGGAACACACAGGAACACACAGGCAGACACAGGCAGACACGGGCACATACAGGCACACACAAGCACACACAGGCACATACGGACACATACAGGCAAAGATGGGCACACACAGGCATGCACAGGCACACACAAGCACACACGGGCACACACAGGCAAACAAAGGCACACACATGCACACCCCGGCACACACAGGAACACCCGGGCACATGCAGGCACACAGGGGCACACGTGGGCACACACGGGCACACAGGGAACACACGGGCACACAAAGGAACACCCCGGCACACACAGGCACACACAGGAACACCCGGGCACACACAGGCACACACAGGCACACATGGGCACACACAGGAACACACAAGCACACACGGGCACACACAAGCACACACAGACACACACAGGCACACATGGGCACACACAAGCACACACAGACACACACATGCACACACGGGCACACATGGGTACACACGGGCACACACAGGCACATATGGGCACACACAGACACACACAGGCACACAAGCACACACGGGACACACAAACACACACCGGCACACACAGGCACACAAAGACACACACAGACACGTACATGCACACATAGGCACACCCAGACACACACGGGCAGACAGATACACACACAGATACACGTGAATGCATACGTATGCCTGATCAATCAATCAATGGGTGCCGTCTTCTCGAAGAAGGTTGGCTGCAATGGACCTCCATCTCTTCCTGTCATTCGTTCCTCTCACGCATTCCGCATAGCTCATTGCTGTCCACTCAGTGATGTTGTCCATCCATGTTGTTCTCCTTCTCCCTCTTGGTCTTTTCCCTTCTATCTTCCCTTCCAGTATTCTTCTCTGTGATTCCTGGTGTCGTATCATGTGGCCAAAGTATTTAATTTTTCTGTTTTTGATCGTTTGTATTATCTGTCTCTTTATTTTCATTCTTGTTAGGACCTCCACGTTGCTTATCATTGCTGTCCATGGAATTTTTAACATTCTTCTGTATTGCCACATTTCAAATGCCTCAAGCTTTGTTGTTATTGCTTTCTTCAAAGTCCATGTCTCGCAGCAATATAAAAGTGTAGACCACACATAGCATTTTAGCAGTCGGAGTCTTGTTTTTATATTTATGTCTCTAGATGTTAGTACTTTCTGCATCTTTAGAAATGTTGTTTTGGCAATGTTTATTCTCCGTTTAATCTCTCTTTCACATCCGCCATCACTAGTTATTAAATGGCCCAGATACACAAATGACTCTACCTGCTCCAAGATTACACCATTAACTTTTATCTCTGCTCTTGGTTTGTATTCCTTTCTGCTGACAACCATGGATTTTGTCTTCTTTACATTCATTTTGAGGCCACATCTCTCACTTTTTTCTTTTACTTCATCCACTATATCTTGTATGCCTGATACCCAGGCGTATATGCACACCTTCGCACACACACTAGACCCCTAATGCACAGACATACGTACACGTAGAGATATGCACGCACTCTACACACACACTAAACCCATAACGCACAGACATGCGTACACATAGAGAGATGCATGCACTCTACACACACACTAAACCCCTAATGCACAGACATGCGTACACATAGAGATATGCACACACTCTACACACACACTAAACCCCTAATGCACAGACATGCGTACACGTAGAGATATGCACGCACTCTACACACACACTAAACCCCTAACGCACAGACATGTGTACACATAGAGATATGCATGCACTCTACACACACAATAAACCCCTAACACACAGACATGCGTACACGTAGAGATATGCACACACTCTACACACAAACTAACCCCCTAAT
Organism: Branchipolynoe longqiensis; assembly: GCA_030323885.1. Classification (NCBI taxonomy): domain Eukaryota; kingdom Metazoa; phylum Annelida; class Polychaeta; order Phyllodocida; family Polynoidae; genus Branchipolynoe; species Branchipolynoe longqiensis. The sequence goes on from CM059197.1 coordinate 47,849,490, forward strand.
GCACAGACATGCATACACATAGAGATATGCACGCACTCTGCACACACACTAAACCCTAATGCACAGACATGCGTACACGTAGAGATATGCACACACTCTACACACACACTAAACCCCTAATGCACAGACATGCGTACACATAGAGATATGCACACACTCTACACACACACTAAACCCCTAATGCACAGACATGCGTACACGTAGAGATATGCACACACTCTACACACACACTAACCCCCTAACACACAGACATGCATACACATAGAGATATGCACACACTCTACACACACACTAAACCCCTAATGCACAGACATGCATACACATAGAGATATGCACACACTCTACACACACACTAACCCCCTAACACACAGACATGCATACACATAGAGATATGCACATGCTCTACACACACACTAAACCCCTAATGCACAGACATGCGTACACGTAGAGATATGCACACACTCTACACACACACTAAACCCCTAACGCACAGACATGCGTACACATAGAGATATGCACGCACTCTACACGGAGACGGACATGGAATTCACAGACATGTACCTACACACAGACGCACATACATGGACACACACACAAAATATATAACCGGACTCGGTGACCTAATCGGTAGAGCGCATGCTTCCCGTGTGAAAGGTCGGAAGTTCGAATCCCAGCCGAGTCAAACCAATGACATATTAAATTCATACTTATCGCTACCTAGCCTGGTACTCGGCATTAATAATAATAGGATATGAGAAGGACTCGTTTGCACAGCATCAGGATAATGTGACTGTTGGATGGCCTGGTCTCCCAGTGGGGCAGCACTATAAAGTTTCCATGAGTGCGCACTGTCACAAGTTGCTACGCGTTCGGATATGACATGTTAAGACATAAAACAAGAAACATAAATAAAATAAATATGCCAGGCATAGAATAGGCACACACGCGTCCAGACACATGTGTGTATATATATATATAATATATAATATACACCAATATACAGATGTACATACACACGTACCAACACATACATATACACACACATACACCAGTACACTCACGTCAAGTATGCACACAAAAACAAGCAAACATATATATATATATATATATATATATATATACAGGTATACACACGCATACACAAGCACTCACTCATGTACACACATGCACATATATACATATATACATGTATGCATATATACACATCTACATATAAATGATATATACGTTTATGCATATATAAATATACACATATCTATATATATATACTTATAGTTATAATTATATACGTATATGCATATATGCATATACAGTAAAACCTCTCTTTCCGAGGCAAGGGGGATGACGTCTATATTACCTACCTCGGAAGCACTATATCAAGTGATGGACGCATTGATGCTGAAATACAGAGGAGGATGGCCAAGGCTAGCGCAACTTTCGGCCGACTACACCAGAGACTCTGGAACAACCACCATGTGTCCATATGGATGAAAGGCAAGATCTACCATGCAATCGTGCTATCCACCCTACTATACGGAGCCGAGGCCTGGACAGTGTACAGACGGCAGGTGAAAAAGCTGCATGCCTTCATGATGCGACATATGCGTTCGATCATGAGGCTAACCTGGAAGGACAAAGTGACAAATAAGGAAATACTCGAACTGGCAGGGCTGCCCTCTATGCAAGATCTTCTGATCAAAAAGAATCTCCGGTGGACTGGACACCTCATGAAGATGTCATCAGACATGCTACCAAAGCAGATCCTCTACTCTCAACTGTCTTCTGGTTACAGAAAGAGAGGGCGGTTCAAGGATACCATCAAGAGAAACCTGAAGCTGAGAGACATTAAGACTGACTCATGGACATCACTCTCACAGCAGAGAGCTAAATGGAGAGCGGCATATACATATATACATATATACATATACACATATACATATATATATACATATATACATGTGTATATGTATATGTACATATTTAAATATATACATATACACATGTATATGTATATGTATACGTGTATAGATCTACACATATATACACATACACACATACACAGATATACACATGCACACATACACACACATACACACATATACACATATACATATATACATGTATACACATATACACATATACACATGTACACATGTACACATGTACACATATACACACATACACACATACACACATACACACATATACACATACACATACACATACACACGCACTCACTTACTCACATACATACACACACGGACACACACACAAGTTGAGGGGGCTCCGTGATAGCTGGGCGCGCTGACCCCGAAATTAGCCTGTGCCCATATGGGGTGGGGTGGTGGTAGGGTGGTGGTGGGGAGGAGGTGTGTGTGACTGGAGAGAGGATGTGTGTGTGTGGGTCGGCAGTGCGTGTGTGGAGAGGGCAGGGTAGGGGAGGTGGTGTGGGTTAGAGAGGGACTTTCATTGGTCTATGCATCTTTAAAGTGGTCTAGTCCGATGATTTAGATTTTCTGTCATTTTCCGAGATAAATATATTAGGTTGATGGTTATAATTCATTTTACTGTATTTTGAAGTAACTTTGCTTTAAAATGGTTCACTAATGCTTAGGTAACAAATGCTTTGGGCGTGGTATGGTGTTGCAGTCTGCGGTGTGTCTTGTGGTTTATGCAAATGTTACGGTCTGCGGTTTACCTCTTCACAAATCGTACGGTTCGTGTTGAATATATACACATATTTAATATACAAAAAAAAATTCTTTCTTAATATGGATCACACAAACATGAATTTTGTTTTATTGGTGTCAACAAAGGTGAGCTTACAGTGTTGTGGAGTCTGGATTGCCAGGATTGTGGCCTGCGGTGTTGCGATTTTTCGAAGTTAAGAAAACTCCAACTTAAGAAAAATGCAACTATTGGGGTGAGCAAAAAACCGCATGGTGACCGGTACCCACCGTACCGTCACCATACAGTCTGGCTGATGCGGCGACTTATGGTCGCCGCAAGCATGCCATAAGCACGCCATAACGCATTTGTGACCGAGGCATTAGGAGATATTTGAAGTGTAAACATGCACTGAGATGCCACCAGTAGTATGATACGATACCCGACTCTGTCACTATATCAAGACACCGAGCCAATCAACCTTAGCCCTAACAACCCACTGCCAAGTGCCAGACGAGGTAGCAACATGTACCTGTTTTTAGGGGAGAGTCTGTCTGCTGACAGTACTGTGTCATAAAATGATTCATTTGTCTATTAGAGTTACAGAGTCCGATTGCTTTGAGTTTGTATTTAAAAAATGTATTAACCAAACAGAATGAAAGTTTAAATTCCTCTGTCGCAGTGCCAGTAGTGTTGGTTAATGTATTGCCTGTCGCAGGTGGCGCTACTGTGGTCAAATGGGGAACTGTAGCCTCTGGTATATAATATAAGCCGATGATTAACTGCATGACAGAAAGTGGCAGAACTGGAGGGACTGATGTCTTTGTTTATATTCGCATAATATTGCGTTATAGATCACATATGTGTGTTGAAAACGGGTCAGGAAGAAAGAGACTTCTTCTTCCTCCGTTTTCATCTGACACACTCACAATATATTTGTTGGTTGGTGTTTTATGTCCTTGCAATATTTAAGGTCAAATCACGACTTGTGACTGCGCTCTCATGACGCATCAATATAATTATACCTCATATAAATATCAATATATATATCAATATATATATATATATATATCAATATATATGTCAATATATATCAATGTATATATAAAAATATATATCAATATCTATATCAATTTACATCAATATATATCCTCATATATATAAATGTATATATACTTAAGAACAATTCTCCGGTGCGACTGACACTCGTGAACATTCGCTGGAGGCAAGGTGGGCTGAGGTGGCCCCACTGATACACTAGTATAACATTATTAACAATAATAATAAGTAATTTTCCCTTCCTTATCTTTATGCTCGCATAATACGTTAAGCCTAATGTATCAATCGATCTGGATGTGCATGGCTATATATATATACTGTATAATTAATTATGTGAATATAAACAATGAATAGATCTGTCATTGCATTTCTCTCGGCGTGTGTGCAGTACCACGATTACGTAATGGCTCCAGGCTAGTGTCTGTTTCTGCAGCCAAACCTCGACACTAGCACCACCACTGGTCGCTTTCGACAACCCCATTTCTGTGCTTCTTCCTCACCCGCTGCATAAAAGTCTATATATATAATATATATATATATATATATATATACGTAGCAGTAGTTAGGACATTTTCTTTTGGGTTTGGGTTCTTGCAATGGACGAGTGCCGAACGTGTGAGGCACTATGGGGGGGGGGGGGGGGGGACTGTGGGTATGCTCCCCGCCCGGAAGTTTGATATCTAGAGGCTCTGAATGTCTTTTCCAGCCATTTCGGGCCCTGTTTGTTTTTTGTGTGTTTTTTTAGTGGGGAGGGGCTTTGGAGTGGGCGGGGGGGGGGAGATACTGGCACGGCCCTGATATATAAATATATATATATAATATATATATATATATAATATATCAGGGATGTAGCTAGTGGGGTACCAGTTGTCCTCCTACCCAAATTCATACACAGAAAAAAATCCTCCCGTGCGACTGGTACTTGTCAACACACATATATACATATATATATGTGATGTATAAGGCATTATGTGAGTATAAAGGCGTGGAAGGGTATTATTATCTTACGATTATTGTGTTTATTATTATAATATTACACTATATACTGTACTGCCTCCTTCATGTTCATGACTGGTGGCACCACCTCCGGCGCTCCTGAGTACCTGCTTACATATATATATATATATATATATATATATATATATATATATATATGTATATATCAGCAATGTGCTGACCAGACACTCTCTCACATATATATGATGAGTGTAAACATTGGTTATGTTGAGTATAAATTTACACCCATCACGTGTTGCGGTGAGACATGTGGGTAAGGTGGCAGGTCTGGGCGTGGCTGCGACTTCGTTTATATCAGGAGCTGTTTACACCATCACAACCTCCTCCACGGTGTGAGAGCGCATCTGGATCTGGTGGGTGTGTGGGTGGGTGTAGGAGTGTGTGCGCATATGGGTGAATTCGCGCATGTGAGTGCACGTGTTAGTGAATGTGTGCATGTGTGTGTGAGTGTGAGTGCATGTGTTAGTGAATGTGTGCATGTGTGCACGCGTGTGAGTGCATGTGTTAGTGAATGTGTGCATGTGTGCGCGTGTGAGTGCATGTGTTAGTGAATGTGTGCATGTGTGCGCACGTGTGAGTGCATGCATTAGTGAATGTGTGCATGTGTGCGCATGTGTGAGTGCACGTGTTAGTGAATGTGTGCATGTGTGCGTGAGTGTGAGTGCATGTGTTAGTGAATGTGTGCATGTGTTAATATGTAATGTGTATTGGAGTGTGTTTAAGTGAGACTATGTCTGAGTGTTTGTGTATATGTATGTGAGAGTTTGTGAGTTTGCGTGGGTGTATTTGAGTGTGAGTGTGTATGTATATGGGAGTTTCTGTGTGAGTTCGCGTGAGTGCGGGAGTGTGGGCGTGTGTATGGGTGTGTGTGAGTGTGTGAGTTAGAAGGGTAAGGGGTCATCCAAAGTTTTCAACATTTTCAAGGTAGTACAAAGTGTATTTATTACTTATCCAGACCCCCCCCCCCCCCGCCCCCGGTTCGAACCCTGGTCGAGTTAAATGGCTTAAAAATTACACTTGTTGCTACCTAGCCTGGTGTTTGGTATTACTTTGAATACCGTAAAGGGCTGTGGAATGAAGAAACCCAATTGTACACCATTGAAAATTCCTCGGCTTAGTCAACTAATAAACAACAATAATAATTCGCCGAAAAATATCAACATTTTATTAAAGGAGTGTTGTTGACTGACAGCCCCCCCCCCCCCCCTCCCTCGGCAGGATAGGACATTAAGGACTGCCCGGTTGCCCTGGGCACCTAGTTTACTCGGTCGGGCAGGTGAAGTTCTCAGTGACCTGCCTGAACAGACAAGTCGTTATTTTTCTAATCTGCAGTAGCAGATTTTAGTTTCAATTGGCTGACATGGGCATGGGCAAGTAGTTTTTCCACTGGGGCAAGTGGATAATTCAGTCACTTGCCCGATTTGGCAAGTGGGGGAAAAAAGTTACTGTTCTACCATGCCTCGGTCATATGCTTTGCAAGACCGTGAAAATGTTGAAAACTCTGGATGACCCCTAAAGGAGGGCGCTGCCCCCGGGGCCTGGAGCAGCCCAGCGACTCGTCCCTCACGGCAGGCACACTGCACGCCTCTAGTTCATAGATGGGCCGGTAGCGGCGCTGTGCTCTGTCCAGTTAGGTCTGCTGTGAGATAATATTCTGACTCCCATAATAAAGCGACTCCCGTTATCATAAGTTGTGACTCCCCACCAAGTTTCTTTTCGTAAGTGTTTAATTATTGTCTTATATGAATGGATTGTTACTTTTGGTTAAAAGAATCACAAAGACATATAAACACAACAATCTGTATTTCAAACAAATCATCTTCTATAATAATTAATATACATACACATATACATCCAGACACATGAAATGAGTAGCTATACATACCATTTCCTTAAAATAATAAATAAGAGTCGACATATCCCCTAACCCACCACAAAGATCCGCATAGGGAGCCAGCGCTCTATCGATTGGGTCACTGCATCCGGAAGAGAGGAAGAAGCCAATGCCTGCACAGACTCAGCCAACGAGCATCGCTCCAGTCTGGTACCCAGACCCTCTCTGATATTGCTATTGCTATTGCTATTACTATTACTATTGCTATTGCTATTGCCATTTCTATTTCTATTGCTATTGCTATTGCTACTGCTATTGCTATTGCTATTGCTATGTCATCGATTATGATGGTTCGGACCATTCAAATCATCCCAGTCGTCATAATTTAAAATAGAACACCCCGAGGTGTACCTAAAAAAACATGGGCCATGTGCAAAATGATCAAACTCCAACGCCCCAAGTCTTGGCTTGGGACATTAGGAGCAATGACGTCACATTGTTATTATGATTATTATTCAGATGGAAGGTGTTTACAAAATAACAGTAGACGAATAGTTTGCATTGGCTGTTTAAATCATTTTAAAAGGTGCTAATACTGCTATTTGATCAATTCGCTTGTGTCTATAGATTTTCCTCAGTTCTGCCATGTTTCTGCCCTGAGCGCATTCGTTTGTGCAACTTTATGCCAAGTACACACCTACCATTTACGATTCGCGCACTAAAACTCGCGACTCGACCCGACCCGCTTAAAACTGAAAACGGGCCGAATCATTTTTCGAATCGCGAATCACAATCGTAATCGGCCCATTTTAGCCCTAAAACTGAGTTTTTAGTCGTGAATCGCAATCGGTAGGTGTGCTATGGGAGTGCACACCTACCGACTTTTGGGCAGTTTTAGATCGTAAACGGTAGGTGGGTGCGGATGAACGGTAGGTGTGTACCTGGCATAAGTTTGTATGATCTGCACAGGTGCAAAAAATGGTTGAGACGATCAGAGGTGATTAATCGATGTCGGCCTTAGAAGGCATCACGATTGTCCATCCGTTTGCTCAACAGCGAGAAGGTGAAGGTCACAGATAAAACTGCAAATAAGCTGTGTATGTGGAAGCAAAGCTTTATCTACACAAGCTTATGAATAATATCACTAAAGCTGCAAACTTTGGTAACGTCACACACAGCCGCCGCCATCTTAGTCTGCACCCGGATGACCCCGACCCCCAGCACCCCCTCCACCCCCCCCCCCCCCTCAACACTATCAGGTCACACACTCTCCCAACAGATATCGGGCAACAAACCAAAGGAAACCTACCCCGGTTCTCTGACTGCTTGGAGAGCGCGTCGCCAATTAACTCTAAGAGGGACTAGATGGGGAAGGGGAGAGCAGAGCATATATACACAGTAAAACCTCTCTAAATCAACCGACCATGGGGCCGACTTTCAATGGTCCACTTAGGGAGGTGCGAGGTTTAGGGAGTTTTTCATTCCTTACAATGGTAATAGGTATGGTATGGGTGATTGTTTGGGACCCAAATAAAGCTATCCATATAGGGGAGTGGTCGATCTGTGGAGGTGGTCGGTTAGAAAGGTTTTGCTATATACAGCAAAACCTTTCTAACCGACCACCTCGACAGATCGACGACTCCCCTATATATTCAGCAAAACCTTTCTAACCGACCACTTCCACAGATCGACCACTCCCCTATATAGATCGCTTTATTTGGGTCCCAACAATACCATTGTAAGGATATTCTAACTCTCTAAACCGACTACCTCCCTAAATGGACCACTTAAAGTCGGTCCCATGGTCGATCGATTTAGAGAGGTTTTACTGTATTTACATACCATATACACGTATATCGTATATATATACATATATATACATATATATATATTTATATATACATATATATATATGTGTAGTGGTCTGCACTGACCTCTCAGGCAAGTAACCACATAGACAGGTAGGCGTGGGGAGTGTATTGATATCAGGGAGCCTAGGTGGTGTAATGGTTAGCACACTGGCCTGGAATGCAAAGAGATGTGGGTTCGAGTCCCGCTCTAGGCACGATATTTCCCATTTTCATCATCCCCATGACACTGGTTGCCGTGATCAGGATCCTTGTACAAGCTTTGCGCTGTATGGTTGTTGATAACCTACCCTGTGTAATGTATGTGTTAGTGCATTGCCTGTATGTATGTAATTGTAAGCATTACAAGACTTACATATTCCAGGGGAACGAGTGTAGTGGTCTGCACTGACCTCTGCAGGCAAGTAACCACATAGACAGGTATGCGTGGGGAGTGTATTGATATCAGGGAGCCTAGGTGGTGTAATGGTTAGCACACTGGCCTGGAATGCAAAGAGATGTGGAGTTCGAGTCCCGCTCTAGGCGCAGTATTTCCTCATTTTCATACACCCCATGACAGGTGGACTTATATATATATATGTATGAATATACATATATATGTATATATATATATATATATATATATATATATATATATGGGGGGTAAGTTTCGTTTAAAGTTGCATAAGCTGATGGGTTTGCTTTTCTGCCATATTTCTTTGATATATAAATATATTACTTATTAGGTAGATTGATATAACTATAATCGACCCTACTTTAGTTTGAGGTAGCTTTTATTATAAATAGGTAACTTTAGAGATATTTGAAATGAAAGCATGGAAGCATAATTTTGGTGTGTACAATAAAATGCTGTACGCAGCCTGTATACCACAGAAACGCAGCAGGAGAGCTCCAAAATAAATCAATCTTTAATAAGTGAACCACTGGTTATGTTCGCCCAGCTAACATGATTAATCCGCTAACGAGACACCGGGGTCGTGGAGATCGGTGGTAGCTGCATTCGCCTCACGCTATTTGTCGGTCGGAGCTGAAGCCATCCAGTTTGCTTTCCCAGTCCCACCCTCCCAGAGTCCCACCCCTACTGGGTTGGGCGCTGACCTTACACATACGTTTTATTCGCCTTGTTTTACCTACTTGTATTCCATTGTATTGTTGTCCTCTTGTATCTATTACTGTTCACATTATATGTAGACTACTCTGCTTACGGTAGACCAATGTCGGTCTTTCAGACATTCATGACACTGCGGTCACTGTGCTAGACTAAGGAAGGCCCTGTCGCCGACTTGCCCTACACTTATCCAAGTATTGCTCTGTTCCTCGAAGTACGGACTTGTTTATTTCTGGGCTCTATCTTCCAGGCTACTCGCTGAAGCACCATCAGCGCCTTCTCAAAATGTCCGCTAACGCACTAGCACCTCGAACCTGGAAGATCAAGGTCTCACATGTTAAGCTGTAGATAGAGTTTTGCCACCAGCATAAGGTGCCTTCCTCCCTAATGTATAAGACCTTCTTTCCTTCTTGCTTCTACCCAATGATCGGTTGAAGTGACCGGGGGCTATAATGAACTATTTTAACTGTGTTAAGTAAGCTCTGGGTAGTGGGTGGCCCAGGTGACGCTGCAGCGTTTGATGCGCAAGAGTATTGCACACTTCCTCCAAGTACGGACTTGTTTTTAACAGAAATAAACGTCTGGTTATTTTCAAACTCATATTACAGCCTCGAACTTGGTGTCTCGTTAAAGCTGCATAGTCCGATGAAGCATCAAATTTTCAAAACCAAAACAAGTATCTCAATTTGATTCTACATATCTAACTTAAATACTGGTGCACTTGTTAAACATTTGTCACCACATAGAAGGGAATACTGAGCCAATTTAATAGAACCTATTACTGCACAAACCTATGGTGTCAGAGTTTTGTCAAGCTTGCCAAAACTAATTTTGCTTGTTTGCAGTTCAAATATCTCAAAAGTTAGCTATTTAAAATAAAAGTTACTTGAAGTGAAAGTAGGGTAGATTATAATGATCACCCTAATATGTTTATCTCAGAAAATGACAGAAACTCAAAACCCATCGGACTATGCAACTTTAAGTGATTTGTCAAAGTAGGATGTGTCCGAGCAAATCTTGGGAAGCGTTTTGGTGGAGAAAAGTTAGTTTTTTATCAGAATATGTGCAGCTTTAAAGCGCATGGGTCTGATGAAAGCATTAACTTTCCTCCACGAAAATACTCACTTAGATTTGATGGTACTCACTTAACGTAGATAGTGATGCACTTATTAACCATCTGATTTTGTATAGAAGAGAATACAGAGGCAATTTACCAGAACCTGTTACTTATGAAGGCTGATGGTGTCAGAGTTTGGACGTGCCTGTCAACATTAATTAAGTATGTTTTCACTTCAGATATCTCCAAATTTAGCCATTTAAAATAAAAGTGACTTCCGAATGAAATAAAGTAGATTATGGCGATCAATCTTTAATGTATTTATTTCACACCGGGCGCGGTGGCTGAATCGGTAGGGCGCGGGCCTCGCACGCAGAAGGTCCTGAGTTCGGCTTCTGGTCGAGTCAAACCAATTACTTTAAATTTGATACTTGTTGTTTTCTAGCCTTATGCTCAGCATTAATAATAGGATAGGGCAGGGACTGGCTGGCTCAGTGTCCGGATAATGTGACTGAGTGGAATATCACATCATGGTGCCAGCAGCCTGATTTCCCAGTGGGGCACTACTATAAAGTCACCATGAGTGCGCACTGTCACAACTCGGTACCCATCCTGATATGACCTTAGATGTTGCCAAGACATAAAACACCAACAACCAAACAACCATTTATCTCAGAAAACGGCCTAATCCCCAAAACATCGGGACTATGAAACTTTATTCCGCTGACGCCGGCCATCTTTGATACGACGTCACATATTGCGAATTCTCGCCGCCTCCGGCGGCGGAGATTTCCACTTCATTTGTGCGGGGAGAGAGTGGCTGGTGGGAGTGACAAAGAGAGACGAACACGGGAAGCTTTTCAATTTCAAAGAAAGCAGAGTGAGGGGGACAAGATTTTGTTGTAATTTTTTTTTCTTCTTGGACTTTTCTTCTTCCTTCTTTTCCTTTTCTTGGGCGCCTTGGTTTTCGACGCCGTTTTTCATAGCGAGGCGGCAAATGGAAAAGTGTCCCGCTAATTGGGATCGACATTCATGTCGAAGATGCGCGCCCAATTACCGGCAATTAGAGCTGATTGCTTCAATTAGGCGCCTGGCTGCGCTTGGTGGGCGGCGGGCGGCGAGCGGCGGACGGGCGGGCGGCGGGCGGCGGGCGGCGGGCGGCGGGCGGTGGGCGGCGGGCTGCGTGCGGCGGGAGGAGGGCGGAGGATGAAGGGCGGGCGGCTGAAGGCGGGCGGAGGGCCGGCGGGCGGCGGGCGGTGGTGCGGCAGGAGGCGGGCGGAGAACGGCGGTGCGGCAGGAGGCGGGCGGCGGTGGGGGCGGCGGAGGGCGGTTGGATGCAGGCGGAGGGCGGAGGGCGGAGGGGGCGGCTGGAGGCGGGGAGCGGGTAGCGGGGAGCGGCGTGCAGGCCACCCGGAAACCAGGCTTCTGGAGACGGGGTATGTGGGTTGGGTTGTTGTTGTTGTTGTTGTTGTTGTTGCTGAGGAGATCGGAGGGAAATCGTGGGGGATAACTGAAAACTGAAAATTGGAAATCGTTTTTTTCTCGGAAATCGGTCTTCTGGAGATGGGATTATTGAAGAGGGGTGGGAGGTTGGAAAGAATCTGATGAGAAATCGAACAACTGAAAATTGGAATATTTAGGAAATTGTTCCTGTGGAGATGAGGTTCGGGTAAAGGTGGTGGGAGGTAGGAAGGAAATAGGTAGGAAACCAGAAAAAAAAACACCAACAAACTGGAAATGGGAAATGGCCCCCCCCCCCCGAAATGGGGTTTTGGTAGAGTGGTGGGATATAGTAAGAAATTGAACGGGAAATTGGGAAACTGGAAATTGGAAATCGGTATTCATTGTAATGAAATGAAAAACTCCCTAAACCGACCACCTCCCTAAATGGACCACTTAAAGCCGGTCCCTTGGTCGGTCGATTAAGAGAGGTTTGACTGTACTTGTGAATAGGTGACCTTGTCGGGGCGTGTTTGTGCACAGTCCAATAAAAGCATCACATTTTCAAAACCAAAACATTTAACTAGGTTTGATCTTACATATCCGACTTATATACCGGTGCACTTATTCTGTATTTATTGCCACATAGAACTAGAAGGGATCCCGCCCTAATATGACCTTAGATGTTGCTAGGACGTAAACCAACACCAAACAGACAAACTAGAAGGGACTACCAAGTTAATTTACTAGAACCTGTTACTGCTGAAGCCAGTAGGGGCTGAGTTTGGACAAACACGCCACAATTAATTTAGCATCTTTATACTTCGAATATCACCAAAGTTAAGTCATTTTGAAGCAAAGTTACTTCAAACTAACTTAAAGTTAGATTTTAACCATCAACCTGATATATTTATCTCACAAAATGCCAGAAACTCAAAACCATCGGAGTATGCAACGTGAAACCGACACTGGCCGCCATACCGGTTTCCGTCGTTGCTGTCACTGGTACCCACGCACCGAATCGAGGCGAACCTTGTGCGCGGCGTGACGCAGACATGCGCAGAGACCACGTCCGGTGGCGTCCCAAGTAGCGTCTGTACGAAAGCTGCGCCAGAAATATATTTGATTTAATAACACAAAATTACAACCTTCGGATCGATTATTTTCGTATAGCAAATGCCGTCAATCCCCCCCCCCCACCCCCCATCCGCCCTGGCCTGACATCGTCGTGTGTGGGGGTATGTGGGGGTGGTGGTGTGGGTGGTATCCAGGTGATTCATCATGGTTACCGGCTCATTGGAATGCAGCGCACCAGAATTATGACGGTTCGTTATTCGATATTAATAAGTAGTGTTTGAACTCAGCCTGGTGAGGACACAGCCCGTGTTGGTTGGTGTTCATGTATGTATCTCCCCACAGCAGGACGCCATCTGCAATAATGTATCCCCACAGCAGGACGCCACCTGCATTAGTGTATCTGTACAGCAGGATGCCACCCACATTAGTGTATCCCCACAGCAGGACACCACCCACATTAGTGTATCCCCACAGCAGGACGCCACCCGCATTAGTGTATCTGTACAGCAGGATGCCACCCGCATTAGTGTATCCCCACAGCAGGACACCACCTGCATCAGTGTATCTGTACAGCAGGATGCCACCTGCATTAGTGTATCCCCACAGCAGGATGCCACCCGCATCAGTGTATCTGTACAGCAGGACGCCAACACATTAATGTATCCCCACATCAGGATACCACTTGTATTAATATATCCCCACAGCAGTGTAGAGTCTAATGCTCGAAACTGTGGCTGTGTAGCCAGGCTATGGTGAAAACAATACAGACAAAGAGAAAGGAAGAGTATAAAGTGTGAAGAAGAGAGCGTCCAGCCCTCTGGTTTATTGCTTATATAGTTACATGGGTTCATTGTAGAGTATCACCCCACCCCTTTCCCCCAATCGGAATCAAACCTTCTTGGCCCTACCAATAGGAATCCATCATTCCTGGTCCCCATGGATACCAGTGGTCTGCCCACCACCACAAGCTGTATGGCCCCCATGACCACCACCAACCTTGACCTTTTGAGTGCGGTGATCCCTATCCCAGCAGAGAGGGTAGGCCCTGCAATCACACCCAGACCTGCCAGCACCAATATGTCTATTTACAGCCCACTCAGGCACCACCAACCCATACATATATATACACATACATGCGCCTGGTCATGTACACCAATCAGTAAGAGAACATTTGCATTCCCCCCTATGCTGAATATCAGAATATTTTAAAGCAGGTCACAACCTGCATTAGTGTATCTATACAGTAGGACCCCACCTGCATTAGTGTATATATGTAGCAGGATCCCACCTGCATTAGTGTATCCCCTCAGCAGAATACCACCTGCATTAGTGTATCCCCTCAGCAGGATACCACTTGTATTAATACATCCCCACAGCAGGACACCACCTGCATTAGTGTATATGTACTGCAGGACCCTACCTGCTTTAGTGTATCCCTCAGTAGGATACCACCTGTGTTAATATGTCCCCACAGCAGGACACCACATGCATTAGTGTATCTGTACATCAGGACTCCGCCTGCATTGGTGTATCCCTCAGTAGGATACCACCTGTGTTAATATATCCCCACAGCAGGACACCGCCTGCATTAGTGTATATGTACTGCAGGACCCCACCTGCATTAGTGTATCCCTCAGGGCTCGTATGCACCAATCGGTGTTCGGGCCTTAGCCGTGGCTAAGGTATCCCTGCATGGCTAAATGTGAAAATTTGGTATGCACCAGTCGGAGTTAGCGCTAACCGCGGAATTTAACCTAGGCTAAGCTAAACCAATTTCTGAGTTGGGTTTAGAGCCTATCCGGTCGGGTTAGTGCGCTTTTCCAAGATGGACGTCATGTTGATCAGATGCTCATTGATCTCAATCTATTCAATGCGATCATACTTGACAGAATTAAATACGCAATAAGTGAAATTTTATCAATTTAACCCTAAATCCGAAGCGAGATTAAGGCTGATGCCGTAACTGCCGCGATATTAATATTTTCGAATCGACGAGTGTAAAGTAAACAAATCACCGCCGCCGCAGCGACGTCGATATCCATACTGTCCAAACTTCAACCAAACATGGCCGCCGCCGTCACCGCCGAATCGGCGGGAATATATTACGCCCAAATCTATTAAACCTGCATTAGTGTATCCCCTCAGCAGGATACCACCTGTATTAATATATCCCCACAGCAGGACACCACCTGCATTAGTGTATCTGTACAGCAGGACACAATTTGCGTTAGTCTATCTGTACAGCAGGATACCATCCACGTGCACTAAGACATCGGACAGTAAACATGCAGTTAGAACAAGAGTATAACTATCTTACCGCGTGGAGTACATATCTCGCATATTACCGGCATGCTCTGAAGAATGTGAAGGCAATTAAAGTCATAGTGTGAATATAAACCACAGTGGATTGCAATTCATATAAATAATAAACCCAGGTCTACTAGCATCGCATAACGTGGTAACAGAATACAGCAATTCAGTTTTAAGCAGGATATAAATGCCATCCTGGGGATATTAAAAGGTTTGAATGCAGCGTGAAGCTGGCCGCATTTGTAATAATAAATATGTAAATGTCACAGTGAGTGATGTACCTCAATCTGAGCCTGTTTCACTTTTTTTTTTATTGAGGCTGTATTTATACTGTCCATAGTGTATAAGCCCTGGTACCCAGGCTTGTTTTCAATGCTGGCCAGTTGTAGTGTTGGTGTTATCTTACCACACAGTGGCTGCTGATAAGGTATTTGTTTGCCTGCATTTCGGTAGCAGATAGATAATTGGTTGGTATGGTTAATATCCTATGTTAGTTTTTTTGGATTTTCTTGGTATATATGTATTTATTTTTTCTACTCTTATTACTAGACTAGCCTACTCCTATTTACATATAATAGGCTTGTACGTAGCTGTGTGGTGTGTTATCTGAACTGAGATGCTTCTGTTTGCAAACAGTTCACTGTAAATGTACTCATGACTACCATAGTAACATAACATCAGGCATGGTGGGCACTGAACACCACAGCCTATCAGATAACTGTGGAAACTTGTCTATGATTTGTTTGATTATTGTTGTTTTACGTCCTAGCAACATCTAAGGGCATATCAGGACGGGTACCGACTTGTGGCAGTGCGCACTCATGGTGACTTCATAGTGCTGCCCCACTGGGAGGGAGATCAGGCTGTTGGCACCATGATCCGATATCCCACTCAGTCATATTATCCTGATACTACGCTAACCAGACCATGCCCTATCCTATTAATGCCAAATGCTAGGCTAGGTAGCAACAAGTATCAATTTCATAAGGAACTGTGAGTCACACCTACACAAAGTCACTATGCAAAGGAACTGTGCGAAAGGAACTGCATGAAGGAACCATGCAAAGAAACTGTGCAGAGCAACTATGCGAATTAACTGCGCTAAGGAACTGCATGTTGTCAACATGCCCAAAAGGAATCAGCACTGATGGGGTTTGTGACAAGGCTGTGTTTTCAGTGTTCCTTTTCTACAACAGTGTACAAGTTGTAAAGGGAGACGCCGCTCACCCTTACCCTCTGAGTGAGAGCACTGTCATCAGGCGTGCTTTGGGAGAGGACCAGGGGCACTTGGACGTCGACTTTACCTTTCACACTCCATCTACCCACACACCCTACATACACCCCACATCCGAACCCCACACATCACACACCCCACACATCACACACCCCACACATCACACACACCACACCACACACATACTCCGCACACTACACACCCCACACACCATACACACACAACACACCCCACACACGACACACCCACCGCACACCACATACATACTCTGCACACTACACACGCCACACATCACACACCACACAAAGCGCACAAACCACACCCACCCACCACAAACACCCCACACCATGTACCCTACACATCACGCACACCACAGGTACCACACCCCCCCTCGCCACACACACACACCACACCACACACACCACACAACCACACACCCATACACCCCATACACACCACATACTGCACCCACACACCACACAAACCATACACCCCACACTCCACACACACCCCAAACACACCACACCCACCACACATACCGCACACACCCCACACACCCATCACACACCACACACACCACACACACCATATACCACATACACCACACACTCCATCCTCCACCCCCATATCACCATACACACACACCACACCTTCCACTCACACAACCAGACAGGATGACCGAATGAGTTGAGTGTCTGTTTCTCGTTTTGGTAGATCATGGGATTCGAACCCACGGGTTCTAACCCTGGTCAAGTCAAAGCAATGACTTACAAATGTATACTTGTCACTTCCTACCCAGGCGCTCGGCATTATTAGGATAGGGCAAGGACTGGTTGGTTCCGTGTCAGGATAGTGTAAATGAGTGGGATATCAGGTCATGATGCAGGCAAGCTGGTCTACCAGTGTGGCAGCACTATTAAGTCACCATGAGTGTGCACTGTCACAAGTCAGTACCCGTCATAATATGACATACCCACACCCACCCACACCCGCACATACCCACACATACCCACCCAAGCATACCCACACCCACACACACATACCCACACCCACACACACATACCCGCACATACCCACCCACACATACCCACACCTACCCACGCATACCCACACACACCCACACACACACACACATACCCACACATACCCACACCCACCCACACATACCCACGCACACCCGCACATACCCACACCCACACACACATACCCGCACATACCCGCACATACCCACCCACACCTACCCACACATACCCACACATACCCGCACATACCCACACATACCCACCCACACATACCCACACCCACCCACACATACCCACACCCACCCACACATACCCACACCCACCCACACATACCCACACACACCCACACATACCCACACCCACACCCACATACCCGCACATACCCGCACATACCCACCCACACATACCCACACCTACCCACACATACCCACCCACCCACACATACCTGCACATACCCACACATACCCACCCACACATACCCACACCCACCCACACATACCCACACCCACACACACATACCCGCACATACCCGCACATACCCACCCACACATACCCACACCTACCCACACATACCCACACACACACACACCCGCACATACCCACACATACCCACCCACACATACCCACACCCACCCACACATACCCACACCCACCCACACATACCCACACATACCCGCACATACCCACCCACACATACCCACACCTACCCACACATACCCACACACACCCACACACACCCGCACATACCCACACATACCCACACTCACCCACACATATCCACACATACCCACACATATCCACACATACCCACACCCACCCACACATACCCACACACACCCGCACATACCCACACTCACCCACACATATCCACACATAACCACACCCACCAACACATACCTACACACACACACATACCCACACCCACCAACACACACACTCACACATACCCACACCCACCAACACATACCTTCACACATACTCACACATACCCACACCACACACCCACACCGCACCATACCCACACATACCCAGCCACACATACCCACACACACACACACATACCCACACCCACCCACACATACCCACACATACCCGCACATACCCACCCACACATACCCACACCTACCCACACATACCCACACACACCCACACACACCCGCACATACCCACACATACCCACACTCACCCACACATATCCACACATACCCACACATATCCACACATACCCACACCCACCCACACATACCCACACCCACACACACATACCCACACCCACCAACACATACCCACACATACCCACACCCACCCACACATACCCACACCCACCCACACATACCCACACACCCCACCCGCCATCTTCAACCCCCATGTCCCCACACCCCACTCACACACCTCACACCTGCCACACCTCACACGCACCTGCACACCCACACCACCACACCCACCTACACATACCCACACCCACCCACACATACCCACACCCACCCACACATACCCACACCCACCCACACATACCCACACACCCGCACATACCCACACCACCCACACATACCCACCACACCACACCACCCCACATACCCACACATACCCACACACACCCACACCCGCACCACATACCCACACACACCCACACATACCCACACATACCCACACACACCCGCACATACCCACATACCACCCACACATACCCACACGTACCCACACATACCCACACTCACACACACATACCCACACCCACCCGCACATACCCACACTTACCCACCCACACATACCCACACACCCCACCCGCCATCTTCAACCCCCATGTCCCCACACCCCACTCACACACCTCACACCTGGCACACCTCACACACACCTGCACACCCACACCACCACACCCACCTACACATACCCACACCCACCCACACATACCCACACCCACCCACACATACCCACACCCACCCACACATACCCACACACACCCGCACACACCCACACATACCCACCCACACCCACACACACCCTCACATACCCACACATACCCACACACACCCACACCCGCACACACATACCCACACACACCCACACATACCCACACATACCCACACACACCCGCACATACCCACACATACCCACCCACACATACCCACAACGACCCACACATACCCACACCCACCCACACATACCCACACCCACCCGCACATACCCACACATACCCACCCACACATACCCACACCCACCCACACATATCCACACCCACCCGCACATACCCACACCCACACACACATACCTACACGTACCCATACCCACCCACACACACACATTCACACTCACATACCCAGCACATTGACAGCCCACCTGTGTCAAATTCCACACACCACACCCACAGTCCAAATAACACACACGCTCATCTCAGCCCCAAACACACTGCACGACAGGTCATCCACCAATGACGTCTTTTTAAATTTCGCAGTTATCCATATAATTCTTCATATATGGGTCGTTTCCTTAACCTGGGCACCACATTTTGGTTTCCATGTTACGACTGTGATAATTTTGTTGTTGTTGCTTTGGTTGCAAGTCAAATGGTTATTGTAGCCACTGTGTGTTAAGCATGTTAGTAGTGATACATGTATTTGGTGTATACCACAAAATGTATCAACAGTAGGCCTGTATGAATTTGTGCTCAAGTGAAAATGTGACAATTTACACATCGACACCATGCATTTATTCAAACTTTTTTTCAACATTTTCCTTGTAAGACAGTATTTTTTTGTTGTTGCTTACCAGCAACCAATAACATCTGGTTTGAATTTGATGTGTATGTACAAATGATGTTCTGAACGTGTGTTCAATTTCCATGCTACACAAGTGATTTTAACACATTGTTCAATTTATATAAAATCAAAATCAAAAAGTGAAATCACTTTTTTTTCTCTTTTAACCTCTGATATATGCACAACATGTAAATGTTAAAAAAACACGGATTCTGCTATTATTTGGAATCTTTTCACTTTTGATCTCCATATTACACTTTGGTGTTCAGTTTCATAGAACGACCTTTATATATATTTTTATTTTTAACTAGAAATAATTATTTCATGTGTGCAAATTTTTCAAGTTTTCGATTTCAAAATAGTGCATTCTTAAAACAAATACCTCATTCATAGCATTCTACGCAAACTCTATGTCCATACTAATGCACACACTGAATGTTGTATGCAAACTTGCTACATCACAACATGGATATCTAAGTTAGCATTTTTTACTTAAACTGAGACTGTCCCAACATAACCATGCATAGAGAACGACCTAAGATACCACTTACATATGAATGCACAATCGAATGCTTGATTCTGACTAGACACACCAGTTCCACCACTTAATTAGCTGAAAGTAAGTAAGAACAGGTGTTCAGGCGCAAAACCCCGTAAAAGCCAATCTAAAAATTGAGATAAACATTGGAATCAAACCTTCAAAAGGGTCAATTTCTTACATTCCTATTTTTTTGTATTATTCCATAATCATTTCATCACAAGAAATGTGGAATTAGTGAGAATTAAAATCACCTTCAATTAAAAATGGTGTATTGTAATTGATTTTTTGTTTATGGGGTTTTGAGCCTGAACTCTTCAATTGTTCTTGTAATTAAATAATGTAAATGACTTAAACTTAGCCTGGCTGAAGGTCTATAATGCCTTAGTGCTGAAGAAAGATTGTACTCAGATCCGTAAATAAATGTGTACCAACAAATATTCTCCCTCTGGAAATTATGTCACATGTGTCTGACCCTGGTTCGCTTTAAATGAACGCGGGATGAGAAAAACACGTTAAACTACGCCGTAATAACAACCACATGTGCACTTTGTTGTGCAATGTTCATTCGGCTAAAGAAAGTGTCAAGTCAGCATTGAACACAACTAAATAGACCTCGTTGATTAGAATCACCACATCACTACATTCTACCCAAAAATACTATGTCTCATCCTGACTTTTTGATCACATTTTTGTGTGAGCACACTTTTTTGACAAGATTAATTTGGTTTCTTTTCACTTAAAATGAGTATGACATTTTTTTTATAAAGTTTATATATCCACGTAAGGTCTGGTTTGGGAACCTATCATTGTAACTCTGTTGTTGTCGACAATTTGCTAAATAAATCTTGAAAAGCAATAACAAACCTCCCCTTCCAACCCCCCCCCCCCCCTCCGCCCAAAGAAAAACCCACCAACCACTCCGACCACTACCCACTGGAAGCCAACTCCCGGGCGCATCGGACTGCCTTTAGGGGTGCCCATATAGTGCTGCAGATTTGCAGCCTTCAGTTCGCCAACGTGACTCAAAACTCCACACAAAAAACACACAAAAAACACACACAAAAACACACAAAAATACAAAAAACACACACAAAAACACACAAAAAACACCAAACGAAAACAGACACGATAACGCAAGAAAATGTACTGACCCACCAAAATACACATTTTCTACACAAAGACACACAAATTCATCAGTGCGGAATTACATAACCGCCATCTTGATTATCTTTATAAACGCTTATATCCTACATGGTGTCTGCATACATGAGCAGACTCACATGATATGCAATTTCCTAACTTGCGACCATCATGATGTTATTTGTTAGATTGTTAAATTGTTTAGATACATCTGTTGGTTAGCTATATACGCAGTGCGTTTCAACTGCCGTTAGTTCATAGACATTCATAGACATTCATTCAGGCATACAGACGATCACCCCAGGGTGGTGTCGACCTTATCCACATTACCAGATTCAATGTTAAAAAATGTAATCCATTCAGTTCAATTGACACATGTTTCGTACATGCAAAAATAGCACGCACTTGTTTGCTACATAAAAGTACACAAACAAACACACACCTCACATCGTACACACGTCACATCACACACACACCTCACATCACACACACACATAGCACACCACACACACACCACATCACACACACACCTCACACCGTACACACACGTCACACCACACACACACCTCACATCACACACATCACACACCACAAACACACCTCACATCACACACACACCTCACACCATACACACACGTCACACCACACACACACCACATCACACACACACCTCACACCGTACACACACGTCACATCACACACACCTCACATCACACACATCACACACCACACACACATCTCACATCACACACACACCTCACACCATACACACACGTCACACCACACACACATCTCACATCACACACATGACACACCACAAACACACCTCACATCACACACACCTCACACCATACACACATGTCACACCACACACACATCTCACATCACACACACACCTCACACCATACACACACGTCACACCACACACACATCTCACATCACACACATGACACACCACAAACACACCTCACATCACACACACCTCACACCATACACACACGTCACACCACACACACATCTCACATCACACACATGTCACACCATACACACACGTCACACCACACACACACCTCACATCACACACACGTCACACCACACACACATCTCACATCACACACACACCTCACACCATACACACACGTCACACCACACACATCTCACATCACACACACCTCACATCACACACACACCTCACATCACACATACCTTACACACCTCACATCACACACACACCTCACATCACACATACCTTACACACCTCACATCACACCCACACCTCACATCACAGACACCTCACACCATACACACATGTCACACCACACACCCACCTCACACCACACACCCATGTTGCACCACACACACACCTCACACCACACACACCACACACACCTCACACCATACACCCATGTCACACCACACACACCTCATACCATACACACAGCACACCACACACACACATCTCACACCATACACACATCACACCACACACACCTCACATCACACACACACCTCACACCATACACACATGTCACACCACACACACCTCATACCATACACACAGCACACCACACACACATATCTCACACCATACACACATCACACCACACACACCTCACATCACACACACACATGGCACACCACACACCCACCTCACATCATACACACCTGTTGCACCACACACACCTCACACAACACACACACCTCACACCATACACACATGTCACACCACACACACCTCATACCATACACACACAGCACACCACACACACATCTCACACCATACACACATCACACCACACACACCTCACATCACACACACATGGCACACCACACACACACCTCACATCACACACACAACTCACACAACACACACACACCTCACACCATACACACATCACACCACACACCCACCTCACATCATACACACATGTTGCACCACACACACCTCACACAACACACACACCTCACAGCATACAGCCACCTAACACCACGCACCTCACACCACACACACCTCACACCACACACACCTCACACCACACACGCATCATAACACACACATATTTCACAACACACACACACCTCACAACACACACATTTCACACCACACATACACCTCACATCAAACACATCTCAGACCACACACACCTCACATCACACACATCTAACACAACACACACACACCTCACACCACATACACCTCACAACGCATGCACTTCACACCGCACACACTTCACACCATGCACACCTCACATCACACATCACAGACATCACACCATACACACATGTCACATCACACACCCACCTCACACCATACACAGAAGGCACACCACACACACACCTCAAATCACACACACACCTAGCAACACACACACTTCACACCAGATGCACCCATCACACCACACCCACCTCACATCACACACACACCTCATGCCATACACACACCTAACAACACACACCTCACCCCATACACACATCATACCACACACACCTTACATCACACACACACACACCTCACACCATACACCTCACAACACACACACACACCTCACATCACGCACACCTCACACCTCACACCTCACACCTCACACCACCCACACCTCACAACACACATCACACACCACACAGACACCTCACACCTCACACCACACACACCTCATACCAGACATACCTAACACCATACACACATGTCACACCACACACCCACCTCACACCACACACCCATGTTGCACCACACACACACCTCACACCACACACACCACACACACCTCACACCATACACACATGTCACACCACACACACCTCATACCATACCACACACACACGTTCCCACTACCCTTGAATACCCTCCGGGACCCCAAAAGCCCCCCCCCCCCCCCCCACACACACACACAATACCGGACAATCAAGACCTGAGTGTCGCGCCCCCCGCCCCCACCTCTCGCCTGTTCCCTTGCCTCGCATACATACACCCCCCCCCCCCCCGCCCCCGCCCCCACCTCCACCGTACCCCAACCCCTACACCCCCACCCGTCCTTCCGTCGCGCTGTGCCTTTTCACTCCCTTCATCGCGGAGTGATCTGTCCGTTCACACAGCCCTATGCTATAGTCCCGTCCCACCGCGGCCAGTCCCCCTCCCTCCCCCACCTCCTCCGTCACCCCCACTCCCTGCGCCTTCCACCATCTGCCCCCCCCCCCCCCCCCTTCCACCCATTTACACATGGTCTGAATGGACGTCTGTAACCTGACACCCATAGTAGCCTATTGCGGGAGGAGGGTGTGTGTGGGGGGTGGCAGTGAAAGGAGGGGGGGGGGGGTATTATGGTGGGGTTGTGCGTCAATTCCGTCAACAACTCAACAGACGCCAAACTCATAAGAACCTGAACTTACTGTGCCGCAAAAGCCGCCACACCCCCATGCACCCCTCCCACACAAATTAATACATAATATATAAGATGTAAATTATACATATTGTAAATAACTGTTTCGTTACAATGGCTGGAACACCAGTGCAACAGGTCAGAATGTTTATTATCCAATGAATAAACTATATTTACAAAAACTAAAATTAGTGCTCCAGATATTGTACAGCCACAGAGTTATGGCCCCTGGGTAATTAACACCATGGATGTTTTATAGCTCTTGTTGTTTGAATATTCGTTCAGTAAGGTAGGATAGATATCGATGTAAGCAGTTCGACCCTCCTCACGCTTGACTTTGACAGGTCCTAGGTGAAGGTCATTGCGTTGAAGGTCACTGCAGTGTGACTTAAGTCATCTTATTGATGAAACAGTATATTCATCAGAATATATTTATATTTTCAGTGCCGAGGCATTGGTGTTCCGGCCATATACATTACGTTGTAGATAGGTATCTCCGCAGGTGCCTCAGTAGGGTATATTATTATTAGTACATTAAGATGGACGTTTAACGTGTTAGTGGATTAGCTATCAGGGGTAAGTTCCGTAGTATGGGTTAAGCCAGCGGGTTGTGGTATAAACTGTTCTGTTATCGTGGGTGATGCGTATGTGTCCGGGTGGGAGGGTGTATGTGTGTGTGTGCGGGGGGGGGGGTTATCTCATATAATTTGTTATACTCAATAGTTGTCTGGTCTGTAGATAAAAGATTCACCCGATACTTGTAGTACACAGGTGAACGACAACGTATGGTAAATACGTGTAAAAATAGCTTTTGTATGGAACAGCAAGTAGAACGCCTGCCTCCAGTGTCAAATCGTTACTTAAAGTTATATAGGCACAGAGTTGGTGAAATGGGAGAGAATGCAAAAAGACAAGATGGTGGCCGCAGAACGCCGTCGATTTCACTTTTAAATCTTATTAAACTAGATATTATATTATATTTTTCAACTCAAAGGTAGCGGGCTATCAATAAGACATATGTAAAGAATAATTTTTGCTTCTTAGATTGTGAAATTAGGCTCTCAATTCATTAACCCGCTTTTTCGACCGTTTTTATATAGGGTTGGTATTCACCCGTGTACTGCGAGTACAGGGTGAATACTTTATCTATCTGGTCTGGTACATAATATATAGAGAGAGGTTGGTCAATATTCACAGTTGCTTGTGTAGCAAAGATGGACAATTGAGTGCAGAGGAGTGGAAACATGATATAACGGTCAACCCGCTATAACAGTCAATTCAACATTATGGTCAACCCAATATAGTGGTCAACCCGATATAGCGGACAACCGAACATCGTGGGCAGCCCAAGACAGTGAGCATCCCTCCAATATGAAGACAACCCTCTTAGCTACTCACTTTCCTAATTAAATAGCTCTTTAATTGGTTACTTGATTATGTAAACAACTAACTTATTGATTACTGAATTAGCTGTACAAGGTACTACGTAATCGAGTACTTAACTAACTCCCTAATCCAAGACTGATCGCTGGTTGAGTAAGGATACGCGAATACCATCAAACTTGATAATATGACGTCATCTGACGTCATACGACGGCATCCACCTGCATTCAACGTGGACGCCCCAAATTGTTCCGTACGCTGAACGACCATCAACAACAACAGCGCAAGCAGACGCGATGGCCTAATGAGTTGAGCGCCCGCTTCACGTGTGGCAGCTAGTGGAACGCGAACCCCGGGTTCGAAACCCGGCTGAGTGAAATCAATGACTTAAGAAAAATTGATACTTGTCACTTTACTAGCCTGGCGCTTGGCATTACTAGGATAGAGCAAGGAGCAGTGGAATGGGTAAGATCAATTGTCCGCGATTTAAATTTCCCCTGCTTAAAGTTGCATAGTCCGATAAAAGTATCAATTTAGAAAAAAGCAAAGCACTTATCTAAATTTAGACTTACTTATCTTAGATACTGTTGCACTTAATGCATATGTGTTGCTGCATAGAAGGGTATATTACGTCAATTCAATAGAACCTCTTACTGTTGAAGCCTATAGAGGTCAGAGTTTTTACAAGCAGGCCAAAATGAATTGTTCATGCTTATACTTCATATAGGCCTACTCCACAAGTTAATCATTTAAAATCCCAGTTGCTTCAAGCTACAGTAAGGTAGATTATATTTGTAATGCTTACCTCAATGCACTCTCATGGCGTGATGAACAATTGGGAAATATTGCCCCTAGAGCAGGCTTGGAACCCATCATGCATTCCGGGCTAGTGAGCTAAGACCATCACACCACCATCAACATATCCGCGTCCACCTGTCTATGTGGTTCGTTGCCTGAGCGGTCAGTGCAGACACCCAGTGCAGAATACTACAATACTTATCTCAGAAATTGACAAAAAATCAAAGCCATTGGACTATGCAGCTTTAATTGATGAATGTAATTAAAAATATATATGTATTGTATATGTGTATGTATAAATGTCTACCTTTATGCAAGTATTATGTAAGCGGTTCAGGTGAATCTATTGTGTGCTGATTCTGGAAGGTTCTGTCGGGTACAGTTAGAGCAACTTGGAGATCCATTGCTCGTGGGGACAGGTAAGCAAAGGCAGCTGGTCAGCAGGTGCTGCCTGTCCCACTACCGGTTGGTCACTTCTACCTGATTTTTTCTTGAGTCGGACCTGCGCACTGCTGCTCCGTACTCCTCCAACTGTGGACTTAGTTTGTCTCCATCACCTATGGTTCGTCGCTTCAAATTAACATGGGAGAGGACCTTTGCGCTACTTGTGGTGAAGAGCTTGAGCTGCCCCGTGGTAGCAAGTGTAAGCCTGCTAAATTACCACGGAAGTGTGTGAAAACTGAGATGAAGGCGGAATGTGAAGTTACTGACAGTTTGTGTGAGGAGGCACCGCCGGCGGTGCCACCCATGAACCAGCTAAAAAGAAGGACAAGGCAGTCAAAAAGGGAATTGCCTGTCACAGTGGTGGAGGACAAGGAGGAGAGGACCTTGAGGAAGCAGTTGGAGGAGAGAGCATGTGAGCGGCGGAAACACGCACTTCAGGCAGAATTGGAAAATTTGTAAAGTGAAGACGATGACTGGGCCCATGCTGGGTGGGGCCGTCATGTGAGGGGGTGAGGAAAGAAAACTAGGGGGAAGAAGAAGCGGGACATATCGTCTTCCGAGTCGGGATACACGGACACTGACACAAGTTCAAGTTCATCCAGTTTGTCATCAAGTGAAACCAGCAGCACGAAGAAAAGCAAGTCGAAGAAAAAAATGAAAGAGCAGACTAAGTTCTCCATTCGGAAATATACTAAAGGTGATAAGAGCATAAAGAAACTGAACTTTACTGAATTAATCTATGCCTGCCTAGTCTGGGGCATGAAACGCTCTGAGGTGCGGATGACAATGTGCGAAATGCACGGTTACAGGGGCCACCTCACTTATATGACAATGCATGCCATCACGGGGAACTATACACTGACGAGGCGTATCGGGGATATGATGCGGCCATCCGTGACAAAGTAAGAGAGAGGGGCATACAGTATTTTAAGCGCAGTGATTAGGAATTTTCTCTGCTACATTTTAATCTGCATGGACAACTCAAAATCCATGCGTGACGTGAAAAGGAATTTTAAGACTGCTAGTCAATTAACCAATGTGCACTCTGCATGTATCTGCTCCTTACTCAGACGGGTACTGGTGGCTCCACCACCGCCCGACCGTAACTTCCGGCGTTACCACTGTCACTTGCGCCCGGAACTTTGCCTTTAAGAAAAAAGACCAGGAAAAAACATGACTCTGATTTGGCGGACAGGGAGGCTAATTGTTGGTCACGTGACCTCACATCTCTTCAACTTGAGGCAACGTGTGAGTATCCTTCCCCGGAGGTCATTCAATCGCTGCCATCACTGTGAGGCGTCAGGCAGGGGGGGTGGGGGGGGGGGGGGTGGGGGGGGGGGGTGGTTGGGGGGAGTGAGGCTGGGCGATGTATGCGCGGGTGAGGGTAGTGTGAGGTTGAGAGTGGGCAATGGGCGATGGAGGTGAGGGTGGGCAATGGGAGATGGAGGTGAGGGTGGGCAATGGGAGATGGAGGTGAGGGTGGGCAATGGGAGATGGAGGTGAGGGTGGGCAATGGAGATGGAGGTGAGGGTGGGCAATGGGAGATGGAGGTGAGGGTGGGCAATGGAGATGGAGGAGAGGGTGGGCAATGGGAGAGGGAGGTGAGGGTGGGCAATGGGAGATGGAGGTGAGGGTGGGCAATGGAGATGGAGGTGAGGGTGGGCAATGGAGATGGAGGTGAGGGTGGGCAATGGAGATGGAGGTGAGGGTGGGCAATGGGAGATGGAGGTGAGGGTGGGCAATGGGACAGATGGAGGTGAGGGTGGGCAATGGAGATGGAGGTGAGGGTGGGCAATGGGAGGATGATGGGATGGAGTGAGGGTGGGCAATGGGAGATGGAGGTGAGGGTGGGCAATGGGAGATGGAGGTGAGGGTGGGCAATGGGAGATGGAGGTGAGGGTGGGCAATGGAGATGGAGGTGAGGGTGGGCAATGGGGATGAGGTGAGGGTGGGCAATGGGAGATGGAGGTGAGGGTGGGCAATGGGAGATGGAGGTGAGGAGGTGGGGCAATGGGAGATGGAGGTGAGGGTGGGCAATGGAGATGGAGGTGAGGGTGGGCAATGGGAGATGGAGGTGAGGGTGGGCAATGGAGGATGGAGGTGAGGGTGGGCAATGGGAGTGGAGGTGAGGGTGGGCAATGGGAGATGGAGGTGAGGGTGGGCAATGGGAGATGGAGGTGAGGGTGGGCAATGGAGATGGAGGTGAGGGTGGGCAATGGGAGAGGGAGGTGAGGGTGGGCAATGGGAGATGGAGGTGAGGGTGGGCAATGGGAGATGGAGGTGAGGGTGGGCAATGGGAGAGGGAGGTGAGGGTGGGCAATGGGAGATGGAGGTGAGGGTGGGCAATGGGAGATGGAGGTGAGGGTGGGCAATGGGAGATGGAGGTGAGGGTGGGCAATGGGAGATGGAGGTGAGGGTGGGCAATGGGAGATGGAGGTGAGGGTGGGCAATGGGAGATGGAGGTGAGGGTGGGCAATGGGCGATGGATGGAGGTGTGAGGGTGGGCAATGGGAGATGGAGGTGAGGGTGGGCAATGGGAGATGGAGGTGAGGGTGGGCAATGGGAGATGGAGGTGAGGCGTGGGCAATGGGAGATGAGTGGAGGTGAGGGTGGGCAATGGGAGATGGAGGTGAGGGTGGGCAATGGGAGATGGAGGTGAGGGTGGGCAATGGAGATGGAGGTGAGGGTGGGCAATGGGAGATGGAGGTGAGGCGTGGGCAATGGGAGATGGAGGTGAGGGTGGGCAATGGAGATGGAGGTGAGGGTGGGCAATGGGAGATGGAGGTGAGGGTGGGCAATGGAGATGGAGGAGAGGGTGAGGGGGCGGGTTGGGGGAAGGGTGTAACGTTGGAGGTAAGGATAGTGTGGATTTGAGGGTCGAGGTGCAGATGGGGGTGGGGTGAGGGTTGGGGAGGGGGTGTAGATTTGGGGGGAGGGATTTAGAGATAGAGAGAGAGACAGAGAGCGAGGAGAAGAGAGCGCCAGAGAGCAAGAACGAGTAATAGGTTATCTAAAATAGCAGAGTAACAAGTGCTAAAGAATATATAGCATGAAGAAAGCACCACATTTATTAAACCAAGACACTGACCTAGATTTGATCCTCCATATCCAACGCTCATTAAACATTTATTGCAGTTTTGTGGGCATGCACTTGTCTGCTATGCTAAATAAACTATAAAGAAAGCATTTTAGTATGCGTCACCCCCCCAAAAAAAATTAATTTGCAATGTTTTCTTATCAAATAACTCCAAAGTAAACTGTCTAAAATAAAAACGAAAGTTACTTCAAACTGAATTCTGATCAAATTAATATATTGATGCAAAAGGAAAGAAAACAGATGACATAAACTCATAAAAATAAATATGACAGAAACTAAAAACATCGGATTACGGAATTTGTAACTGGAAGCGCTCGGCGGATAGTTAGTGAACCGAGACTGTCTGTCACATGGCGCTGCCATTCCCTCATTGGCAGTCATGGTTCAGTTGACACAGCGCGCTCGGCAGCATCTTCGTCTTGGGCTATTCGTGGTTTATGTAAATCGGACTGACAAAAAGGCGCGATAACTATCGGTGTGAGATGTTTACAGTCTGGCCGCCATCTCGACCTGGGACTGAGTCGCAGATACAGATTAGGACAACTGTAAATCACACACAGCTTACTCACCGCCGTCTGGGGCTCCAGGCTCCTTTATCACACACGTATTATATATATTATATATTATATATATGTGTGATATAATCTATTATATAAATATAAATTGGCGGGTGAAGGTATTTTATAATAATGATTATTTATTATTCTACTATTTGTTATGACTGTTCTTGTGCATGCTATATATTTGCTGCGGGCCTGTATGCTGCTTTGCTGCGGCCCCTCCCCCCACCTACTATTGACCACACTTGAGCTGCCTCCCTCACCCTCTACACACCTATTTTTACAATATATATTATATATATTGTATATATAGTATATGTGTTATATATAGTAATATTTATATATATAGTATATATATTATATATATTATATATATTATATATATTATATATATTATATATATTATATATATTATATATATTATATATAATATGTATAATATATATAGTATACATACAATACCATTGTAACCATCTTCTAACTCTCTCTAAGCCGACCACCTCCCTAAATGGACCACTTAAAGTCGGTCCCAAGGTCGGTCGATTTAGAGAGGTTTTACTGTATATATATATATATATATATATATATATATATATATATATATATATATATTGAAACATGTGTGGTGTTTTTAATTGCGTACATTTAATTTTTGTTAAACATATATGTATATATATATTAATAAATTAAATTTAAATTGATTAATAATTTAACTTAGTAACATATATATGAATATATATGATAATAAATTAAATGTGAAAAATGCCATACCGCTGTATGATCTGTATGTTCAGCCTTCAT
Organism: Branchipolynoe longqiensis; assembly: GCA_030323885.1. Lineage (NCBI taxonomy): Eukaryota > Metazoa > Annelida > Polychaeta > Phyllodocida > Polynoidae > Branchipolynoe > Branchipolynoe longqiensis. The sequence continues at coordinate 47,882,080 of CM059197.1, forward strand.
ACTCACCTCCACCCACACACCCACATACACACCCCGACCGGAGCGTAAAGATTTACGTGGCGGTGATGCGCGATAAGAAGCGACACGCGCGATATGAATTAGCGCAGCGGCGCGTCGTTAGGGGTGAATTAGGGGGCGCCGATAGGGGGCGTTCTGCGGGTATCTCTGTGGGGGGTAGAGGTGAGGGTGCGGGTCGGGGCGAGGGTGGGGGTGGATCGCGCAGTAGGTCAGACTGTCAGCAACCAGCTGACAGCCAGAAACCAGCTGACAGTGACAGTAGCCATATGACAGCCAGCAACCAGCTGGTTGTCTGACAGTCAGCAACCAGCTGACAGTAGCCATCTGACAGTCAGCAACCAGCTGACAGTCAGCAACGAGCCAACAGCAGCCATGTGACAGCCAGCAACCAGCTGGTTGTCTGGCAGTCAGCAACCAGCTAACAGCAGCCATCTCACAGTCATCAACCAGCTGATTGTCAGGCAGCTGACAGCCAGCAAGCAACCAGCTGACAGCCAGCAACCAGCTGACAGCCAGCAACCAGCTGACAGCCAGCAACCAGCTGACAGTAGTCATATGACATCCATCAACCAGCTGGTTGTCTGACAGTCAGCAACCAGCTGACAGCCAGCAACCAGCTGTCAGCAGCCATGTGACAGCCAGTAACCAGCTGGTTGTCTGATAGTCAGCAACCGGCTAACAGCAGCCATCTCAGTCAGCAACCAGCTGATTGTCAGGCATCTGACAGCCAACAACCAGCTGACAGCATCCATCTCACAGTCAACAACCAGCTGATTGTCAGGCAGCTGACAGCCAGCAACCAGCTGACAGCCAGCAACCAGCTGACAGCAGCCATCTGACACCCATCAACCAGCTGATTGTCTGACAGTCAGCAACCAGCTGACATACAGCAACCAGCTGACAGCCAGCAACCAGCTGACAGCCAGCAACCAGCTGACAGCAGCCATCTGCCAGCTAGCAGCCAGCTGGTTGTCTGACAGTCACCAACCAGCTAAAAGTAGCCATCTGACAGTCAGCACCCATCTGACAGCTAGCAACCAGCTGCTTGTCTGACAGTCAGTAACCAGCTAACAACAGCCATATGACAGTCAGCAACCAGCTGGTTGTCTGACAGGCAGCAACCAGCTGACAGTCACCAACCAGCTGGCAACAACCAGCTGACAGCCAGAAACCAGCTGGTTGTCTGACAGTCATCAACCAGTTAACAGCAGCCATCTGACAGTCAGCAACCAGCTGGTTATCTGATAGTCAGCATCCATCTGACAGTCAGCAACCAGCTGGTTGTCTGACACTCAGCACCCAGCTGACAGTCAGCCAATTGACAGTCTGCAACGAACTAACAGAGGTCAGCTGACAGCAACACACTCTGATGGCAGAAGCAAAAACTATTGTTGTGGGCAGCAGCCGCTCACTGTGCAGCAAACTCTGTGGAAAAGGTCTAAAAGAGGATTTTCACCTATAACCCGCCCCCTGGTGGCAGTGACAAGAACCTGATGTTGTACTTGTAGCTAGCCGCTCACTGTGCAGCATACTCTGTGGAAAAAGGTCTAAAAGAGGATTTTCACTTCCAAGCCGCCCTCTGGTGGCAGTAACAGAAGCTGATGTTGTACTTGTAGGTAGCCGCTCACTGTGCATGTTTCGTGGGCACTGTTTGCGAATTTATATGACTATTACTATTACTAGTGTGAACTAGTATGCAGGTATGAAATGTCAGTCAGCAATACTGGTTTGTCGGTTTTGTGTTTTTATGGGTTCTTCTTTGAGTGTGTGTGTGTGCTGAAAATGTGTGTACTTAGACAAGTCCCAGACAGGTATTGGCATCTGACTGTTGCATCACCAGCAGTCTATGCACCACATATATATGAGTAGCATAGTATGTGTGCATGACACAGGTGAGTGTGGCAGTCTATGTGTATGACACAGGTGAGTGTGGCACAGTCTGTGTGCATGACCCAGTGAGTGTGGCACAGTCTGTGTGCATGACACAGGTGAGTGTGGCACAGACTATGTGCATCACACATGTGAGTGTGCCACAGTCTATGTGCATGACACAGGTGAGTGTCATACAGTCTGTGTGCATGACACAGGTGAGTGTGGCACAGTCTGTGTGCATGGCACAGGTGAGTGTGGCAAGTCTATGTGCATGACACAGGTGAGTGTTGTACAGTATGTGTGCATGACACAAGTGAGTGTGGCACAGTATGTGTGCATGACACAGGTGAATGTGGCACAGTCTATGTGCATGACACAGGTGAGTGTCATACAGTATGTGTGCATGACACAGGTGAGTGTGGCACAGTATGTGTGCATGACACAGGTGAGTGTGGCAAGTCTATGTTGTAACATAGCAGTGAATATATGGAGACTGCTTCCTAACAGGTAGTTTGCCTTTTATAGTGGTTACAGCACATGTTTGGACTGTCCTACTTGTCCCATCTCTTCGTTAGGACTGGCCTACCCAGCAACTATATAAGGAGCATAGTCACACACTCTCGGCACTCTACTCCCAGACATCGAGGCGTCAACATCTCCAAGTCAGTTAGACCTGAAACCTGATCTGGCTAGTTACAGCTTATGGAATGGATTCAACTTGCTGAGCTCTACAATATGGATCAATGGACATGAGGACGATTGGTGACTGTACTGTGGTGTCTGCCTTTTCCCACATCACTGCTGCTTAGCCTGACATGCATATCCATCATCAACTGAGACTCTATACCTGTATGGTTGGCAACGGCTCACAGACAATGGATCATCTATATATATCAACTCCTCAAGGCAAGTGAGACATAGAAGAAGCACCAAGAGGACTGAGTGTATCTATCATCCATATGGACTACACAGACAGTTGTGAGTGTAATATCATACCAGTGAGAATTTATATGTAACTGTACACTTTGTAATTGAGAATATATGTTATAAGTACATATTTGTGTCTCGTTATTTGTCTTCTTTACTAAGAATAGAAGATGTTCCAAATTCTCTTTTCTCCTCACTATATTAGCTAGTCTATAAGATTAGGCATTAGTTATTATACGTGACAATGTGCATCACACAGGTGAGTGTGGAAGTTTATGTGCATCACACAGGTGAGTGTGGCCCAGTCTGTGTGCATCACACAGGTGAGTATGGCACAGTCTGTGTGTATCACACATGTGAGTGTCGTACTGTATGTGTGCATCACACAGGTGAGTGTGGCACAGTCTATGTGCATCACACAGGTAAGTGTGGTACAGTCTATGTGCACCACACAGATGAGAGTAGCTCAATATGCATGCATCACACAGATGGGTATAATGCAGTCTGTGTGCATCAAACAGGTGAGAATTGCACAGTATGTGTGCATCACTCAAGTGTGGCTATATAGTATATACATCACACGGGTGAATATTATGCAGTATCTGTGCATCACCCATGTTTTCTGGCGATTTACATAGTGTGTGTGTGGAGCATGACCAAGAGGTGTGCGCGTGTCAGTGGGGTTTGTGGGGATCACCGGAAAGGTGTGTGTTCGCGCGTGTGTGTATGCGTGTGTCTGTGGGTGTAGGGGTGCATCTCAGCCCCCCACTCCCACCCCAACTGATTAAACCAACGTACAGGGTGGTTTACTGGTCATCTTATCGAAATTACTCCGCCTTATCACCCGGACGACGGCCGAGTCAGATCTCGTGACCCCGATGCATGTCAAGCGAGCGCGGACGGACGCCACGTGGGTTTGATGTGCACCACGTGATCCTCCCCCGTGTCACGTGTGTATGACGTGGCGCGTTGCGGCGGGTTGATGGGGAAGTCTGATAATTAGGTCAACTGGCTTCTGCCACTTTGGATTGGGCCTTGTGTTTGTGCCACTGGTTTCACATGGATCCAGTTGGGGTTTTGAAGTATGAGTGACATTCCTTTAACTGGACCCTCCCCCCTCACACACACGCACACATACCTGCACTCATACACATCCACACACCCCCCGACGCCCACACCCACACACATCCATACACATCCATACACATCCACACACATCCACACACATCCACTCATATCCGCACATCCCCAGCCCCTTACACCACCCACACTCACCCACACCCCACACTCACACACATACACATCCACACTCACCCACACACCCACACACCCACACACCCACATCCGCCTCCCTCTTATCCTCCTCTCGTGAAAAATGAATTATGTTGGCTTTTGACGATAATGTGGTGCATTTGATCCATTCCTACTGAGATTTGAGTTTCAGACCCACCACTCTTTCCCCACCTCCCCCACACACTCTCTGTTGGTTGCCTAGCAACGCATAGCAAGCGACATATCAAACCAGGCATACCGGGACCCTGCGACGTAATGTTTGGTGCAGTTCTCTGATCACTCCCTGCTGTCATTGACAAGCTTACCAGTCTTCCTCATCATCATACTTCTACTCCCCCTCCTCTTCCTCCTCCTCTTTGACCCCCCCCCCTCCTCCTCTTCTTCTTCATCTTCTTTCACTTCCACACCCATTCCTTCTCTTCTTGTCGATCGCCCTCTTCTCCATCTATTCTCTTTCCACGCATTTTCCTCCCACGTCCCCTTCCATCCCAATCCTCCTCGCACCTCTTCCTTCTGCCTGCTCCCCCCCCCCCCCCCACACACACTTATTCTCCTTCCCCTTCTGCTACTTCTCCACCCACTACCCACCTACCTGTCTGTGTGACCCTTTACCCGGTTTGGGTGAGTGTAGCCTACATACTACATACCAACCTGTCTGTGTTACACTTTACCTGGTGAGGTGAGTGCAGCCCACTACACACCTACCTGAACCAGACGGGATGGTTGAATGAGTTAGAGCGTCCGTCTCCCGTGCTGGTAGATCGTGGGGTCGTGGGTTCGAGTCCCGGTCGAGTCAAACCAATGACTTTAAAATTGATACTTGTCGCTTCCTAGCCAGGCGCTCGGCATTATTAGGATAGGGCAAGGACTGGTGTGCTCAGTGTCAGGATAATGTGACTGAGTGGGATACCAGGTCATGGTGCCGGTGGCCTGGTTTCCCAGTGGGACAGCACTATAAAGTCGCCATGAGTGCGCACTGTCACAAGTCGGTACCCGTCCTGATATGACCTTAGATGTTGCTAGGACGTAAAACAACAAAACAAACACACCTACCTGTCTATGTGACACTTTACCTGGTGAGGTGAGTGCAGCCCACTACACACCTACCTGTCTATGTGACACTTTACCTGGTGAGGTGAGTGCAGCCCACTACACACCTACCTGTCTATGTGACACTTTACCTGGTGAGGTGAGTGCAGCCCACTACACACCTACCTGTATGTGTAACACTTTACCTGGTGAGGGGAGTGCAGCCCACTAACCACCTACCTGTATGTGTGACACTTTACCTGGTGAGGTGAGTGCAGCCCACTACACACCTACCTGTCTATGTGACACTTTACATCGTGAGGTGAGTGCAGCCCACTACACACCTACCTGTCTATGTGACACTTTACCTGGTGAGGTGAGTGCAACCCACTACACACCTACCTGTATGTGTAACACTTTACCTGGTATGGGGAGTGCAGCCCACTAACCACCTACCTGTATGTGTGACACTTTGCCTGGTGAGGTGAGTGCAGCCCACTACACACCTACCTGTCTATGTGACACTTTACCTGGTGAGGTGAATGCAGCCCACTACACACCTACCTGTATGTGTGACACTTTACCTGGTGAGGTGAGTGCAGCCCACTAACCACCTACCTGTCTGTGTGACACTTTACCTGGTGAGGTGAGTGCAGCCCACTACACACCTACCTGTATGTGTGACACTTTACCTGGTGAGGTGAGTGCAGCCCACTACACACTTACCTGTCTATGTGACACTTTACCTGGTGAGGTGAGTGCAGCCCACTACACACCTACCTGTATGTGTGACACTTTACCTGGTGAGGTGAGTGCAGTCCACTACACACCTACCTGTCTGTGTGACACTTTACATGGTGAGGTGAGTGCAGCCCACTAACCACCTACCTGTCTGTGTGACACTTTACCTGGTGAGGTGAGTGCAGCCCACTACACACCTACCTGTATGTGTGACACTTTGCCTGGTGAGATGAGTCCAGTCCACTACACACCTACCTGTATGTGTGACACTTTACCTGGTGAGGTGAGTGCAGTCCACTACACACCTACCTGTCTGTGGGACACTTTACCTGGTGAGGTGAGTGCAGCCCACTACACACCTACCTCCACGTGGGACACTTTACCTGGTGAGGTGAGTGCAGCCCACTAACCCCCTACCTGTATGTGTGACACTTTGCCTGGTGAGGTAAGTGAAGCCCACTAAGAAGGAGGAGGAAGTGGGGAAGAGAAGATAATGGTAACGATGATTATGGAAGCAGAAGAACAAGAAAGAAGAAGAAGACAAATATGAATAACAAGAAGACAAAGAAAAGTAGATGAATAATGGGAGGAAAGAGAAGAAGAAGGAGTAGAGAGATGGGACAAGAAAGGAAATAAGAAATGAGAATGATAATAAAGAAGCTAGATGATGAAATAGAGAAAGAATGAAAAGAAGAAAAAGAAAGAAACAAAGAAAAGACAAGAAAAAGGAGAGAGGAAGAGGTGGAAAGTGAAGAAGAAGAAGAAGAAAGATGTAGAAGAAAGAGAAGAGAAAGAGAAGATGAAGAAGATGAAGAAGACGAAAAAGAAAGAGAAACGAAATAACAGAAGAAGAAGAAGACGAAGAAGAAGAAAGAAAAAGCAGAGGGAGGAGAGAGAAGATTTCTGGTTAGTAAATAGTACTTAGTAGAGTGGGGCAGGCTCCTTCAGACAGAATAGACGGCGGTGGCCCCGTACCGTGCGTCTCTGTATCCAACGTGGAGACGAGACGCGGGGCAGGCAGTTAGACAGTGTATACACGCCGTCATGTAGACGCCACAGGAAGTCCTTCCAGTAGGACGCAGTGCATTATGGGACCCAGTACCCCCCCCCCCCCCCCCACCTCCACCCGACACACACAACGCGTTCTGCTTCCTGCTGGAGGAGAGTGTCCACACAACAACTCCCCCCTTACCGGACGCGGTGGCCGGGTCGGTAGAGCGCAGTCTTCCGGTGCGGAAGGTCATGACTTCGAATCCCAGCCGAGTGAAAACAATGATTTATAAAATGTACACTTGTCACTACCTAGACAGGTGCTCGGCATTGATAGGATAGGACAAGGACTGGTTAGCACAGTATCGGGATAATGTGACTCTGGGATATTGGGTCATGGTTACCGATGGCCTGGTCTCCTACTAGTGGGGCAGCACTATAAAGTCACCATGAGTGCGCACTGTTGCAAGTCAATACTCATCCTAATATGACCTAAGATGGCCACAACCACTATCCACCACCACCACCACCACCACCACTCATCCCCACCACCCACCATCCACCTCCTTACCACCAACCTCACCCCACCAAACACCCCCCCCCCCCCCCCACCCCGACCCCGACCCCACCTACCACTACACACCTGCAATATAGGTGTGCCCCAGCGACATCTCCCCCTGCCCCCAACGCCTTCCTCCCTAACCCTCCCCCCTGCCCCCTTCCCCCTTCCGCTCTCCTCCCACCACCACCCACCACCACCAGGTGCAGCAATCTGAGTATCAAAATATTTAAGCCGACGTCAGGCAACACAGCCGTGTAGTGTAGCGAGTTGCTCGTGCCTGGGCAGTGTTACTCGCACGGTGCTGCTGTAGTGTGTGGGTGTTTGTGTGCGTGTGTGGGTGTGTGGTGTGTCGGTGTTATGTGGGTGATGTTTGTGGGTGTTGAGTGGTGGTGTGGTGTGTGAATGTGGTGTGTCGGTGTGGGGTGTGGATGTGGTGTGGTCTATGGGTGTGGTATGATGTGTGGGTGTGGTGTGGTGTGTAGGTGTGATATGATGTGTGGGTGTGGTGTGTGGATGTGGTGCGTCGGTATGGGTGTGTCGGTGTGTGGTGTGTCGGTGCAGTGTGTGGATGTGGTGTGGTGTGTCGGTGCGGTATGATGTGTGGGTGTGTTGTGTGGATGTAGTGTGATGTGTGGGTGTGGCATGATGTGGGTGTGTGGTGGGTGAATGTGGTGTGTGGGTGCAGTATGATGTGTGGTGCGGTGTGTGGTTGTGTGGGGGTGGTGTGTCAGTGTGGGTGTGTTGGTGTGGGTGTGGAGTGTGGATGTGGTGTGGTGTATGGGTGCGGTATGGTGTGTGGGTGTGGTGTGTAGGTGTGGTATGATATGTGGAGTGTGGATGTGGTGTGTTGGTGTGGGTGTGTGGTGTGTGGATGTGGGGCAGTGTGTGGTTACAGTATGATGCGTGGGTGTGGTGTGTGGAGGTGGTGTGTGGTGTGTGGAGTTGGTGTGTGGTCTGTGTAGGTGGTGTATGGGTGTGGTGTGTGGCGTGTGGGTGCGGTGTGTGGTAGCTACTCCCACAGTACTATCTCAGCTATAGCCTTATAGACACCCCTTTCAATGTTTGTAAACATTGTGTATGCACGCGCAGCTTGGCTGCAGAACGAATGCACACTGCCACTGAGTTTGCCAGTACGGGCAGTGCAAAACCTCAGTTTTATTCAAAATTAATAGAAATCCAGAACCTTAACCGTATCAATTTAATATAATCCTTTTGGTAAACATGTTTGATATGTGTATTCCAATCAGTTTGTTTCTAGGTGGTGTGGCTTTAGAGATATTTAACTTTTTCTGTATGAAGATTGCTCACTGCCATTGACAATGCATTGAGTTTGCCGTACGCGCAGTGCAAAACGTCAGTTTTATTCCAAATTAATAGAAATCCAGAAGCCTAACCGTATCAATTTAATATAATATTTTTGGTAAACATGTTTTGTATGTGTATTCCAATCAGTTTGTTTCTAGGTGTTGTGGTTTTAGAGATATTTAACTTTTTCTGTATGAAGATTGCTCACTGCCATTGACAATGCATTGATTTTGCCGGTACGCGCAGTGCAAAACGTCGATTTTATTCAAAATTAATAGAAATCCAGAACCCTAACGGTATCAATTTCATATAATCTTTTTGGTAAACATGTTTTCTATCTTTTTTCCAATCAATTTGTTTCTAGGTGTTGTGGTTTTAGAGATATTTAACTTTTTCTGTATGAAGATTGCTCACTGCCATTGAGTTTGCAGTGTGACCAGATGTTGTCCTGCAGCCAAGCAGCGCGCGCACTGACCTAAATACATGTGCTGATGTCATATGAAATTGGTCATATGAGGGCTGCTAAACAACAACTCGTAAGAAAGTGTCAGAAGTCTGGGTCATAGAAATAGCCAACCACATAATTTTCGCAATCTAATAAGTTAAATATATTGTTTGAATGCTTGTTTTACTTACTTATCATAGCCCGATACTTTTAAGGTGAATAAATGATGAAATCATGTACATTAATAAACGAAAGTTTAATCGAGAGTTCTCTGTGTCAGGCATCTTGTTATTTTTGCATTCTCTCCAACTTTCTCAACTTTACACCAATATAAACAAACACTGCGCACTGGAACCACCACCTCCACATTTAATTCCTACTGGAGCAGTTTTGCCTGGATTTAGGCTGGGTTCATTCACCCTTATTCTGGATAGTAGTGAATAGGAGTGTTTTAAATTTGTGGGTGTAGGTGCTGGGGGTGGCATATAATTTGCTTTGTGACACTTTCGGTTTGATTCAGTCGGGGATGGGACCCACAACGACTCACACTGAAACCAATTTCTTTTTGTATCGCATTTGTCACGGGAATGATGAAAATGGGAAATATTGTGGCTATAGCAGGTTTTGAAACGCACACTTCTTGCCATTTCGGGGTTAACATGCTAACCATTACACTTACTTGGCTCCCTGATGCAATCACCCTATCCACAACCACATATATATATGTGCCTCCTTGCCTGAGAGGTCAGTGTAGATTACTACACACTCATTGATTAAGCAGAAAAAATGTCAATCGTGGATAATTAATCTTTCTCATTCAACTGCTCCTTGTCATATCATAGTACCAGACAGGGTGGCCGAATGAGTTGAGCGTCCGCCTCCTGTTTTGGGAGATCGGGGGATCCGAACCCATGGGATCGAGGGTTCGAATCCTGGTCGAGTCAAACCAATGACTTAAAAATTGATACTTGTTGCTTCCTAGCCAGGCACTCGGCATTATTAGGATAGGGCAAGGACTGGTGTGCTCAGTGTCAGGATAATGTGACTGAGTGGGATATCAGGTCATGGTGCTGGTGGTCTGGTCTCCCAGTGGGGCATCACTATAAAGTCGCCATTAATGCGCACTGTCACAAGTCGGTACCGGTCCTGATATGACCTTAGATGTAGCTAGGACGTAAAACAACAATCAAACAAACCATATCATAGTACTGTCGGCCACCAGTCTATGTAGTGACATGTATCAATTCATGGTCGAGTTAAACCAATGACTTAAAAATTGATACTTGTCACATTCTAGCCATGCGCTCGGCATTATTAGGATAGGGCAAGGACTGGTTAGTTCAGTGTCAGGATAATGTCACTGAGTGGGATATCAGGTCAAGGTGCTGGTGGTCTGGAGGCAGCACTGTAAAGTCACCATGAGTGCGCATTGTCACAAGTTGGTACCCGTCCTGATATGACTTTAGATGTTGCTAGGACGTAAAACAGCAACAAACAAACACAGGCACATAGACACACAGACACGCTGACACTAGTGCCATCCATTATGCTTTCACATAACAACAAAAGGATACATTAATAAGCATATATACAGTAACACCTCTCTAACCGACCACCTCCACAGATCGACCACTTCCCTATATCGATTGCTTTATTTGGGTCCCAACAATGCCATTGTAAGGATATTCTAACTCCTCAAACCGACCACCTCCCTAAATGGACCACTTAAAGTCGGTCCCAAGGTCGGTCGATTTAGAGAGGTTTTACTGTATGTGTCTTTATATAAATGGAATATATATGTATATACAGTAAGACCTCTCTAACCGACCACCACCACAGATCGACCACTCCCCTATATCGATCGCTTTATTTGGGTCCCAACAATACCATTGTAACCATATTTGAACTCCCTAAACCGACCACCTCTGTAAATGGACCATTTAAAGTCGGCCCCATGGACGGTCGATTTAGAGAGGTTTTACTGTATATATATTCCATTTTAAAACTGCATTGTCCGATGAAATCATCAAATTAAAGAACCTAAAACACTTATTTAGATTTGATTCTACATATTCAACTTAGATACCTGTGAACTTATCAAGCATTTGTTGCTGCATAGAAGGACATTATAAGACTATTGAATATAATCTGTTACCACTGAAGTCTATGCTGTCAGAGTTTTCCTCGCGTGCTTGCCAAAATTAATTTGCCATGTTTTGATGTCAAATATCTCCAAAGATAGCCATTAAAAATAACAGCTCCTTCAAACTAACGCAAAGTAGATTCTAACGATTAGCGTAATGTATTTATCTCAGAAAATGGCAGGAACTCAAAAGTATCGGACTATGCAACTTTAAATGCTAAGGGAAACTGAAAAGTTATGGTTGTGACTGCAGAGAGGCGCTGGTGAAACGGGTCCGGGGCAGATGCAGCGGGACCAATTACCCACGCTGCACCGCGCGGCGTACGCCGCACCGTACCACCACGCGCCGGCGGCCGGTCGTCGCCGACACCCGGGCGGCCAACCAGCGCCCGTACCATCCGGGCACTGAGTACACGGGCACCGGGGGACTGGGGACTGGGGGACTGGGGGACTGGAGGACTGGGGGACTGGGAACGGGGGAACGGGGGAACGGGGGAATAGGGGACCAGGATATGGGGCACGAGGGACCGGGTGACGGAGGAAGGGGGGACGGGGGACCGGGATACGGGGGAACGGGGGACGGGGGACCAGGATACGGGGGAACGGGGGACTTGGATACGGGGAACGGGGCATATGGTGGGGGGGGGGGGGGGGCGGCGGGGAAAGGGGGATCGGGTACAAGGGGATGGGGCAAGGGGCGGTGGGGGGAACGGGCACCAGGGGACGGGGGCGTGGACACTCCGCGACCGGGATACGGGGAACGGGCATATGGTGGGGGTAGCGGGTAGCGGGGAATGGGGTACTGAGGAATGAGGTACTGAGGAACGGGGAATTGTGACCCCTCGTGGCTCTATGTTACCATAATAATCCCTATTCTGCTGCATGTCAAGAGCAGAATAATATAGTATGTGTAGTGAGGAGAAGGAGTAGATGTGTGTGTGTGGGGGGGGGGGGGGGCGGAAACGCGGCTGGCTGACGGGGGCACACATGTCTATTGAAAAATTACACCAAATGTGTGCAGTGTTTGACACAGAGGGAACGGACGGGCAGGGAAAAGAGAAGAGGGTAGGTCTAGGAAGGGAGGAGAGGAGCGACGAGGAGATGGGGGAGCCTAGGAAAAGTGGGGGAAGAGGAGAGGGGGAAGAGAAGGGAGGAGAGGGAGAGAGGAGAGGGGGAGAGGATACGGGAAGAAGAGGGTGAAAAGGAGAGAGGGAGCTAGAGGGAAGAGGGAGAGGGGGAGGGAGGAGAGGGTGAAAAGGAGAGGGGAGGGAGAGGGGGTGGGGGAGGAGTGATGGAGTTGGGGAGGGGCAGGAGAGGAGCCGGAGAGATGGTGGAGAGAGGGAGGATGAGAGGGAGAAGAGGAGATAGGGAGGAGAGGAGGAGAGAGGGGGAAGAGGAGACGGAGAGAAGAGGGTGAAGAGGAGAGAGGGACGGACGGAGAGGGAAGAGGGAGAGGGGGAGGGAGGAGAGGGTGAAAAGGAGAGAGGGAGGGGAGAGCGAGAGGTGGAGGAGAGACGGAGATGGGGAGGGGGAGGAGAGGGGGTAGAGGAGAGGGGAAGTGGGGGAGCAGGTGAGAGGGGGAGGGTGTGAGAGGGGATGGGAGGGGGAGGAGAGGAGGCATGACAGATGGAGGAGAGGGGGGAGGAGAGGGAGAAGAGGAGATAAGGAGGGGGAGAGGAGAGGGAAGCGGGCTGATGAGAGGGAAGGGGTGAGATGGGGAGGAGAGAAGGGGGAGGAGAGGGAAGGGGGAGAGGGAAGAGGAGAGGGAAGGGAGGAGAGGGAAGTGAGGAGAGGGGATGGAGAGAAACAGGGCGTTACCGGGTTATGGAGACTGACGAGTTGCGGTATTGACAAAGGGACCCCCACCCCCCCGCTTCCCTCATTCACACACGCCCCCCCCCCCCCACCCCCCACCCCGCCCCGACGAAAAGCTAGCCCGTAAACAGTACAAGGCGTGATACTGATAGCCATACCCCGGGGGGACAATTAAAGGAGCTGCCTATGGACCGGGACTGTCGGCGGTGTATACATACAAAATGACCCCCCCCCCCCCCCCCAGCCACTGACACAGCCTTGCATAATGTGCCATGTTTTGGTGGCCAGCGTGTGCGCATGCGCTGGCCGTGGAGGGGACCAATGTGAGAGTGGTCGGAAATTTTCAGGTATCGCCGTGCAGTTTCCGGGTTTGCTTTTTTGTTTTTGTGTGGGTTTTTTTTGCACGAGTTTGCAGTTGTTTCAAAACTTGTGGGGCGCAGTTGTTTTAATTGTGTGTTCTGTTGTATTGGTATCTCACTGTTAACTTGTGTGTTCTAATCCAAATAAGTAACAACACAACAACTAATTGGGCTGACAATTGGGAACCACAAAACTATTGCTGTCTACCGGCGAAAACAAGTCATAAATACACCCATCACAATATATGTGTATATATATATATGTATATATATATCCCGATATAGCGGTCATCTCATAATTACCGTGATTTTACGGGCATGCACCACCATTATTTTGCTGCACACTCTGATTGTGTACAGGGTAGCATACAACAGTTATACAAAACATCCCACCAATCAACACAACTCTTTGATTATCTATAAAGGCAGCAAACAACGTTTGTTCAGAACAGATCACCAGGCGACAAAACTCTTTGATTGTTTACAAAAGCAGCAGATGACATTCATACAGAACACACCCAGGTGACAACACTCTTCAATTGTTTACAAAACCACAGACGGCATTCATACAGAACAGACCCACCAGGTGACAACACTCTTCAAATTGTTTACAAAGGCACCAAGGCAGACGACATTTCCGAGCATCAGATGACAAAACAACACACCTCAAATTGTTTCCAACAGAGTGTATACAATGGCAGCAGACAACAGTTCAGATTTAAGCGGAGCAGACGACAAAGCAGCAGAAGGGGCAGCGTTGCGCATGCGCGGTGTTGCGCATGCGCAGTCTTCGGTGTTGCGCATGCGCGGTGTTGTTGGCTGGCGTCCTCAGTTTCTCCGGGTCTGTCATGCTGCACGCGCTGCGACATTATAACAACGCCCCGCCAACAAACCATCCCGCTTTTATTTCTGTGCATTATTTATGAACAGATTAAGCAACGCGCACGCACTGAGGTGCTGTTATGTTGCTACAGCCGCGCGCCGATTGATTCATTGGTTGATTGATTGATTGGTGATTCATGGCGAATTCGTGACGTGTCAAATGCTGTGATATTGTCACACGATCCTAACCCTGCTCTATGACTCACACAGTGTGGTGTCCGCTCTCCTCACCCCACCCCCACCCCCACCTAAATGTCGGGGTTGGGATAGGAATTGTGTGTGGGGTTAAGGGGGGGGGGGCAATACCAACGCTCGCTCTTATCTCCGCAACAGATCTAAGCGGAAAACGAATACGAATGGAATGGAGTTCTGTTATCTCTAGCTATCTTTCTTTGTGTTTGTGGTTTCCTTCGCTCTCACTCCCCTCTCCCCACTCCCCCCTGTCTCTCCCACGTTCTCTCACACTGTCCCTGTCTGTCTCTCTTTCTCTTCATCTCACTCTCCCTGTCTATCTCGGACCTAGTTTTCACTTCCTCGCTCGTCCTCTCGCCCCCTCCTTCTATCCCTCACTCCATCAATATATCCCCCATCATATATCCGTGGGCTCACTCTCTCACTCACTCTCTCATTCTCTCTCTTTTCCCCTCTCTCCATCTTTCCCTATCTTCCTCTCCCTCTCAAGCACTCTTGCTCTCTCCCTCTCTCCCTCTCTCCCTCTCTCCCTCTCTCCCTCTCTCCCTCTCTCCCTCTCTCCCAATCTTCCTCTCACTCCCCGTGTCCCCCTCTCTGCCTCTCGCTCTCCCTCTCTCCCTCGCTCCCTCTCTCCCACTCTCCCTCTCTCCCCTCCCTTTCCCTACCTCTCCCTTCCCACGCTCTCCCCTCTCTCCCCCACCTCCCTCTCTCTCCCCCTGGCCTCCCCTTGCACTCTCCCTCATTCCCTCTCTCCTCCTCTCCGTCTCTCCCTCTTTCTGTCGCTTCCTCTTTCCCTCTCCCCTCTCTGCTCGCCCTCTCTTCCCATTTCTCACCCGCGCTCTCTCACTCTCCCCCTCTCCCTCTCCCACTCTCTTATCCTCTCTCTATATCTCTCCCACTCACTATTTCTCTCCCTCTCCCTCTTCCCCTCCCCTCCCTCTCCCTCTCCCGCTCCCTCTCTCTCTTCCTCTTCCTCTCCCCCCTCCCTCTCTCTAGCCCTTCACTCTACCTCTCCTGTTCCCGCCTCTCCCCCTCTCCTTCCCCCGTCTCCTCTCCCCCCCCCACTCCCCCGCCCCGCCCCCACTCCCCTCTCCCCTCTACCTCTCCCCTCTCCCTTTCCCGTTCCCTTTCCCGTTCCCTTACCCGTTCCCTTTCCCTTTCCATTTCCCTCTGCCTCTGCCTCTCCCTCTGCCTCTGCCTCTCTCCCTTCCTCTTCCTCTTCCTCTTCCTCTTCCTCTTCCTCTCCCTCTCCCTCCCCCTCCCCCTCTCTCCACACCCCATAACCCTTTAACCATGTTCTCGCTTAGACAGTTCGATACGGGGTCCATGTGGTCCTGTGGTCCTGTGGTCCTGTGGTCTGTGTGGGTGTGGTTATGTGACCCAGCCACACAGAAAAAAAACCCCATAAAAACGCGAGTTCTCTCGCTTTTTGCCAACCGACCTCTAATGCCGTCTGCTATGACGTCATTGACGTCGCTGTATATTCAGTGCCACCAAGCTACACACTTACCAAAATGCTAGTGTCCTCCATGAATTAAAAAAGAAAAAGTGTTCTAGAGATGTTTGTGTCTGTTACTAACAACATTTGAGATTTTACTTGGACTAGACGACAATTTACATACTCTGTTCCACCAAGCTACACATTTAGCAAACTTCTAGTTTTCTCGATGAATTTAAAAAGAAATCGCTATTGAGTGTTTCTTTTGTTATGAACAACAATAGAGATAGTGCCTGAAACAGAAGATAGTTCGTATAGGAAAAGGGTACACTTCAAGGTGAATATAATATAAATAAAGAATGTGATCGAAAACGAGGCTTGCATAGCATTCACTAATCTGAAGTATCAGATTTTCAAAACCAAATCACTTATCTAGATTTAACCCTATGTATCTAACTTACATACCGATGTGCTCATGAAGCATTTGTTGTTCTATAGAAGGAAATACTGGTCAATTTAAAAGAACCTGTTACTTCCAGAGCCTATTGTATCAGAATGTTGATGTGCATGCCAAGATTAATTTCTCATGTTTAAACTGAAAATATATATGAGAATTTAGCCATTTATTAAAAGAAAGTTACTTCAAACTAAGTAAGGTCGATTATTATAATGATCGACCTAACATAATTATCCTGAGCAATAAATGGCAGCAACTCAAATCCACCGCACAGCGCAACTTGAAGAACACCATGTGATATTTGGTAGTGAGTTGATGAGTACATGTATTAGTGGTGCTTGAGGGGTAAAGAATTTGTTTGTATTTCGGAAACTAACCAAAATCACAGCCACCGACTCATAGAAGTCTCTAACTTAAGTTCATTTGCACTAAATAACATCACCTTTTCCTACTTCATCACACCCGAATCAGCGACTAAGCTATTGTGATGCAACATGTTCTAAAAACTATTTCACAATCTTTTTTTTATTGAAGCACCATGTTTTAATACCAGTAGTTTAACACTATAAAATGGTGCTACGGTCATTATCGAATCAAACATTTTTGGAGTCCCCATTGGAGTCTCAGATTTTCGATTTGTTCCCTTGAATGAGGTGTACTTAGAACAACTTTCACGAAGAACTACGCAGCAGATGTTTGACCCTGTCGGTAACCCAGCAGTGAGGTTAATAACATACGGCCTGTTACTAGTGTTAGACAGCATTATAACTATAGTAGCAAGGGGACCGAGAAAGCAGAGGAATGACATATTTGAAATGGGGTCACGCTGTAGACAAAATACTTCACATAGTTGATTCAAATATTTCATGCTCCATTGACTGAGACTACTCTTGTTGACAACCTGTAGAAAGCATTGTGAACAAACTGAAAATGAGGCTCGCAAGGCATCCAAGAAATGGCACCAAAAAACTGTCAATGTGTTTGGCCATGTTGCAGTCTTAAATAGCGCTAAACCTGAGGTGTTACAACATGGTACATCGATCCCACTTTTACATAGCCTATCACCGCGAGCTATTTCGCCAAAGGAAATTACTCAATCTAATTGGCAAACCGCCGTGGTCAGTGAATTTAAATTCAATTCAATTTGTTCGGTGGTGGTCATTACCATTCCTTTCGTTGTTTTCCCAACATGTAGCCGGGAATAATTCAACATATCTTACACAGTGTCATCGTGGTGCTTGTAAACAAATACATGCAGGTCTACAAAAACCTCGTTTTCAATCAGAATGAGGCTTTGCGCTCATTATTCACGCTATCCACGCTGCGGCCATGTTGAAACCATACCGAGGCCATGTACGCATCTGCGAGGCACCGCTGTATGGAAAGTAATGTGAATACTTTTTCGTCGAGCATTACCTCTCGAAATCACTAAAATTTGAGGGTATTCATTTATTAAACTACTCTATTCATCTTTGCATACCTGTTTTCTATCTATTGGCCAATTTTCACGAAGATTGGGTGATTTTCCCATTCTTTAACTACAATGTGACTGTCAACTTCAAGTCTGCATATTTATGGTGGTATCATGTAATGCCACACTGTCAGCATAGTTATCCGTGTAACACAGTTAAACAACTAGTCTTACAAATTACAAATGAATAAAAGCTTTAAAAGGGTTAAAATATATTATAAAAAAAATATATATATATGAAGAGTTCAGGCACAAAACAATGTAAACGCCAATGCAAAAATGGAGATAAACATCGAATCATACCTACAAAGAGTTTTTGTTTAAATGTTCCTATTGTTTTGTTCATTGCTCCATACCCATATGATCATAGGAAAAGTGGAATTAGTGAGAATTAACATTATTTTCATGTACACATCTTTTATTTAAACTACACTTTTGGATTGGCATTTATGTGGTTTTGCGTCTGAACTCTTCATATTAAGAAAGTTATGGAATTTTGAATTTAAGAACAGATTGGCAACCAGGTTGAGCGAATATGTTAACATCGCCTACTGAAATGCATCACATCATCACTCAATCTTCATGAAAATTGACCAATAAATAGAAAAAATGTATACAAAAATGAATATGGTAGTTTAAAATGTGAATATCTTCAAATTGTACTCCCTTAATTTCTGTCATAGTTCATACACATCAGCACACATCAGTATCTTACTGCCATTTCCAATACCCGACGCATACTCAACCTTGTTCTGATGCCTAATTAGGTCACGCGTGAATAGTGTGAATTGTCGCCTCGAACAGCGGGAACGCGCGCGGTCCACTGCAGCCACCACGTCACATATCGGCGGTTAGTGGAACTAAAACCACGTCGCGTATGCGCAGTGGGAGGGAGGGTCTAGCCGCCATGTGGCCGGCCGAAGAACCCCCTCCCCCCTCATAACACCCTCCCACCCTTCACCCTCCAGAAAAAAAAGACATGCACACGCAGACAAAAGGAACATCTGCTTTGAAAACGTCCTCACTCATCGAAACGATTTAATAAACGCAATTTACACTCCTGCAGTATTACGACGCCTACCCGTCGCCATGGCAACGGGAGGTTAGTATTACTATTAGCATTGACAGGTGTTCGGCGAATTGCTCAATTAAAGCAGGCAACATTCTCACAGGGAGCTGTCAATGGCAGCCACCGTCGGCACTGTCAATGGGGACTGTCAAGCGTATGGACGCTGTCAATGATTCAGTGGCGCCCTCTGTGGTGGGCAGTCCCGTTACGTTTAACCCCCTCCCCCATCCTGCACCACCACCCTCACCCACCACCAGCACCCACCACCCCCACCCCCACCCACAACCCGCACCCACAACCCAGCGGCTCCCCTCTCAACCCTGAAGGTAATGGGTGGGCGATATTAGGGGGTTTTAACATGCGCGTGGTGGTTTGTGACTAGCGGGGTGTTATGGGGGAGGGGAGGGGCGAGTTGTGGCGGGAGAGGGAGGGGGAAGGAGACGGGGAGAGGGAATGAAAGGGGGAGGAGGGAAGGAGAGGGGGAGGGGGAAGGAGAGGGGGAGGGGGAAGGAGAGGGGGAGTGGGAGCGGGAGGGGGCAGGAGGAGGGGGAGGGGGAAGGAGAAGGGGAGGGGAAGGGGAGCGCGGGGAAGGAGAGGGGGAGCAGGAGGGGGAAGGGAGAAGCGACGGGGGAAGGGGAGTGGAGCGGGAGGGTAAAGAGAGGGGGGAAGGAGAGGGAGGAAGGAGAGGGGAGGATGGAAGGGAGAGGGGGTGGAGGGAAGGAGAGGGGGGAGGAGAGGGAGGGGGGGGAAGGAGAGGGGGGCGAGTTTTGGCGGGAGAGGGAGGGGGAAGGGGAGGGAGGGGAAGGAGAGGGGGATGGGGAAGGAGAGGGGGAGTGGGAGCTGGAGGGGGAAGGAGAGGGGGGGGGGTAAGGAGAGGGGGAGTGGGAAGGAGAAGGGGAGGGGGGAGGGGGAGGGTGGAGGAGAGGGGGAGAGGGGGAGTAGGCCAGATAGGGGGAACGGAGTGGGGGGGGGGGGGGGGTGGTGGAGCAAGGAGCGGGGAGGGGGGACGGCGAGGGGTGTGGGGTCAGGGGTAGGCGCGTCGGGCACCCAAAGTATGATGGATTAGACGGGTGGTGCTGGTGTTGGCGAGTTCCTTCACTGCAGATCTAAGCCCGGCATCTTAAGCCGGGGTCGTTGAGGTATGAATGGTTTGGCATGTGATAGATGGCGAGCCATAACGCTTTGTGTGAGGAGGGAGGCAGTGGCATGCAAACACCTGCCCTCCATGTGGATTACTAGCCAAAAAAAAGGAAGGAAGAGAGAAGGAAGTTTCTGTTTAGCTCTATCATGGAGATTCATTCTAACACCTCTTTCCCACCCACCCACACACACAGATACCCACTCACCTACCCACCCACCCACACACACACACACCCACACACCCACCCACACACCTACCCACCCATCTACCCACCCACACACACACACACGCCTACCCACCTACCCAACCACACACCCACTCACACACCCACCCACACCCACCAGCCCACACACCCACACACCTACCCACACACCTACCCACCCACCTACACACACCTACCCACCCACACCCCCAACTACACACATACCCACCCACACACTCACCCACACACCCACCCACACACCCACCTACACACCTACCCACCCACCTACCCACACACCTACCTACCCACAAACCTACCCACCCACCCACCCACACACTCACCAACCTACCCACGCCCCATCTCTCAGCTATAATGGAGTGGAATTGAACAAGTTTGCATTGCGTTGTTTCCACCCCAATGCTGCGTAATACTAATACTAGAAGGAGTTGGTGTGCCGCTTGTTGGACTGTTTGATGTGCATGCACCATCTTACACACCGGGCGTAGCGTGCTGGCTGACTATAGGTAAGAGATGTAGGAGGTTGTCGATTCAAACCCTGGTCGAGTCAAACCAATGATTTATCAAATTGATACTTGTCGCTACCTAGCCTGGTGCTTGGCATTACTAGGATAGGGCAAGGACTGGTTGGCTCAGTGTCAGGATAAAGTGACTGAGTGGGAGTTCATATCATGGAGCCGGTGGCCCGATCTTCCAGTGAGACAGTGCTATCGAGTCCCTATGAGTATGACTATGAGTGTGAACTGTCATAAGTCAGTGCCCATCCTGATATGACCTTAGAAATTGCTAAGATGTAAATCCTCAGAAAAGAAACTACAAATGTAGAGACAACAACCCTGTTGAATATACATGTAATGTATGCACAATTCACACACTCTAAGAAGGGCAAAAGATATACAATTGAATTTAGTGTGCTTCCACCTGTCAGAACTGTACATAATTGCACACTATGCTAACTATAATGTTAATTATTTTCTCGCATGATGTGGGTTTTGGGCGTGCTGAGATATCACTGTGGTGATATCAAACACTTGTGGATTTTTATATTGATAATGACTGACTGTACGCCCGAATGTCTAAACCCATGTCGGGCGAAAATCAATTTACTAAATATCTACTTCTTTTTTTCTTTTCGACTACTGTCACTAATGTATGGAAATATACACATGCTCGGTCAGTGTCATATTGCATGGGTGTTTAATATAAGTTTTTATTTGCACATTATCCATTCATCTTCAGTGGATATCACATGAAATTGTCATATTGAATAACATAAGGTATTTAATAAAGTGTTGTCTGTGTACACTTGCAGTCATAGCCACGTCAGATTACATCAACTGCCGATAATTCACATGTCCTATATTGGGGTATTGACTAGAATCTCTTCCTTGCTTGTCGGCTACTTAGTATCTCTCATGCCATGTTTAGTTCTACGATGGGACTGAACATAGCAGCCATTAACAAAGTGCTATATTGTACAGTGCTTGGGGTCTAAATATCACTCACAAAGAGTATAACTTGTGCACAGAAGTCTATGTCACAATATCGCATAGTGCATAGGAGGACTAAGTCACGATGTTGCATAGTGTTTGTGGACATATGTTGGGATATTGCATTGTACATGGAAGTATGTTGCAATATTGCATAGCGTATAGCAGCCCTAAGTCACAATATCGCATAGTGTATGAGGACCTATGTTGTAATATTGTATCATGTAAAGGAGGGAGTCACAATATCGCCTAGTATATATGAGCTCTAAAGTCTAAATCACAATATCGCATAGTGTGTGACGACCTCTGTTGCGAAATTGTATTGAGCACAGGAGTTGTATTGTCACAATATCGCTTAGTGTATAGGAGCCCTAAGTCACAATGTCACACAGTGTATGCGGACCTATGTTGAAATATTGTATTGCACATAGGATTGGGGGTCTATGTCACAACATCGCAAAGTGCATAGGAGCGCTAAGTCACAATGTCACATAGTGTATGCACACCTATGTTGTGATATTGTATAATGCATGGGAGGGAGTATATGTCCAATATCACATAGTGAGTCATGATGTCGTATAGTGTATGTGGACCTATGTTGGGATATTGTATTGTTCATCAGAGTATGTTGCAATATCGCCTTGTAAATAGGAGCGCTAAGTCACAATGTTGCATAGTGCATGCAGACCTATGTTGGGATATAGTATTGTTCATGGGAGTATGTTGCAATATCGCATAGTGTATATGACTATGACTCAGTATGAGTGCCAAGTCATAATGTTGCATAGTGTATGCAGACATGTTGTGATATTGTATTGTGCAGAGAAGTCTGAATGTGCCCTACTTCATTAACTTATAAAAGTCCATCATAATCTGCAGCAAGTGGGTGACAAACCTTTTCACCTCCATTAAAAAAATATAGTTATTGTCATAACATTTATTTCAGCTGATTTAGTATATTTCTCTTATTCCTTTATTTGCACAGCATCATAACAACATCACCTGTATATTGTTATGCACGATCTTCTGTCGTAAAATCTTGTGACTGGTGGGATTGGTGAACAAGTCGTGGGGGGGAGGGGGGAGGGGGTGCGATACCCAGCTGAGCCACACCAATGACTTTACACATCATTGATACATTGATACTTGGCACTACCAAGCTGGTCACTTCGCATTACTGGGATAGGAGAATGACGAACACATTGACAGTTTTTGTGTGTCATTTCTTGGATGCCTTGCGAGCCTCATTTTCAGTTTGTTCACAATGCTTTCTAGGTGTGGTCAACAAGGGAGTAGTCTCAGTCAATGGAGCATGAACTATTTTAATCAACTATGTGAAGTATTTTGTCTGCAGGTATCACAGGTATAGCAATACCTCAGAGAGTTTGACGCCCCTGCCCTGCAGAGTTATAAACCACTGCCTTGTGGTACAGGCTCTTGACAGAACCGAAGGTTGAGGGATCAAGCCCTAAACAGAAAACCATGTCACTGTGGCAGCATTAAGGGCGGTTGATGTATGGAACTCCCAACATCTCCCGACCAGCCACTGCAGGGTCAAATAGTTTTGCGCCTGTCTTGACATGTTCTTACTGGTGTGAAACCTCTATTTCCTCCCCGAGAGAGTGCCACTGGTAACTTGCAAAAGCCAGCAGCACTTCAACACTTTCGCAGGCAGCTTTCATGAAATATATTTTGTCTCCGACAGCTACAAGAAAAGTGCATTGAGCAGGACCGACCACTGAACATGGTATTTGTCGATTTCACTAAGGCATTTGATACAGTCGGGAGGACCGGGCTCTGGCAGCTACTGAGGAAGTATGGATGCCCAGAGAAGTTCACAACTATGATTGAGGCTCTACATACAGGAATGATGGCGAACGTTAGTGTTGGAGGGGAAGTCTCGGAATCGTTCGGGGTTACCAATGGGGTCAAGGAAGGTTGTGTACTGGCCCTCACGCTCTTCTCCATCTTCCTATCAGCAATGCTTGATGAGGCTTTCCGAGACATGGGGGAGCGCATCTATATACAGTCCAGACAGAGCGAAGACCAAGACTACTCGGATACTGCATGGTGAGACAGCTACTATTCACAGACAGATGACAGTGCACTGGTTGCCCACTCTGCTGAAGAGATCCAGAAAATAGTGGACTCTTTCTCCGATGCATCAAAGAAGTTTGGCCTGAAGATTAACATCAAGAAGACGGAGGTGCTGTACCAACCCAACTCTACAAGAACCCGAGAGGAGAAGATCATGGTTGACGGAAACAAGCTGAACTCTGTTCCGGAATTCACCTACCTCAGAAGCACTATATCAAGTGATGGACGCATTGATGCTGAAATACAGAGGAGGATGACCAAGGCTAGCACATCTTTCGGCTGACTATGCCAGAGACTCTGAAACAACCACCATGTGTCCATTCAGGTCAAAGGCAAGATCTACCGTGCAATCGTGCTATCCACCCTACTATACGGAGCCGAGGCCTGGACAGTGTACAGACAACAGGTGAAAAAGCTGCATGCCTTCATGATGCGACATCTGCATTCAATCATGAGGCTGACCTGGAAGGACAAAGTGACAAATAAGGAAGTACTCAAACAGATGGGGCAGCCCTCTATGGAAGATCTTCCGATCAAAAAGAATCTCCGGTGGACTGGACACCTCATGAGGATGTCATCAAACAGGCTACCAAAGCAGATCCTCTATTCTCAACTGTCTTCTGGCTACAGAAAGAGAGGGTGCCCTGGTCACCGGTTCAAGGATACCATCAAGAGAAACCTGAAGCTGAGAGACATTAAGACCGACTCATGGACGCAACTCTCACAGCAGAGGGCTAAATGGAGAGTGGCAGTCAAGTAATGAAAGCAGTCTTTGTTGCATCGCGACCGACAGCTTGATGATGATGTGAAGTATTTTTTCTACAGCATGACCCCATAATTGAAATGTCCCATTAAGCAACTAATGTAACATTAGACAAAATAAATGTAGTATTCCAGCTTGGCACTGAGTGAAAATAACTCATTTGTAGTTCGATATTGTAGTAGTTACCTGCGATCCGGCTGGTCAGGGGGTGGGTCACTTGGTTCTGTGAGGCCGTGGAGTAAAGGAATTAAACTGTGAAACATATGTTTCTCTCCTCATCATCCCTTTGTGTTGCGCCAACTAGCAGACCGGGGGGAACCGGTCGTACATGGCCTATCACAGTATCTACGCACGGAAAGAACATTAGCTGAAATAAAGGTGACCACAATTTGTTCTCATGTCTAGGCACACTATAGTCGACTATATTTACCCCTTCTTCCTCCAGACCAGGCGCGGTGGTTTAATTGGTAGAACGCGGGCCTCGCGTGTGGAAGGTCGGGAGTTTGGTTGCCAGTCGAGCCAAACCAATGACTTAAAAATTGATACTTGTCCCTTTCTAGCCTTGCGCTCTACATTAATAGGATAGGCCAATGGCTGGTTAGCTCAGTGTCAGGATAACGTGGCTGAGTGGGATATTGGGTCATGGTGCTGGTGGCCTGATTTCCCAGTGGGGCAGCACTATAAAGTCACCATGAATGTGCACTGTCACAAGTCGGTACCTGTCCTGATATGACCTTAGATGTTGCTAGGATGTGAAACAACAAACAAACAAAATCCTCCTGGTGGAGCTGGCCAGTTTTTGCTCTGGCGGGGAGCCAGGTCAGGTGTGAGTTTGCCAGCACTTGTCATAATACGGATATCAAATCTCACCGCAATGTGCCCACATAGTGTGCGCAGTTTGGTGTTTAATAGTGGGAGGTGTGTAAACAGTCACAAGTGGCTCTCCGCACGGGCCGGCTGCACAGTGCGTTGTGTGAGGTGGTGATCAGGTGATTGTTGTGTGAGGTGGTGACTGTTGTGTGAGGTGGTGACTGTTGTGTGAGGTGCTCACTGTGTTGTGTGAAGTTATGACTGTTGTGTGAGGTGGTGACTGTTGGGTGAGGTGGTGATTGTTGTGTGAGGTGGTGACTGTTGTGTGAGGTGGTGACTGTTGTGTGAGGTGCTCACTGTGTTGTGTGAAGTTATGACTGTTGTGTGAGGTGGTGACTGTTGGGTGAGGTGGTGATTGTTGTGTGAGGTGGTGACTGTTGTGTGAGGTGGTGACCGTTGTGTGAGGTGCTCACTGTGTTGTGTGAAGTTATGACTGTTGTGTGAGGTGGTGACTGTTGGGTGAGGTGCTCAATGTGTGAGGTGGTCACTGTGTTGTGTCATGTGCTCACTGTGTTGTGTGAGGTGCTCAGTGTGTACTGTGAGGCGATGAGGTGGTCACTGTGTATTGTGAGGTGCTCATTGTGTTGTGTGAGGTGGTCACTGTGGTGTGAGGCACACTCTATTGTGTTGTATGAGGTGTTGACTGTGATGTGAGGTGTTTGCTGTGTTGTGTGAGGTGGTAATTGTGTTGTGTGAGGTGTTCACTGTGTTGCGTGAGGGACTCACTGTGTTGTGTGAGGTGATGACTGTTGTGTGAGGTGGTGACTGCTGGGGGAGGTGCTCAATGTGTTGTGTGAGGTGGTCACTGTGTTGTGTGAGGTGCTCATTGTGTTGCGTGAGGTGGTCACTGTGTTGTGTGAGGTGCTCATTGCATTGTGTGAGGTAGTCACTGTGTTGTGTAAGGTGCACTCCATGTTGTTGTGTGAGGTGTTGACCGTGATGTGAGGTGCTCGCTACATTGTGTGAGGTGGTCACTGTATTGTGTGAAGTCTCATTGTGTTGTGTGAGGTGGTAATTGTGTTGTGTGAGGTGCACACTAGGTTGTTGTGTGAGATGTTGACTGTGATGTGAGGTGCTCACTGTGGTGTGTGAGGTGGTAATTGTGTTGTGTGAGGTGCACACTAGGTTGTTGTGTGAGATGTTGACTGTGATGTGAGGTGCTCACTGTGGTGTGTGAGGTGGTAATTGTGTTGTGTGAGGTGCACACTAGGTTGTTGTGTGAGATGTTGACTGTGATGTGAGGTGCTCATTGTGTTGTGTGACGTGGTAATTGTGTTGTGTGAGGTGCACACTAGGTTGTTGTGTGAGATGTTGACTGTGATGTGAGGTGCTCACTGTGGTGTGTGAGGTGGTAATTGTGTTGTGTGAGGTGCACACCAGGTTGTTGTGTGAGATGTTGACTATGATGTGAGGTGCTCACTGTGGTGTGTGAGGTGGTAATTGTGTTGTGTGAGGTGCTCACTGTGTTGGTGTGTGAGGTGGTAATTGTGTTGTGTGAGGTGCACACTAGGTTGTTGTGTGAGATATTGACTGTAATGTGAGGTGCTCACTGTGGTGTGTGAGGTGGTAATTGTGTTGTGTGAGGTGCACACCAGGTTGTTGTGTGAGATGTTGACTGTGATGTGAGGTGCTCACTGTGGTGTGTGAGGTGGTAATTGTGTTGTGTGAGGTGCACACTAGGTTGTTGTGTGAGATGTTGACTGTGATGTGAGGTGCTCACTGTGTTGTGTGAGGTGGTAATTGTGATGTGGGAGGTGCTCACTGTGTTGGTGTGTGAGGTGGAAATTGTGTTGCATGAGGTGCTCATTGTGTTGTGTGGGATGCGGACTGGGTTGTGTGGGGTGCTCATTGTGTTGTGTGATGTGCTCATGGTGTTGTGTGAGGTGGTGACTGTGTTGTGTGAGGGACACTCTGTTGAGTGATGGCTCATTGTGTTGTGTGAGGTGCTCATTGTGTTGGATGAGGTACACTCTGTTGTGTGAGATTCTCATTGTGTTGTGTGAGGTACATATCACCCTGTGTTAGATGCTCAAGACATTGTGTAAAGAAACCAACTTGAATTACACATAGGTCATCACGCAATAGAACGAATTCGACGAAGAAAGAATTTGACCGAGAGAGTAAGAGAAAGAAAGAGAGTAACAAGGAGAATAACATCAAGAAAGAGAGCAACACAGACAGAGTAAACGCATGAAAGATGCTGAAAAAGAGCAAGTATATACGAGCACGAGCGAGTCGGAGAGTGACAAGGAGAGATATGATGGCATGAAATGGGAGTGGAGAAAAATCAGAAGACGCCACAAAAAAGGGACAATAGAAAAATAAATACCAAGCATTGAGACGGCAGGGTCTCCCAGAATCTACTACACCAGCCATGATGAATGTGAGTAGCACTAATAATATTTACAATATAGGAAAGTCAGTGGCTCCTCCTCCCCGCCCTCTCACCTTCTCTCCCCCCCCCCCCCCAACTCAAGCTCCTCTACCCACACACCGCTTCCCTCTACTTTCCGTCCGTCACTCAACAGTCAACCGCCAGCCCACACCCTCCGCCTCTCCACACACCCCACTCCGCCCCCCCCCCCCCACACTCCGCCTCTCCACACCCCACACTCCGCCTCTCCACACCCCACCCTCCGCCTCTCCACACCCCACACTCCGCCTCTCCACACCCCACACTCCGCCTCTCCACACCCCACACCCCACACTCCGCCTCCCTACTCCCCACACTCCGCCTCTCCACACCGCACCCTCCGCCTCACCACACACCCCACTCCGCCCCCCCCCCCCCACATTCCGCCTCTCCACACCCCACACTCCGCCTCTCCACACCCCACCCCCCGCCTCCCCTCCCATCCTCCCCCCACACTCCGCCTCTCCTCCCACCCCCACACTCCGCCTCTCCAACCCACCCTCCGCCTCTCCTCCCCCACACTCCGTCTCTCCTCCCCCACACTCCGCCTCTCCACACCCCACACTCCGCCTCTCCACACCCCACCCCCGCCTCCCCTCCCATCCTCCCCCCACACTCCGCCTCTCCTCCCACCCCCACACTCCGCCTCTCCACAACCCACACTCCGCCTCCCTACTCCCCACACTCCGCCTCTCCACACCGCACCCTCCGACTCTCCACACCCCCCACTCCGCCCCCCCCCCCACATTCCGCCTCTCCACACCCCACACTCCGCCTCTCCGCCCCACACTCCGCCTCTCCTCCCACCCCCACATTCCGCCTCTCCACACCCCACCCTCCGCCTCTCCACACCCCACACTCCGCCTCTCCACACCCCACACTCCGCCTCTCCACACCCAACACTCCGCCTCTCCGCACCCAACACTCTGCCCCTCCTCCCCCCACACTCCGCCTCTCCTCCCACCCCCACACTCCGCCTCTCCACAACCCACCCTCAGCCTCTCCTCCCCCACACTCCGCCTCTCCTCCCCCACACTCCGCCTCCTCCACACCCCACACTCCGCCTCTCCACACTCCACCCCCCGCCTCCCTCGCCATCCCTCCCCCCTCTCTCCGCCCCTCCTCCCCCCACACTCCGCCTCCCCCCCACACTCCACCTCTCCACATCCCACCCTCCGCCTCCCTTCCCCCTACACTCCGCTCCGCCTCCCCTCCCCAACCCTCGCCTCTCCTGCCCCCCACTCCGCCTTCCCCCCCTCCCCCCACCCCTCCCCCCCCCCCCCCCCCCCCCAATCCCCTCATCCCGCCTCCTCGATATCCCCGCCCCCCCCCCCCCCCTCTCACTGCCTCCACTCATACACAGATGAAGAGATGAGCACGGTAAACCCGCCGTAACGACCAACCCACCCCCGGAAAAAAACACCTGATCTCATCTTGCCACTACTTGTAGTAATTGTTATAGTTACTGTCTTTGTGTTTTTGATTTGTCCTTGTAGCTTTTGATGGTACTCTCTTTGTGTTGTTTAGTTGTCCTTGAAGTAGTTTTTATTGATGCTGTCTTTGTGTTGTTTATATGTTATTGTAGTTGTTATTGTTAATGTCTTTGTGTTGTTTATTTTTCTTTGTTGTAGTTGTTATTGTTACTGTCTTTGTGTTGTTTATTTGTCCTTGTAATTTGACTGTTACTGTCTTTGTGTTGTTGATTTGTCATTGTAGTAGGTGTTTTTACTGTCTTTGTGTTGTTGATTTGTCATTGTAGTAGGTGTTTTTAGTGTCTTTGTGTTGTTGATTTGTCCGTGTAGTTTTTATTTTACTGGTGTTGTTTTGTTTATTTGTCATTGTAGTAGTTGTTGTCACTGTCTTTGTGTTGTTGATGTGTCGGTGTTGTTACTGCGTCTGAGTTGTTTATTTGTCCTTGTAGTTTTTGTGGCGTTGTCTTGTTTATTTGTTGTAGTAGTTATTGTTACGGTCTTTCTTTTGTTGATTTGTCCTTGTAGTTTTTGTTTTACTGGTATTGTTTTGTATATTTGTCCTTGTAATAGGTGTTGGTACGGCCTTTGTGTTGTTTATTTGTCCTTGTAGTCAATTCAATTCAATCAAATCTTTTATTTTAACTCTCTGTAAGGAATGTTTACAATAAACTGAGGTGATACAATAAATGCATATAAATTCCTTACATACACAAAGGATCCCAGAAAAGCGATGCTTATCTAGGTGGTCTTTGTAGTTGTTGTTACTGTCTTTGTGTTGTTGAGTTGTCCTTATACTAGTTGTAGTAGTACTTAGTGTGGCCCATGAGGCGTCAGTGGGCCTCGTTTTGAGTGACTGACGAGGCAAGAGGCGGCGGCTCTTTGAGTTCCAGGCGCGTGTCCTCATATATCACCCACTATCATCACGTGTCACCACACAACCCGGGGTGCCCGAGCCTCTTACAGTCCACAGCCTCTTTTTCAGTAGCAACTCTCCCCTCGTCCGACAAAAAAAAAACATCTCCGGGGGAAAAGGGGTGGGGTGAGGGGGCTGGGGGTGAGGGGTGAGGGGTGGGGGGACACTCACATTCACTTCAGTTTAGTCTCAAAGACCACACAGTAGTGGCTCACCATGAGACCCCCACTTACCCACACTCACACCCACACCCACACCCCGACTTACAACCACACCCCGACACCCACACAGGTACATACACCCACATGCAACCACACCCACACCCACACTCACACCCATACCACACTCACACCCACACCCACACCCACACCCACACCCACACCACCCACACCCACACCCACACCCACTCCACCCACACCCACACCACACCCACACCCACACCACACGCACACCCTCACCCACACCCACCCACACACATACATACACACCCACACACACCGACACCCACCCCCACATACAACCACACCCTCACCCACACCCACAAACAAACACACAGACACCAACACCCACACACATACACACCCACATACACTCACTCGCACACACACCTACACCCTGCTTCCCACGCACACACACCAACACACAACCATGCACCAACACCCACACACACATACACACACATACACCCCCAAATGCACACATACTCCCAGACACACAACCACACCCACCAACACACCCAGACACACATACACCCACCCATCCACACCCACGTACGCCAACAGACACCCACACATCCACAAACCCACCCACCCACACATCCATCAATCAATCAATAGTTCCGTCCTCTAGTCGAGGGTTGGATGCAATGGTTCTCCACTTGTCCCGATGGTGTGCTGTTCTGATAGACTGTGAATAATTCAAGCCTGTCCACTGTGAAATATTTGTAAACCATGATGTTCTTGGTCTCCCTCTCCCTCTGCTGCCATTCACCTTCCCTTCCAACAATGTACGGTATATTGAACTCTGACGAATGATGTGGCCAAAATAAATAAGTTTCTCTGTCTGTAAAGTGGCAAACAAGCTTTTCTTATTTTTATTTTTTCCGAGAACTTCTTTGTTGGTGATCTTCTTTGTCCATGATATTTTCATCATCCTTCGATAAGTCCACATCTCAAATGCTGCTAAACATTTGTAGCATTTGAGATGTTGACTTATCGAAGGATGATGAAAATATCATGGACAAAGAAGATACCATCCATACCAACCCTCAAAGAACTGAAGCAGTGGCGGGACCCCTTCCCCCTCCCCACACACACCACATACACCTAGCTTTTTCAGAATAGACTGGTTTGACAGATAATTTGACTCTTCAGCAAAAACTTTACAAAATAAAACCCAAAACACAATCTGATTCCAGTCCGATTACTGACTAGTGTGAGTTGAGCATTTGGAAGCATCACACCACAGTGTATGCTAAAAGACTTTGTTTATTGGGGTTTTGCAACATCCAAGGTCATATCTTGTACTGACTTCTGACAGTGCGCATTTGTGGGAACTTTATAGATCACAACATTGGCACCATGACCCTATTTCCTACTCAGTCACATTATCCTGGCACTGAACCAACCAGTCCTTGCCCTATCCTAGTAATATTGACCACCAGGCTAGGCAGAATATATTTTTAGTAAGTCATTGCTTTGACTTGACCGGATTTAAACTCATGACCTTCCGCGCGGGAAGCTTGTACACTTGGCGATTCGGCCACCACGTCCAGTACTTATGCTAAAAGAAAGGGTATATATATATATGTATATATATATATATATGTATATATGTACAGTAAAACTCCCTAACTGTCTACCTCCACAAATCGACCACTTCCCTATATCAATCGCTTTATTTGGATCCCGACAATACCATTGTAACCATATTCTAACTCTCTACACCGACCACCTCCCTAAATGGACCATTTAAAGTCGGTCCCAAGGTGGGTCGATTTAGAGAGGTTTTACTGTATATATATATATATTTTTTAATTATCCATTGTATATATGGTATGGTAGATTTGCTTGGCATTCCCCCTTGAGGGTGATCTTCCTGCCTGTATACCCATATTATTATGTGCATTATAATACGATTATGGGAATATAGAAAAGGACACTCTTCCCACACAGTTTTACCCATAATGGGTGCACAACTAATGATACCCGTATTAGTTCCTGTTCTAGCCGCTAGCCTTTTATATGTGATGTATAACTATTATGTGAGTATAAAAGTGTGGAAGGGAACTTATTATTGTCTATTATTATTACTGTACATAGTACTCTGGGGTGCTGCCTCCTCCCCCACACTCACGTGACTGGTGGCGCCGCCACTGGTCCGATAGGTCCCTAACAGACATGCTGCATTATTATTCACACCAGAGTATATATATATACAGTAAAATCTTTCTAAATCGATCGACCTTGGGACGGACTTTAAGTGGTCCATTTAGGGAGGTGGTCGGTTTAGGGAGTTAGAATATGGTTACAATGGTATTATTGGGCTTTATTTGGGTACCAACAATACCATTGTAATGATATTTTAACTCTCTAAACCGGCCACGTCCCTAAATGGACCACCTAAGGTCAGTCCCATGATCTGTCGATTTAGAGAGGTGTTACTGTATTTATATACATACATGCATACATTATATATAAGGATGGCGGAAAGAAGATATATCATTAATATTTTTGTTGAATTTGACATTGTTAATCTAATCATATTGGATCTCCCCACCCAGACGCAATCGGTAAATACTAGTGTTGGTACTAATGGGAATTGGTGTTTATATATTAGTAATACACCTCCACCCTTCCCCCTCCACTGCCTCCGCCATATCCCGCTAGGGCCCCCCCCCCCCCCCCTGAGATGGGCAGACACGGGATCCAAGCATCCGTGGCACCATATCGAGACTGCGCATTCCTAGCAAATCACCGACTGTGTCTTCTTAAAGAGCGGATGACCCCCCCCCCCCCCCCCCCCCCGCTGCCTCCCATACCAATCTGTGTGTTAAACCGGACGTGGTGAGACTGTCACAAGTCAGTACTCCTAGATGTTGCCAGGACGTAAAACTCCAACAACCAACAAACCAATCATGGAGCATAACTGACTATTCACAATTCTTAAATTAGCCAGTCATATATGGAGTTATTTGCGATATAATTGACGCTGGGGTTTTGATTGATTGATTGATTCGTGGTTTTACGCCGCTCTGGCAGCAAAGACCACCAACACGTGCACTTGTAGAGGGGTGGGTTCCTAGAGGATTTGCATGACAAAGGTCTTATAGAGGATTTACACCATTAACCCGCCCTCTGATGGCAGTCACAAGAACTAATGTTGTGGATAGCAGCTTACTGTGTAGCATGCAGCATGGAAAAGGTCTTATATTATAGAGGATTTCCACCATCAATTTGGTCTCTGATGACAGTAGCAGGAACTGATCTTGTAGGTAGCAGTTCACTGTGTAGCATATGTTGTGGAAATGGTCTTATAGAAGATTTCCACCACCAATCCATTAAACATTAGCATTTTCTCTGATGGCAGTGGGAAGAACTAATATTATGGGTATCAGCTCACTGTGCAGCATGTTCTGTGTAAAAGGTCTTAGAGAGGATTTCCACCACCAACCTGCCCTCCAATATCAATGGATATCAGTTCACTGCGCATGCGCCATGGAAAGCATCCATAGACCGCTTTCAGTAACCAACCAGACAGTTGTTTCAGAATTAACCTGTGTGTTTGCTTAAAGTTGCATAGTCCGATGGTTTGGAGTTTCCGTCACTTTCTGAAATAAATATATTAGGGTGATCGTTAGAATCTACCTTACTTTGGTTTGAAGTGTCTTTTATTTTAAATGGCTAACTTTTTAGATATTTGAAGTGCAAACAGGCAAAATTAATTTCGGCAAGCATGCCAAAACTCTGACACCATAAGCTTCTGCAGTAACAGGTTCTTTTAAATTGCCTCAGTATTCCCTTCTACGTGGCGACAGATGTTTTATACGTGCAACAGTATCTAAGTTAGACATGTAGAATTAAATTGAGGTAATCGTTTTTGGTTTTAAAAATTGATGTTTTCATCGGACTATGCTGCTTTAAGTGGTGGCGCTAGTAATAGTGGCGACGGTTTGTATATTTTTGTTCCATTTCACATTTCAGCAACAAAGGGCGAAGTTATGGAGAGAGAAAAAACCCACCGGTGTAAGACAACACACTAAAATTGTTGCACCAGATCTTTAACGCGCTAAAAATGGCGAACACCTAATGCCCCTATCACACGCATGCGCATGCCGCCGTATTTTCCCAACAAAAACAACTCTGCACTTCCCACCTCTTTTACCAGATATTTATGGTTAAAAAAAAGAAAAGAACAGAAATAACTCCAGTTGTTTTTGTGGGATCTTTTCTGAGTGATACTAGGATATTCTGCCTCTCTCTCTCACTCTTTCTTCTTCTTATTCTTCTTCTTATTATTATTCTTCTTCTATTAGCATTCACTTTATTTTTGTTCTCTTCTCTTTTGATCAGCGGTGGTCGGTATATTGCTCCATTTGTCGTCTGCAATTTCCCGCCAGAACCATTTACCACACCTTTCCTCCCCTCTGGAACAAACAGTGATGAGAAAATGTGTTTCCATGGAGAATGGGGATGAGTGTGTGTATGATGTGGACGGGGGTGTGGTCGTGTCCGCTGATTAGTTTTGTGTACAATGGTCCCATTTAAGCAAAGATAAATAAAATAAAAGAATCCCGTAACCGTTTTCATTGGAAATATATAAGGCCCTGAGTTTGTGAGACAATTTGAAGCTGCACAGTCCGATGTAAGCATAAAGCTTTCAGAACTAAAACACTTACCAAGATTAGATCAGACATAACCAACTTAGATACCGGCAGACTCATAAAACATTGATCGCTACATCGAAGGAATACTGAGCCAATTTAATAGAGCCTGTTATTGTGAACCTTATGGTGTCCATGCAGAAGTGCAGTGTTCAAGCCAACATTAATTTCACTTTGAACATATTTATAATTTCTCTTCTTTTAATTGGTGCTCAGTTATGCTCGGAAACGGGTAAGCAGAGGCTATAATATTCAGCATTTAGGCTTGCATGCCAAGTTAATTTTACATGATTTCACTTCAAATATCTCCAAAGCCAACCCTTTAAAATAAGATGTACGCCAAAATAAAGTCTAGTAAATTATAACCTAATATATTCATATAAGAGCAACAAGCAGAAGAAGAAGAAAGAGGAGCGGAGGCAGAAGAAGAGGAAGAAGAAGATGAAGAAGAAGATGAAGAAGAGCAAGAATAAGATGAGCAAGAAGAAGATGAAGCAGAAGAAGATGAAGAAGAACAAGAATAAGATAAGCAAGAAGAAGATGAAGAACAAGAACAAGATGAAGAACAAAATGAAGAACAAGAATACGATGAACAAGAAGAAGATGAAGCAGAAGATGAAGATGAAGCAGAAGTTGAAGAACAACAAGAATAAGATTAGGAAGAAGAAGATGAAGCAGAACAAGAAGAAGATAAAGACGAATAAGAATAAGATGAGCAAGAAGAAGATGAAGCAGAAGATGAAGATGAAGCAGAAGTTGAAGGACAACAAGAATAAGATGAGGAAGAAGAAGATGAAGCAGAAAAAGAAGAAGATAAAGACGAATAAGAATAAGATGAGCAAGAAGAAGATGAAGCAGAAGAAGAAGATGAAGAAGAACAAGAATAAGATGAGCAAGAAGAAGATGAGCAAGAAGAAGATGAAGGAGATGAAGAAGCAGAAGAAGAAGAAAAAGAAGAAGAAAGAAGCGGAATATCGATGGTATCCCTAAGAAATCATCACACTAATTTAACTGGAACTTTTTCTTTTCTTTTCTTTTCTTCGGAAGTCAAGCCCCTTGAAATAAAAGTTACGCCAAACTATATTTAAGGTAAATTATAAGCTAATATATATAAATTTTAAATAAAAAACAAAAACAAAGCAAAATGGTAAAATCGCCAAACCATCGGATTATGCAACTTCACACTAACAAGAAAAGACTTAACACTGGGGTTTCTTTTTCATTTAAGACTTTGCGTTAGTCTCACGCCGAGTTGGTGAGACCGTTGGAGACGTCCACCCACTGATCCGCCTGTGTGGGGCGAGTGGGGGGATGGGGGGGGGGGGGGGGTGGCGGTACCTGGCCCGCGGGACTGGAACCAGCGCCAGGTGTGCTAATGGCGTTGTGTTGTCTGATGCCCGGGCGTGGTTTTACAGCCAGCTTCTACAACAACTCCCCGTCCCCACCCACCCCAACACCTACTCCCACCCCCACCCCACCCCAGCACCAACCACATAACCCACCAACCCCACCCCAGCACCAACCACATACATGCACACACAGCACATACCCCACCAACCGCCCCCACCCCAGCACCAAGCACATACACCACATAACCCACCAACCCCACCCCAGCACCAAGCACACACATGCACACACAGCACATAACCCACCAACCGCCCCCACCCCAGCACCAAGCACATACACCACATAACCCACCAACCCTACCCCAGCACCAAGCACACACATGCACACACAGCACATAACCCACCAACCGCCCCCACCCCAGCACCAAGCACATACACCACATAACCCACCAACCCCACCCCAGCACCAAGCACACACATGCACACACAGCACATAACCCACCAACCGCCCCCCCCCCCCCAGCACCAAGCACATACACCACATAACCCACCAACCCCCACCCCAGCACCAAGCACACACATGCACACACAGCACATAACACACCAACCGCCCCCCCCACCCCAGAACCAACCACATAACCCACCAACCCCACCCCAGCACCAAGCACACACATGCACAAACGACATAACCCACCAACTGCCCCCACCCCATCCACCACCCCGCTTCCCACCCCAACCCCCACGTCAAACACACACTCATAGTCATACATAAACATAACCCCCAGTCACCCACCCAACTCCCACCCCAACCCCGCCCCGATCCCCACCCGAAACACACATACATACATCACATAGCCCCCACCCACCCACCACCCCGCCCCGAATCCCCACCCCAACCCCCACGTCAAACACACACTCATACATAAACATAACCCCCAGTCACCCACCCAACCCCCACCCCAACCCAGCCCCAATCCCCACCCGAAAACACACATACATACATCACATAGCCCCACCCACCCCAAATCCCACCCCAAACCCCACCCCAAACACACATACATACATACATCACATAGCACCCCACCCACCCAACCCCCACCCCAACCCCACCCCAAACACCACCCCAAACACACATACATACATCACATAGCCCCAATCCACAACCCAATCCCCACCAACCCCCACCTCAACCCACACCTCCCACTCCATCACCCCAAACACATACAGATACATCACATTATCCACACACCAACCCCCAAACAAACACACGCCACACCTCCCACCGTCCCACCCTCCCATCCTCCCGCCCTCCCACCAACCCCATTTTGACTGAAGAGCCCAATGACGATATGTTCTGTCAGAAGGAGTGAATGAGTATTTTTGTATAAAAACAGCAAAACAACAAGACATGATGAGGCAGTTGCTGCAGGTATCATGAACCAAAAACAGCTGAGCGATAATAGGGAAATTCAGCGAAGAGCAAAGACCAAGAAGAAAGGTCCAATGCTTTGTTGTTTTTTTATAACTTTAGACCGACAGTGCTTTCCCTGTTTCTTACACCTGATTGGCCACTACAGTGTTGCATACAACATGCCTCACCTAATCCACGAGGGATCGAAAAAGAGGCCTTTTCAAACAGACACATATTTTGGTATTCATCAGAATATGTTATTTGTCAGCACCTAAGCACGGTTGTTCCTTCCATCGGTGGTTATAGGTATTTTCACAATTCTTTGATGATGCTGACGATAATAAATGTTAGTAAAGGGATGGTGTGTGAGAATGGGGACAGTGTTATGCTTTGCTTAATTCGCTTTTGTCTATTATCTATATAATTGTCATTGCTTGTTCTACATCCTCTAGACTGGTGGGACCAGACGGTGTGGCCAAATAAGTTGAGCATCCGTCCCTTGGTTTGGGAGATCGGGAGGATCCAAACCCATGAGTTTGTGGATTCGAACCCTGGTTGAGTCAAACCAATGACTTAAAAATTGATAATTGTTCCTTCCTCGCCTGCCGCTCGGCATTACTAGGATAGTGCAAGGATTGATTCGCTCAGTGTCAGGATAATGTGACCGAGTGGGATATCACACACACCGCTCTAAACCACATTACCAACGAGGAAGTCAGTGTGAAGATTCAGCACACAATTGGACCATGCAAAGATCACACACAATCATAAAGAGACACAAATTGTACAGGTATGGCGATATTTCCCATTCATCCCGAAACTATCTTACAAGTCATAGTGAAAGGAGGAAGAAAACAAGGCAGGCAAATGAAAAAATGAGGCGACAACATCAGGGAATAGACAGGCCTGGAGTTTGGCAAGTCCCAGAGGGCAGTGGAGAACAGGGAAAACTGGCGAAAACTGGTTGCAAAGTTAACGGTGGTGCCCCAACAACCCTCACTGTTGAAGCCCCAGTCACACCTACCCGGATCAGGGGCCGGCCGAGCCCTGGACTGTCATCCGGTGTGGTCCGTGGTGATCCAGGGTGATCCGTGGCTCATCCATAGCTGGTCCTTGGTGATCCGGCATGATCCGGTGTGATCCGTGGCTGGTCTGGCCTCATCCGTGGTCTGCCGCGGATGTTTTAAAATGTTTAAAACATCTGGGGTGCTCCGTGGCATTTTGCAATCCGGGTTCGATCCGGCATGGTCCGGGGCGATCCGGGGGTGGTCCGCGGGTGGTCCGGGTAGTCCGCGGGTGGACCGGGAGTAGTCCATGCCACGTCCGGGGCAATCCGGGGCTGTTTCGCCCCGGATGAGCTACGGTTCAGCCACAGTTTAAACCAAACCACCCCCGGACTTGCCAGGACTAGTGCCGACGTAGCCACGGACCACTCCCGGACTGCCTGGATAAGACCCGGACAGGCCGGATGACCATGGATCAGCCATGGATCAGGCACGCATCACCACGGATTGCCCGGTTTACCACAGATCAGTCCAGGATGAGCCCCATTTTTGTATATATATAGCAGGAGCAAGTCCACTTCCAGTCCGGGACTGATCCATGACTGCTCCAGGACTACTCCGTGGGTACACTGGGTAGTCCGGGGGTGGTCAAGCTAGACCAGGGGCTAGACCGGGGGCTAGCCTGGGGGCTAAACCGGGGGCTAGACCAGGGGCTAGACTGTGTGGTGTGACTGCGAGGCCAAAAATGACCAAAGTAGCAATTTTATCCGGGGTTGTTTGGGACAGTCCGGGCGACTGGTCCGGGGGTGGTCCGGCTAAAAATCCGGGGCTCGTCCAGGTAGGTGTTACTGGGGCTTTATGAGTTGATAACGATGATGACCTTAGATATTGCTAGGACATAAAACCCTCATAATTAAAACAAACAAATTGTGGTGCTCTGAGGCAATTGAACCTATCCTTAATGTTTCACGTGAGCATAATGTCCAAGTAGGACACTCTCCCTCACTGACACACTCATAACTGTAGCAAGAAAAAGATGGTGTTCTCTGTGGTGGAGTGGTTAGAGTGTCTGACTTTTTTCTAGGTCGGACTCCTAATCTGAAGGTCGGTGGTTCGATTCCCCGTGCCCCCACCTCTGCCAATTTGAATTTCCACCGCTGTGTATAACTTACAGCGTCATCAAAGGCCAGTTGCTCTCATACCATGTATATGTGGTGTGGGAGGTTAAAAATCCCTTGGGTCGGTAAAAGTGTAGGCTCGGGCTTTCTATCGACAAACTGTCTAATGGTGAAAACAAGTCTATTCAGACTTATCCATGGTATGCAGTATAAATCTTCAAGGAAAAAAGATATGTATAATACTTTGCAACCGCAGACATTTTTGTTCTCGAGCCGTCTTCAGATGAGCTGACAAAATAAACATTGCCAGATATTGTTCCCACCAACTCTCTGTCCTCTGCTAAAACACTGCACCCAGCGTCTATGGTCGCAAGTACCACGCAAAAAGTACCGAAATCTGTAGAGAGGGGGTGGGGGGTGGGGGTGAGGGGGTGGGGGAAGCAAGAAAGGGAGAAGCGGGGAGAAAGTGGAAAAGAACAAGAAAAGGATGAGAAAGAAAGGAATACTGTACCCTTGTTCGGACATCAACAAAATGGCTGCTACATACCATTCTAGTCTCACTCATCAACGACTCTATGTGTATGTGAAGCACTCCCCTTTCTCCCTTCCGCGCTTCCCTCCCCCACCTCCCTTCTCCCCCTCTTGCATCTTCTCCCTCATCCTCTTCCTGTTATCTCTCCTAACTTCCGTCCTCCCATCTACCCCCCATTCTTCTCCTCATCCCGCCTTCCTCTTCCCCTCCCCTCCTCTCCCTCTCCCCTCTCCTCCTCTCCTCCTCCTCTCGCCCTATCATTGCCCTCCCCTCTTCTCCCTCTCCCCTCTCCTCCTCCTTCTCCTCCTCCTCCTTCTGCTCCTCCTCCCCTCCGCTTCCCCTCCCTCCTCTCCCTCTCCCCCTCTCCCCCTTCTTCTCCTCCTCCCGCCATCCCCTTCCCTTCCTCTCCCCCCCTCTCCTCCTCCTTCTCCTCCTCCTTCCCCTCCCCTTCCTCTTCCCTTCTCTCCCTCTCCCCCGCTCCCCCTCCTTCTCCCTCCCCCTCCCCTTTCCCTCCCCTCCTCCTCCCTCCTCCTCCTCTTCCAAGCGTTCCCCACGACGGTACCATGTAGGTGGCGCCACCGCTGGTCGCTTGTATCCGGTGTTTGCGGACACCTGTGCCTGATTAGGGGCTGCCGTTTACATCGCACGGCCGCCACGTGTTCAGGCTTACATCGGGAGGGCACACTGCACTAACACATCCACCACTGACTGCGCCTGAAAATAAAACACACCACGAAACCCGATATGGGAAGCACAGTGTCATCTAAACAACACATATAAACACCGCATGTCTCAAGTCTTCAATGGCGACACACCGGACGCGGTGGCCGAATCGTTATCGCGCAGGCTTCACATGCGGAAGATTTGGAGTTTGATTCCCGGGCGAGTCAAACCAATGACTTACAATATTGATACTTATCGCTTCCTAGCAAGGCACTCAGCATAATTAGGATACGGCAAGGATTGGTTAGCTCTGTGTCAGGATAATGTGACTGAGTAGGATATCATGTCATTGTACTGCTGGCCTGGTCTCCCAGTGGGGCTGCACTATAAAGTCGACATGAGTGCACACTGTCACAAATCGGTACCCGTCCTGATATGACCTTAGATGTTGTCAGGACGTAAAACTCCAACAACCAACAAATCAATGGCGATATTAAGAAACATTTAACAATAACATGGTTATGAATTAACATACAGTACAACTTCTCTAACTGACCACCTCCACAGATCGACCACTCCCCTATATCGATCACTTTATTTGGGTCCCAAACGATCGCCGATGCAATACCATAGTAATAATTAAACACAGCCCCAATCCGACACCCCCTCCCCCATAATGGACCATTTAAAGTCGGTCCCATGGTCGATCGATGTAGAGAGGTTTTACTGTAGTTATCAATTGGCATTGTTATGAATTAATGCAGTTACGTATTAAGACAGTTGTGAATTAACATAATTATGAATTAACATAATTATGAATTAACATAATTATGAATTAACATAATTATGAATTAACATAATTATGAATTAATTCGCATAGTTTTTTATTTAACATAGCCATAAACCGTCCTAATATGACCTTAGATGTAGCCAGAACATAAACTCCAACAAACAAACAAAACTGAGCTATAAATGAACATACAGTAAAACCTCTCTAAATCGACCGACCTTGGTACCGACTTTATATGATCCATTTACTATTTAGGGAGGTGTTCGGTTTAGGGAGTTAAAATATGCTTACAATGGTAGTGGTGGGACCCAAATAAAGCGATCGATATAGGGGAGTGGTCGATCTGTGGAGGCGGTCGGTTAGGGAGGTTTTACTGTAGTTATGAAGCAACATAATTATACATTCACACTTATGAATTAACCCAGTTGTTAATTAACATAGTAATACTATTAGTATTGCATTGACATAGTTATGAAATAACAAAGTTATATAAGTTAATAAAGCTGTGGATTAACACAATTATGGAGTAACACAGTAATTAATTAACAAGTTATAAATTGACATAGTTGTGAATTAGCAGTAAGGAATGATCATAGTTGACAATTAACAAGCATTTTTGGTGTTTGCTACTGACAGTATGTCATGTCTGTGTGTGTGGTGGGGGAAGGGGGGGGGGGGACGGGGTAATTTCAATGGTGCTCTTTTATGAGAATAAGGAGCAATGGCACAGGAGCAGTTCGCTAGTCTTGTAAGTCCAGGATTCAAATCCCACTCTGGACACAGACAACGTCTTCTGTATTTAGGTCGTGGTTTGTAGATAGGGGGGGGGGGGGTAAAGTCAGGTGGGGTGGGGGTGTCCCACAGCATGGGGACGGTTTACGTGAGCGGAAGTGCACCAGTGGGCATCGGAAGTGCACCAGTGGGCACCGGAAGTGTACCACTGGGCACCGGAAGTGCACCAGTGGGCACCGGAAGTGCACCACTAGGCACCGGAAGTGTACCAGTGGTCACCGGAAGCGCACCATTGGGCACCGGAATTGCACCAGTGGGCACCGGAAGTGCACCAGTGGGTACCGGAAGTGCATCAGTGGGCACCAGAAGTGCATCAGTGGGCACCGGAAGTGCACCACAGGGCACCAGAAGTGCACTACTGTTGTGCATCGAACAGTTTGTTCTTAAGAAAGGTTGGTGCATTAGTTGAATAAGCAGAGGAAATTTCAATCTCAGACAATTGATCTTCCTCATCCAAGTTACCTTGTCCTCTCCTAGTATAGTAGTAATGCTGAGTGCCAGGCTAAATAGTAACACGTATCAATTTTTAAGTCATTGGTTTGATTCGGCTAGGGTTCGAACCTGGGGGTTCGAATCCCACAATCTACTAGAATGGAAGGTGGACACTCAACTCATTCGGCCATCGCGTCTGGTTCGACAATAGCATATTATGTTATATAAGTTAAAGCTGCAAAGTCCGATGGTTTTGAGTTTCGATCATTTACTGAAATAAATATACTAGGCTGATCATAATAATCTATCTTACATTAGTTTGAAGTAACTTTGATTTTAAAAAGCTACCTTCGGAGATATTTGAAGTGCCAACCTGCTAAATTAATGTTGGGGTGCTTTTCAAAACTCTGACACCCCCCCCCCCCCCATAGGCTTCAGCAGTAACACTAACAGGTCATAATTAAATTGACTTAGTATGCACTTCGATGTAGTGACAAATACTTAATTAGGAAGTACACTGATATCGAAGTTGGATATGTAGGATCAAATCTAAATTTAAGTGTTTTGCTTTTGAGAGGTCCGTGCAGACTACCATGTGTACAAAATGTTGATACTTGTCAGTCAGTGGCAAGCTGATGTTGCATTCTGCTATTTACGCTCGCTGGTGAGTTGGTTAAAGGGCGCGGCTAATCTCGCGAGACCACACTGCCGGACCCGTTAATGGCCGCGAGTTTGTAGGGTGTAGAGAAAACAGCATCAGGAATTCCGACCGCAGAACGAACGCGTTTAGTTGCAGATGCGCACCCCCTCTCCCCAAAACACGCGCACACACGCACACACATACACACATCACACACATACACACATACACACATACACATACACAGCACACATACACGCACACACATACACAACTGCACACACATCCACATACACACTACACGCATACACATACATACACACATACACAACACACACATACACATACAGCACACACCTACACATACATACATACACACATACACATACATACACATATACACATCACACACATACGCACATACACACATACAGATGCACACACATGCACACACATGCACATACACACAACACACATACACACACAACACACACATGCACACAACCCATAGCATATGCATACATACATGCACACATATATACACACAGTACACACATACACACATACACCATCAAACACATACCACACATAACACCCATACACACATACACACAGCACACACATA
Organism: Branchipolynoe longqiensis; assembly: GCA_030323885.1. Lineage (NCBI taxonomy): Eukaryota > Metazoa > Annelida > Polychaeta > Phyllodocida > Polynoidae > Branchipolynoe > Branchipolynoe longqiensis. Next base: position 47,926,702 of record CM059197.1, read on the forward strand.
CACACACACACAAACACACAACAAATGCATGAACACATACACACTGCACACATACACACACAGCACATGCATACACACATAACACATGCACACACATACATATACATACACACATATACACAGGCATACAAACACATGCACACATAAACACATACACAGGCATACACAGATATACACACATACACACATACACACACATATATGCATACACCCTGTACCCCCTACCAACACACACCGCACACAGTTATACACACACTCCCAGCAAACACACCTACACACACTTGTACATACACACACCACACACCCTCACACGCGCACACGAACACCCACAGCTACACACATACACACACCACACACTCACAGACACCATCAACACACACCTATAATTTGTATAAAGGTATAGTTAAACTTTCCAACCATCTCTGCACAAATAAATGCAGTTGGGACCTTGCTGTGGGTGAAGTTAATGCAGGCAGTGTTAATGCAAGTAATGTAGGTGGTGTCCTGCTGTGAGAATACATTTATGCAGGTGGTGTCCTGCTGTAGGAATACGCAAATGCAGGCGCTGTGTCCATCCTGTGGAATGAATGCATTGGATCCTATAATATTAATAGGGTTACATTATCACAGCTAATGCAGATGGCGTCCTGCTACAGAGATGCATTAATGCAAGAAATGCAGGTGGAATCCTGCTGTAGCAATACCTAAATGCAGGTGGTGTCCGTCATGCTGCAACGGTACATTACCACAAGTATTGCAGGTGGTGTCCTGCTGTGGGTATGGTTAATACAGGTGGCGTCAGGCTACAGAAATGCATCAATGCAAGTAATGTAGGTGGCGTCCTGCTGTAGGAATGTGCTAACGCAGGCGATGTCCATTCTGCTGCAGGGGTACATTACCAAAAGTAATGCAGGTGACGCCCTGCTCTGACAGTGCCTAAATGTACACAGTGTCCATCCTGAATACGGCAGGAATGTAGGTGGTGCCCTACTACACGGGTACACTATCAGAACTAATGCAGGAGGCACCCTGCTACAGGGGTACACTATCAGAACTAATGCAGGTGGCGCCCTGCTGCGGGAATGCGCTAATGCAGGCGGCTTCCTCAAGCGGGTAAAGGCGGGGACACTTGAAGCAGGCTGTGTGGGTTGAGTCTGGGAGCCACCATCTGAAGGAATCCCCGCGGGCAATGACTGGCTGCGTGCAAAGGGGTGCGGGGCGAGGGTAGGAGGGACGTGGTGTCCCCCTAGTGAGATAAACAGGAACTAGGTTTATAGTTCCCTCGAGGTAATCTGGACAAGTGTCCCGATACTGAAAAAGTTCAAAGGGTCGACATTAACTTGGATTTTAACTTGGATTTCTCACATACAGGATCGATTGTTATTGTTATTATTATTGCTATGGCGACTGCAGGTACACTTCTTGACTTAAAAAATACGGATATATATATCTTTGTATATGTATTGATGTAGAAGTTTCATTTTAAATGCTTTGGTTTTTGTCGTTAATAGGTCAAATTGGTATAAGCAAGAGCTCAGGACATTATTGAGACGTGAGAGCATTTGATGTTTTATCATGTCCTAGTTATATCCTGCTGGCACCACACTCTGCCCCCATTCTCCAAAGATCAGGCCCCCCCCCCCCACTCCTCCCCTCCCCCCACCTTCTCTTCAGCACCCGGGTGGGTGGTCGTGGGTTCAATTCCCGAAACCAATGGCTTCACAATAATAATTGCCGCTACCTGGTTTGACACGCGACATTACTAGGATGCAACAAAGGGCAGTGGAATGAGGAAGACCAATTATCCGCGACTGAAAGTTTCTCCTTACATAAAATTGCATAGTCCGATGGTTTTGAGTTTCTACCATAGTTGTTTTAGAGAAATGTATTCGGGTAATCTTTATAATATATGTTACTTTAATTTGAAATAACTAAACCCGCTATAGCTGTTTCCGGACATATAGAATCCTACTAATGTGTCTACATTCATTTACTACCCCCCCCCCCCCGCCTCACATCCACATAACCCTTGCTGTATTTCACTTCCATACATATGGAATCTTAGTTTTAACTTCTAGAAAAATTGTATTTGTCGTGTTATTTATTACCCCTTTAAAGTTGCATAGTTCAATAAAAGGAACACATTTTCAAAACCAAAACACTTATGACTCTAGATTTGAACCTACTTGTCCAACTTCGACACTGGTGCACTTATCAAGTATGTGTTGCTACATGGAAAGGGATATTAAGCCGTGCATTTAACAGAGCCTGTTACTGCTGAAACCTATGGGGTCAGACTCAAGAGTTTTGACGTGCACACCAAAATTAATTGTCAATTGTCAATTGTCAATGGCATTCTCTGCGGTGGAGTGGTTAGAGTCTCTGACTTTTTTCTAGGTCAGACTCCTAATCTGAGGGTCGGCGGTTCGATTCCCCGTGCCCCCAGTTCTGCCAATTTGGATTTCCACCGCTGTGTATAACTTACAGCGTCATCAAAGGCCGGTTGCTCTCATACCATGTCTATGTGGTGTGGGAGGTTAAAAATCCCATGGGTCAGTAAAAGTGTAGGCTCGGGCTTTCTATCGACCACCAGTGGAATGAGGAAGACCAGTTGTCTATGACTGAAATTTGCCCTGCTTAAACAACTAATGGACCCACAGAAAAAAAATTAAAAAAATGCACACACTTCAAATATCTCATAACTTGGTCATTGTAAAGCAAAGTTACTTCAAAGGTAGATTAGAACGATCAACATAATGCATTATCTCAGAACAAGTTTTAAAAAAACCTCAAACACCATCGGACTCTGCAGCTTTACGCCACGCAATGTGACATTCAAGAGAGTGGACCGACGTTTGTTTTTGTGCCCAGACTGGGTGTGCAGCAACACTCGTTCCATTTGGAGGCAAGCGTTCGCAGCTGTGTTTGTCTCTCAGCCCGCATGGTGGCGCAGTCGGTCTGGTCGGGCCTCAAAATTGGTGTAATTAAAGCTGCATAGTCCAATGGCTCTCAGTTTCTGCCATATTTCTATTAGATACACACACATACATACATACATATATACCAACGTATATACTAGTACATGCGGATGTAGGAATCGCATGGTGCTGCCCCCTCCCACCGGTTCGGCGAACCCGCTGGGAGGGGTTTGGCTATTCCACCAGCCTACCCACCTGTTATATATACCCCACTGCTTCCACCTGCTGTTCACCCTGCTACTGCTTGGAAGCCCATACACACCTGTACTATTTATTTACCTACTCTATATTTTTATTTAATTGATATTGATATTGATTTTATAGCTTATATTTCGGTAGGGCATTTGTAGCCCAGCCAGATACTACCACATTGACTTTAGTAATAAAAAAATGTATCCACCACACTGCCTTCGGCTTAATGCGTACTTTATATATATATATATATATCACTTACATATATATATATATATATATATATAAATATATATATATAATATATATATATATATATATATAGTGAGTGAGTGAGTGACTTATATATATATATATATATATATATATATATATATAAGTCACTCACTCACTATATTTATATATATATATATATATATATATATATGTATATATTGTGAGTGAGTGACTTGGAGGTTTTAAGGCCACATTCATGGCGAGCATATATATATATATATATATATATATATATCGCGGTACATGAGTGGCGGTTACAGTGTGCAGGGAAGGTGGCACCACCATCAGAGCTGAGGTTAGGGAGGCTGGAGCAGTAGATGACTATGAGAGACTCCCACAGTCCATGGAGCTGAGTGAGTGATGAGGGACAGGAGGGATATTCCGGGTTACTATATTCATATAATTCTTATACAGCATATATTATATATATGCATTATGCGGGTATAAAGGCTTGGGAGGGACTTTATTATTATTATCATCCATTTTATTACCACTATGTTCTTCATAAGGTTGATCAGTATACTCTTTCACTTCAAGTTGAAATAACTTCTATTTCAGGGGATAACTTTACTAGGATAAGGCGAGGAGCAGTGGAATAAGGAAACCCAATTGTCCACGATAGAAATTGTCCTCCCACTTAAAGTTGCATAGTCCGATGGTTTTGAGTGTTTGCCAAATTTGTAGTAGATTATATTAATTAGATTATATTAATCATTTTACTTCCCCTGTCCTCTCCTCCTCCCTTTCTGTTCTCCTCTACTCCCTCCCTCCATCTACTTCCTTTCCTCCATACTCTCCCGTTCTCTTCTCTGTCCTTCTCCCCTCTTCCTCAACTCATCTTCTTCTCCCTCTCCTCTCCTCTCCTCTCCTCCCCTCTCCTCTCCTCTCCTCCCCTCTCCTCTCCTCTCCTCTCCTCTCTTCTCCTCCTCCTCTCCTCTCCTACTACTTACTCATCACTCTACTCTACTTACTCACTCTCTACCTCTCCTCTACTCTACTCTACTCTACTCTCCTCTCTTCTCCTCTCCTCTCCTCTCCTCTCTCTCCTCTCCTCACCTCTCCTCACCTCTCCTCACCTCTCCTCTCCTCTCTTCTCCTCTCCTCTCCTCTCCTCACCTCTCCTCTCCTCTCCTCACCTCTCCTCTCCTCGCCTCTACTCTACGCACCTCTCCGCTCCTCTCCTCTCTTCTCCTCTCCTCTCCTCTCCTCTCCTCTCCTCTACTCTACTCTACTCTACTCTCCTCTCCTTCTCCCATTGCTTCCTCCTCCTTCTCCCATTCCTTCCTCCTCCCCCTATTCTCCACACCCCCACACACCCTCTCAAGCTTCCTAATGCCAAGCATGCGTCATTCAAATAAATAATAATTTTGCATGGGGAAAACACAACTTATCCTCTATATAATAAACAATGAAACACGACAATGGGATAAAATAGTTTACGTCTAAATAGCTGTAGCAACTTTGTTAGGGACGGGCCCTGCTGTTAATGGGTGCACTGGGAGTGTGTCAGTATGCAGCCAGTGCTCTGTGGCAGGTGGACTGAGGCAGGCCCTGATTGGAAGGTTGGGGCGGAGGGACGCAGCTCTCACAGCGGACCATTCAAATAACGTATGGTAAACGCGTACGTGAGCCGTGCGCGTAGCCTGGCGGTCTAAACGTACGTGGGGATGCGCACGCATGTGTTTCGTGATGATGTCCGAACGTTGCTGATATGGCGAATAATGTTTAATAGGCCCCTAAATACACAACATAATTATACATCAAGCCAACATTGCTAGATTAATGTTCCTGTAGACCCATATTAAGTGTCAATCATTAGAAACAGAATTTAAATCAAATGACTGAAAGTGCCTATTACTATTAGTATTAGTCTATTAAGTATTATACATTTTTATTTTTGCATCAATAAACTACCCAACTCAACATACCATGGTGTCAAATAATGGAGCTGTAAGTGTAATAGCTTAACATTTTGTCGCACTTGGTCGGTAGATTTAGAAAGGTTTTACTGTATATGGAAGCGAGGCTCCTGTACCAGTTCAGAGGGGTACCTCAGTGCGGGGTGGTCCCGGGTACCAGGTTGGGTTGGCGTCGGCCATCACAGTGGCTTGACGCCGGAGACCAGTGCGGGTTCCCGGGACCAGGACGCGGACTTGTCACCTGGTGCCGGGGAATGGGCACGGTGGCCGAATCGATAGAGCGCGGGCCTCGCGTGCGGGAGATCGGGAGTTCGGTTCCAGGTCCAGTCAAACCAATGACTTATCAAATTGATACAACTCGCTTCCTAGCCAGGCACTCGGCAACACTATACAGGTTGCCAAGAGTGCGCACTGTCACAAGTCGGTACCTGTTCTGATATGACCTTAGATGTTTCCAGGACGTAAAACTCCAACAACCAACCAGCCAATCTGGTGCCGGGTTGAGCGAGGACCGGATTGCACTAAAGCTGGCGACCAGTGTAGCTTATTACTGTGGACAAGGAGAAGGGTCAACAGCGAAGAAAGGAGACACAGGTCCCCATTAGATCTACGCTTTAGTGAGTACACAGTTGCATGGTAATCCCCCCACTCTTTACACTACTGGCAAGGTGCCATTTAAACATAGATAGAGGAATAGTAAATTTGTCAAACACTTTAATCCACATGAAAACACTTAAAACAGGTGAGAAATGGTCAATCAGCATATGTTGAGATGCACAAGTTCCAAGTAAGACGTGCACAGGCATAAACAACGCGGCAACAACAAGTTAGTCTGGTCCCCTGGCTGTTGTACCGAAAACAACACAATTTTCTCATCTCGAGAGCTACGCAACACATGATTCAGATAATTGAAATAAAGAACATACACATGTTAATATACTGATACAAATTACTCTCACTAGAAATAATACAGTAAAACCTTTCTAAATCGACGGACCATGCGACCAACTGCAAATGGTCCAATTGGGGAGGTGGTTGCTTTAGGGAGGTTTCATTTATTGTTACAATGGTATTGCATGGGCAATTGTTTGGGATCCAAATAAAGCAATATGTATAGGGGAGTGGTCGATCTGTGGAGGTGGTCGATTAGGGAGGTTTTACTCTAATAATAATAATAAGAAGAAGAAGAAGAAGAACAACAATATGAAGAAGAACAATAATAATAAAGACTTCTCAACTACACTGCTAGCTAGTCTGGCGCACTGAGTTCTCAAGAAGATTAGAAGAGTTAGGGTATTTCTGGTGAGCAAGCACGAACGCTCGTGTGAGTTCAAACGCGCGAGTTCACGCTCCTCGTTGCTCTTACGCTGTTTATGCTTATGGAGACCAGCATAAGGGACCAGGATAGGGCTTAGCACCGGGGACCAGTGTGGATTTGTACCGGGGATCAGTCGTAGGTTGCGCCGCGGACCAAGTTGAGTTGGCGCCGGGGATCGCAGCGGCTTGACGCCGGGGACCAGTGCGGGAAAACGCCGGCGGGCGGCGGGCGGACGGGCGGGCGGACGGGCGGGCGGACGGAGGGGGACGGGCGGCGGGCAGGCGGCGGGCAGGGATGGGCGGCGGGTGGGCGGGAGGTGGACGGGAGGCGGGCGGCGGGCTGCCGGTGCGCCGATGCAAGTAGTACAGGCAATCGGGGCCACAACTCGGGCGGAAAACACAACGCACAACCCACAACCCGGTGACAGTACTGACATGTAGGCGCATAAGTCAGTAAGTGTTTCAGGTTGTCGTCAATCTGGACAAACCCCACAACAATGCCCCGTTATCACCACGTTATGGAGACGCCTGGATGGAAGGTGGGTGCCTCGGGCAGGCTACGGAATTGACTGACACAAAGTAAGGACCGGACGTGGTGGCTGAATCGGTAGAGCTGTGGCTTCCCATGCGGAAGGTCGGGAATTTGAATCTCGGTTGAGTCAAACCAACGACTTACAAAATTGATACTTTTCGCGACCTGTTCTGGCACTTGGCATTACTACGATAGGGCAAGGACTGGTGCTCAGTATCAGGATAATGTGACAAAGTGGGATATTGGGTCATGGTTCCGGCAGCTTGGTCTCCCAGTGGGGCAGCACTATAAAGTAGCCATGAGTTCGCACTGTCACAATCAGTACCCATCCTGATACGACATTAAATATTGCCAGGATGTAAAACCCCAACAAACAAACACTAACCTACACACGGCGGTCAGTGTGAATGGGTATAACATGTGCACGGTTGTATTTGTCGGTGTGGAAGGTGGGGGCAGTGCGGGGTTTGGGAGTAGGGGAGGGGGTATTTTTTAGGAGGCTGAAACATGAGTGCAGAAATGAAACCGCGCCCCGCTCGGCTTGCCGGGGCCGGGTCGGACTGGGGCGGCGGGCCGGGAGCCAGGGGGGCGGGGCGGGGAGCCGGGCGGGCGGGGAGCCGGGCGGGCAGGGCGGGGAGCCGGGCGGGCGGGAAGCCAGGCGGGCGGGGCGGGGAGCCGGGCGGGCGGGGAGACTGGCAGGGTCAGCAGGCGTGTATACACGCGGCCCCGGGCTCGTGTGGGCGGGGAGGGCGGCCCGTCCCGCCCGGCGGCCCGGCGCCTGCTAGAGTGCTTAGCAGCGGGAGGTCGCGGCCATACCGGCGGGCAATGTGTAAGTGTGTGTGTGAGTGTGTGTGTGAGTGTGTGAGTGTGAGTGTGCTTGAGTGTGAGTGTGTACGCGTGTGCGTAGGTGTGTGTGAGTGTGTGTGTGTGAGTGAGAGTGTGTGTGAGTGAGTGTGAGTGTGTGTGTGAGTGAGTGTGAGTGCGTGTGTGAGTGTGTGTGAGTGTGTGTGAGTGTGTGGTTGGTTGTTGTTGTTTTACCTCCTAGCAACATCTATGTGGTCATATCAGGACGTTGTGAGTGTGTGTTAATGTGTGTGTGGGTACTGTGAGTATGTGAGTATGTGAGTGAGTGTGAGTGTGTGTGAATGTGTGTGAGTGAATGAGTGTGAGTGAGTGAGTGAGTGTGTGTTAGTGAGTGTGAGTGTGTGTGGGTGAGTGTGAGTGTGTGAGTGCGTGTATGAGTGCGTGTGAGTGCATGAGTGTGTGTGGTTGGTTGTTGTTGTTTTACGTCCTAGCAACATCTATGCGGTCATATCAGGACGTTGTGAGTGTGTGTTAGTGTGTGTGTGGGTACTGTGAGTATGTGAGTGAGTGTGAGTGAGTGTGAGTGTGTGTGAATGTGTGTGAATGAATGAGTGTGAGTGAGTGAGTGAGTGTGTGTTAGTGAGTGTGAGTGTGTGTGAGTGAGTGTGAGTGTGTGAGTGCGTGTATGAGTGTGTGTGAGTGCATGAGTGTGTGTGGTTGGTTGTTGTTGTTTTACGTCCTAGCAACATCTATACGGTCATATCAGGACGGGTGAGTGTGTGTGAGGGTGTTACGGGGCCGGCTTCACCCCGGCTCCCGTCCCGCCGCCGTCCCCGGGTTCGACGTCCCACAGACCGCCTCGGTGCGGGCTCCCTGTAGTCGTCCAGACGGCCGGGAGGTGAGCAGGCTGGGAGGGGGGAGGGGGAGAAGCATAGAAGATGGAGTACACTCAAACCTCTCTAACCGAACAGCTCCACAGATCGACCACTCCCCTATATCGATCGCTTTATTTGGGTCGTAAACGATCGCCCATACAACACCATTGTAATAATACCAAAGAAAACTCTCTAAACCAGCCACCTCCCTAAATGGACCAATTAAAGTCGACCTCATGGTCGGTCGATTTAGAGAGGTTTTACTGTACGCTTGAGTGTGTCTGTGTGGGTGAGGGGTGCAGAGGGGGGCGGTGGAGAGGCGGGGAGGGTATGCGAGTCTGTGTGGTTGGGGGAGGGGGGGAGGTTGCAGAGGGGGGCGGTGGAGAGGCGGGGGGGAGGGTATGCGAGTCTGTGTGGTTGGGGGAGGGGGGGTTGCGGAGAGGGGCGGTGGAGTACAGTAAAACCTCTCTAAATCGACCAACCATGGGACCGACTTTAAAAGGGAGGTGTTCGGTCTAGAGTTTTTTTATCGGTACAATGGTATTTATCGCATCGGCGATCGTTTGGGACCCAAATAAAGCGATCGGTATAGGGGAGTGGTCGATCTGTTGAGGTGGTCGGTTAGAGAGGTTTTACTGTGTTTGTATTTAGAGCGGCTAGGTGGAGACAACAGGTCGGGGTGCACAGGGAAGTGCGGTATATAGGTGGTGGGGCGGAGGTGGGGGTTGGGGGGGGGGGGGTGGAGGAGAGGGGTACAACAAGGAGGGGAAGGGAGGGGAAGAGGAATAATAGGTAATGACAAAGTACAGGAATGGGGAATTAAGAAGTACGTGGAGGAAGGAAGGTGGGGTGGGGTGGAGTGCAAGGGTGTGTGTAGGTGTGTAGGTGTGTGTAGGTGTATGTAGGTGTGTGTGGATGTGTGTGGATGTGTGTAGGTTTGTGGGGGAGTGTTTGTTTGTTGTTGTTTTACGTCCTAGCAACATCTAAGGTCATATCAGGAAGGATGGGGGAGTGTAGGCATGTGTGTAGGTGTGTGTAGCTGAGTGTAGGTGTGTGTAGGTGTGTGTGGGTGTGTGTGGGTGTGTAGGTGTGTGTGTGTGGGTGGGTGTGTGTGGGTGTGTGTAGGTATGTGTAGGGGTGTGAAGGTGTGTTTAGGTGAGCGTAGGGGTGCGTAGGTCTGTGTAGGTTTGTGGGTGTGTGTAGGCATGTGGGTGTGTAGGGGTGCGTAGGTTTGCGTAGGTTTGTGGGGGTGTGTATGCGTGTGGGTGTGTGTGTAGGTGGGTGTAGGTAAAGAAGTCAAGAGGCAGGTGTGGTGTGCTGAGAGGCACTGTGTGTAGTATCTAGGCTATACGACCTAGTATCTGACTCTCTGAGTATAACTAACGAGACTGTCTCGGTATTTTTTTGTGATTATCTTTTTTTCTAATTCAACTTCTGCTGCCCTCATCACCCTTGTTAATACCACTGGCGCCACCTGTGGGGATCTGTGAGCACTAGAGCACTGCTGTACTATGTAATGTCATGTTATACATGATAAGCAGTTATCTTATAATATGTGCATAATGCATTATACACACAATACACAACATGGTAAGGAATATGATCTATTACGGCACCTATCTTCAGCGATCCCTATGGTTGGCGAAACTGCCATGTCCGAACAATTCTTTTTTTAAATTCCGAACTGTCTCATTGGACGTTCTCTCCGGTGAAAAGAAACTTATATTATCAGGACAACATTTCAGTCGAGTCAAACCAATGACTTACAAAATTGATATTTGTCACTTCCTAGCTTGACGCTAGGACAGGGCAAGGCAAGGACAGGGCAAGGACTTCTTGGCTCAGTGTCAGGATAATGTGACTGAGTGGGATATTGGACCATGGAGCTGATGATCTGATTTCTCAGCAGGGCAGCACTATAATTCCCCCATGAGTGTGTACTGTCACAAGTTAGTACCCATCCAGATATGACCTTAGATCTTGCCAGCACGTAAAACTCCAACAACCAACCAACCAAATTTTTGTGTTAATTAATTATTTCCTCGCCGGGCGCGGATCCTTACCTCGAGGGGCCGACGACCGACGACCAACGAATAAACTACCGGCGACGAGGCCCGATTCTCCGGCATCTTATCTCTCCAACAGAGGGCGCCACGCCGCGGGACACCGCCTTAATTCACGCCCAGCGTTCCGATGAGCTCCGATAGGGGGCGCCGCGGACGTTATCTGGCTATCACTCAGGCCTAGAATTGGTGCCGATTCATTTGTCACTAGAGGGGGGCCGATAGTGGTATGGGTGTGGTGGTGGTGGTGGTGGTGGTAGTGGTGGTGGGGGTGGGGGTAGTGGTGGTGGTGGTGGTGGTAGTCGTGGTGGGGTGGGGGGTGGATTGTGGGAGTCAGGTGCGAGGGGTAGTTTTTTTTCTTTTTTTTGATACGGTAGTAAAAGAAAACCCAATGTCAACCACCAACCACTACGACTGAGATTCCAGTCAGACTATATACATGTGATGAACAACGCATTATGCAAGTATGAAGATACTGTTGTGGGGGTGATGAAAATGGGAAATATTGTGCCTAGAGCGGGACTCGAACCCACATCTCTTTGCATTCCGGGCCAGTGTGCTAACCATTACACCACCTGGGCTCCCTGATATCAACACACTCCCCACGCCTACCTGTCTATGTGGTTACTTGCCTGAGAGGTCAGTGCAGACCACTACACTCGTCCCCCTGAAATTGTAAGTCTTGTAATGCTTACAATTACATACATACAGGCAATTCACTTACACATACATACACAGGGTAGGTTCAACAACCATACAGCGCAAAGCTTGTACAGGATCCTGATCACGGCAACCAGTGTCGTGGGGGTGATGAAAATGGGAAATATTGTGCCTAGAGCGGGACTCGAACCCACATCTCTTTGCATTCCGGGCCAGTGTGCTAACCATTACACCACCTAGGCTCCCTGATATCAACACACTCCCCACGCCTACCTGTCTATGTGGTTACTTGCCTGAGAGGTCAGTGCAGACCACTACAATACATAAGGGAATTATTATTATTTTGTTATACCCCGTAAGACTCAACACTGTACGAGTCACGCCACCTGGGGCCCCCCTCACCTCCAATATATATTGTTGCAACACTTTAGCTGTGGGGGCAAAAACCGGTGGGAGATGGACGGTTATGGTGAATTTTATTTCTAGTAATTCATAGTAAATAGTTATAAGGACACTGAGTAAACACATTTAGTTTTAACATTCCTTATGCCCATAACACACAGTGTCTACATCAGATAGGTATATTCCAGAATGTACAATGGTCATAGTACAGATATTTTTATTATTTAAAAAGGGGAGACAGACGCTTATGCAGATAACATGTAAAGTATACAAAAAATACACATAGGTATATTCGAGAATGTACAATGGTCATAGTACAGATAGGAAAAATATAACACATCTGAAGTCAGTTCATTTCTAAGTTAAATAGATTGCCATATTAGGTCTTATTAGGGTACAAACTAGCTGGGAGACGGATGGTTATGATTTTGGAGTGGGAGACGGACAGTTATGGGAAATGTAAAAATGCTACCAGATCCAGAGAAATAGGAATAGTGATCTAAACATTGGCAAATATAAAGGTTAACTCATGCTAGTAAGCCAAATGGAATATCCTTCACTAATCTTTACAATCCATGCCACAGCACATATGTGAGTGTAAGACGGACGGTTATGGTCATATCTGCACCAAATTAGGTTTTAGATGCCTATATGGATGCTAATTAAAATATCTGATGTATATATGTAGATATATACATATATATGTACACATAAAATATATATGTACATATACATGTATGTATATATGTACATATATATGTATGTATAATATGTACATATATACACGCATATATATGTACATATAAACATACATATATATGTATATATATATTTATGTATATATATATGCACTACTGCTGAAGAGCAATATTTTGTTGCTTGATTACTGCATCGGGGAGGAATTTGTCACATCCGTCCAGTCCCACATCAGACTCCTTTCCATAGGTGTTCCGCTAAGGGTTGGCTCAAGCCAATGAAATACAGTCACTTATCGTTAATGCGGGGCCCCCGTACAAACACCTTAAACCTAGCGTAACCTGACGGACCATTAGAAGTTGCCAGTTTTGGATCAGTCGGTAGTCGATTGTCAGTTGTTGATTCCCAGTTCTCGATTGTCGGTTGTCAGTAGTTGCTTATCGGTAATTGGTTGTCGGTATGGCTGTCGGTAGTTGGTTGTCAGTAGTCAGTTGTGAGTAGTTGGTTCTGGGTGGTTTGTTGTCGGCAGTCGGTAGTCAGTTGTCGGTAATTAGTTGTTGGTAGTCGATTGTCAGTTGTTGGCAGTCAGTTGTTGGTAGTTGGTTGTCAGTAGTTGGTTGTCAGTAGTGGGTTGATGTTAATCGGTAGGTGGTAGTCGGCTTTGAGTTGTTGGTTGTCGGTCATCAATGAGTTCACAACAAATGATGAGTTTCTGTCATCATGGCTACCTATGGACAACCAAGAAGGAGAAGTTGGTTGTGGGTAGTCGGCTGTTGGTTGTCGGTAATCGGTAGTCGGTGAGAATAGTGACCCGACAGTTGGATTTCACTTCTGCAAGTTTCGGGCACGGGCTGCGCGTGACTTTCCGGTTACAGCCCCACGTGGTGTGTGTGGTGTGTGTGGTGTGTGTGGTGTGTGTGGTGTGTGTGGTGTGTGTGGTGTGTGTGGTGTGTGTGGTGTGTGTGGTGTGTGTGGTGTGTGTGGTGTGTGTGGTGTGTGTGGTGTGTGTGGTGTGTGTGGTGTGTGTGGTGTGCGTGTGGTGTGTGTGGTGTGTGTGGTGTGTGTGGTGTGTGTGGTGTGTGTGGTGTGTGTGGTGGGTGTGGTGTGTGTGGTGTGTGCGGTGTGTGCGGTGTGTGTGGTGTGTGTGGTGTGTGGTGTGTGTGGCGTGTGTGGCGTGTGTGGTGTGTGTGGCGTGTGTGGTGTGTGTGTGGTACATAGATAGGGCAGTGTGTGTCATGTAGATATGGTGGGGTGTGTGTTTGTGTGTGTATGTGTTTGTGGTGTAGATAGGGCAGTGTGTGTGGTGTGTATAGGGTGGTGGGTGTTTGTTTGTCTGTGTGTGTGTGGTGTATACATAGGGCAGTGTGTGTGTGGTGTGTACAGGGTGGTGTGTGTGTTTGTGTGTGTGTGGTGTATAGATAGGGCATTGTGTGTGTGTGGTGTAGACAGAGTGGTGTGTGTGTCTGTGTGCGGGTGTGTGTGTGTTTGTGTGCAAGTGGGTAGTTTATAGACAGGGCAGTGTGTGTGGTGTAGATAGGGAGGTGTGTGCTTATTTATGTGTGTGTCTGTGTGTGTGAGTGGTGTATAGATAGGGCAGTGTGTGTGGTGTAGATAGGGTGCTGTGTGTGCTTGTATGTGTGTGTGTGGTGTATAGATAGGGCAGTTTGTGTGATGTAGGTAGGGTGGTGTGTGTGTTTGTGTCCGTGTGGTGTATAGATAGGGCAGTGTGTGTGGTGTAGGTAGGGTGGTGTGTGTGGTTGTGTCTGTGTGTGTGGTGCATAGATAGGGCAGTGTGTGTATGTGGTGTGTGTGTGGGGGGGGGGGGCTGTCTGGTGGGTGATACCCCAACTCCAACCGGGCCCGCCTTGCGCGTGCGCGTCTACTCACCTCACGTCCCTCCACACCGCGTCCGGGCAGGTTGATCCGCAAACCACGTGACCTGTCAATCACGCAGCGCCCCGTCACGTGACCTGCCACTCGCCGGCGGCCAGGTGTTAAATCACAGGTCGGCACGTGAGTGTGAGTGAGGCACCGGGCTTTTCTTGTTTATTATTTATTATTTATTGTTGTTGTTTGTTCTCTTCTTTATTATTTATTATTTGTTATTTTTGTTTTTTGTTCTCTTCTTTATTATTTATTAGTATTTTTGTTGTTCTTCGTTCTGATCTTTATTATTTATTATTAGTTATTTTTGTTGTTGTTGGTTCTCTTCTTTATTATTTATTATTACTTATGTTGTTCTTGTTTGTTCTCTTCTTTATTATTTATTATTAGTTATTTTTGTCCTTCTTTGTCCTCATCTTTATTATTTAGTATTAGTTATTTTTGTTGTTGATTGATCTCTTCATTATTTTTCAGTGAGTGTTTATTGAAGTAACAAAGAAATGTTGCCTATTCTTTCCTAAAGTGCCAAATGTGACTGACTGCTTGTATTTTTATTGTGCCTTGTTCACGGTTTTTCGGGGTTCGGGGACCAGGGGTTCAGTTCGCTAAGAGAGCTGTGTGTTTGGCAACTTGCCAACATATACAGGACCCTTTGCTGAGTGTGTATATATAGCAGTCTTTTAGAGTTGCATACTCCGATGGTTTTGAGTTTCTTCGATTTTCTTACACAACTATATTAGATTGATTGCTATCTTGCACGTTACTTTAGTAGGCCAGTAACTAACTTCTACCTTGAAGTAACTTTTACTTTAAATGTCTAGCTTTGGAAATATTTGAAGTATGTATTTTGACAAGCGCACCAAGATTCTGAGCCCACAAGCTCCAGGTTTGATTAATTTACTTAGTATTCCCTTCTATACAGGAACACGTTTACAAGTGAATCAATATCTAATGGCCCTGTGACATTATGACACATTGCGCAAGCGTGTGGCCAATTGGGGTTCTATGCCACAGTAACATAATATCAGGATGCCTACTGACTTGTGATAGTGTGCACTCATGGTGACTTAACAGAACTGTCCCATTGGGAGACTGACCCACTTAGCACCGTGACCTCATATTCCTCTCAGTCACATTATCTTGACAATATACTAATTGGTCCGTATCCTATCGTAGTAATGTCCGACAATGAAGAAGTCAACCAATATGCTGTCAACGGACGTCTCTGCCACCGATCAGCGATCACCGATCACCAACCACCGATCACCGATTACCGATTAATGCGCTCAAAGACAAATTGTTCTGTAACATGTGGCGGGCATGTATGGAACTTGCAAACACTAAAATGTCGTCTACTCACAGTGACTCTGACAGCAGACAACATTTGGTGCAAGCATCCTATAGCGCGGTAAATTTGGAATGGGGGGTGGGGAGGAGGGTGTACAGTATGAGCAGTGTGCTAAATAGTACACTATGCAATATATAATAATAGGCCAGGGAGAGGATAGTTGGAGATAGTAGATAAAGTATTCACTGCAACTGTGAATGACAAGGGGGGTTGGTTCCAGCATATAGTGTTTATCTAAATTGACATAGCATTGATAAATTAGGAGAGAATGCAAATATTACCTACTAAGTGGTGGTCACTGAATTTCTCTCGAGTCAAGTCTTAAAGTCTATTAAAGCTGCATAGTCTGATGAAATATCAAATTTTCAAAACCAAACCAATTATCTAGATTTGATCTTACATATCTCACTTAGATACTGATGCACTTATTAAGCATTTGTTTCTGTGTAGAAGGCAATACTGAGTCAATTTAACAGAACCTGTTACTGTAGAAGTCTATGGTGTCAGAGTTTTGACAAGCTTGCCAAAACTAATTTTCCATGTTTGCACTCAAAATATCTCAAAATGTTACCATTTAAAATAAAAGTAACTTTGAAGTAATATAAAGTAGATACTACTGATCGATCTAATATATTTATCTCAGAAAACATAGAGAAATTCAAAACCATCTGACTATTCAACTTTAACCTACATGATTTAATCAATTCTACACTGCGACAGGAGCGGGCTATGAGTATGATAGATAACTATCTCACTGTTCTCAGCAATATACATGTATATAGTATTTTAGATTGTGGAATCCTGTGGATAAGTCCATAACCCAGCATTCTGACACTTTTTCTGCAGGGTTGCTTAGCAGCCATGTCCTCAGCACAGTGCTGGGAGAGTAGAGGTTTTGGTGGCGAGTGGGTTAAACAATTCTTGCGCATTCCTTCGAATCAGCCCTTAATATCGCCCACTGTGCCTGTCCGCTCCAAACAGAGGCAACACATAACACAAGGACTGCGCCTGGAGATTGAACTTGCCCCATTCACATGCCACTACACTGTCGTCATATTTACATAGCCACCCAACCCACGCCCTGAACATGAATATAAAAAAGGGTGGGGGGAATAAGATTGTTTGGTTTGTTGTTGTTTTACATCCTAGCAACATCTATGGTCATATCAGGATGGGTACCGAATTGTGACAGTACGCACTCATGGCAATTTTTTTTATAGTGCTGCCCAACTGGGATACCAGGCCACTGGCACCATGACCCGATATCCCACTCAGTCACATTATCCTGACATTTAGCTAACAAGTCCTTGCCCTATCCTATTAATGGCAAGCGCCAGACTAGGAAGCGACAAGTATAACTTTTTAAGTCCTTGGTTTGACTCGACCGGGAACCGAACTAGCGAACTCCCGATCTACTACATGCGAGGCCTGCGCTCTGCCAATGCGACCACCGCGCTTGGTGAGAGAATAAGAAAAAAATGGCATGAATAAAATTAGTACACCACAAAACTACCTATTCAGATGAATAAATATAACAACAAAACGGTGTGGAAGAAAAATAAAACAGCAGACCCCCCCCCCCATCTCCGCGGCCCCAATTTTAAAGCTGCATTGTCCGATGAAACCATACAAATTTCGAAGCCAAACCATATCTTGAGATTCGATTCTACATTATGAAGAGTTCAGGCGCAAAACCACGTAAAAGCCAATCCAAAAATGTAGTTTAAATAAAAGATTTTTTACCTAAAAATGATTTTAATTCTAACAAATTCCACTTTAAAAAAAAGTCACATGGTCATGGAGCAATGCACAACTTGGTTTTGCGCCTGAATTCTTCATATCTTAACTATGTTTGTTTACCGAACCCCCAGCACAAAAAGGAAACATCAGTTATTGGGGTAATATCTTATGTAATGCACTTACTGAGCATCTGTTACTACATAGAAGGGGATATTGAGCCAATTTAATAGAACCTGTTACTTCTGAAGCCAATGTTGTCAGAATTTGGATGTACTTTCCTAAATTAATTCGACATATTTTCACTTCAAATATATTCAAAGTAATCCATTTAAGATAAAAGTTACTTCAAACTAAAGTAATAGATATTATAAATATCAACCTAATATATTGATCTAACAAAACGTCAGAAACTCAAAACCACCAGACTATGCAACTTTACCTACCACGTCCACCTCTGCTTGGCAAACTAGGCCAGCTAGGCTTGTTCTATTAATAACTGACCAATCAAAGCACGCGGATTAATTTCCGTCCCGAAGAACATCCGGTTTGCTTTTGCGGGCGAAGCGGGAAATCCCCTTTTATCACCACCGCCTTTCATTGTCGTGACGTCACTATCGTGTTTCCCTTCTCCTCGCCTTGACACGTCATGACGTCAGGATCACGATTGTTCGCTGCGCTGACAAGTGACACGTCTCCATTTTCTCTGCAAACCACGAACACCGCCCATTTCCTTGTTTTCTAGGGTGTTTTGTTGTCGTCGTTGTGTTTTGCTTGATTGGCCTGGCGTGTGGAGCTTGGATTCGGCAGGAAGGAACGACAGATTCGGGGACGGCTTCGGAACCGCTCGACTTTGGTGTGCTTTGGGGCGTGTTGTATGTCGTCTGCTCCGTGTTGCCGGGTGATTCCAGAGTGTGCCGCTGAGGGCGCCACTGGCGGTGAATCAAGGGGGTGGGGGTGAAGGATGGGGTGGGGTTGAGGGAGGGGGTGAAGTTTGAGGTGTGGGGTGAAGGTAGGGTGGGGTGAAGCTGGAGGTGTGGGGATGGGGTGAAGGTAGAGGAGGGGGTGGGGCTTTCAATATTCAAGAACGTATTTTATAGGTGCATCAAATTGTCAAAATCAAAGCAATTATCTAGAATTGATTCTACATATCTAACTTAGATACTGATGCACTTTTTAAGCTTTTGTTGCGACATATAAGGGTATATTGAGTCAATTTAATAGAATATGTTTCTGCTAAAGCCTATTGTGGCCGAGTTTTGCCGTGCTTGCCAAAACAAAACAAAGATCCAGTGGATTAGGCATCCGCTTCCCCTTTTGGGTTCGATCCCTACTCCCCTCATTTCCTCCAGGTGGCGCCCCCACTGCCTACTATCTGGCGAGTTCTCCACTGATTTTATTAGTAACTTACAACTGTCGGTCTGTGGGGCACACTCTATTCAGTTGGTGTGTCGGCTTGGTCAAAGCCCAACCTGTTCACATTTATACTTCAGCTAGTCCGCTGAGGTGCAACTAAACCAAGATGGCCTACACCGCGTGATGCTCCACGGCCTTGGAGATGAAGCTTTGGTGTGTGTGTGGCGGGGCGGAGGGAGGGGGCGTGAGGAGTGTCTGTGGGGGGCACATTTGAGTCAAGGGTAGGGGTTAGGGGGGGAGGGCTGGGGGGAAGATGTTGGGGGGGGGGTGAGGATGTTTGGGTTTTGGGGTTGAGAAATAGTGGTGGCAGGTTGAGGCTTCGGGTAGGGGTTGGGGGTGAAGGCAGGAGGTTGGAGGTTGAAGGTTGGGGGATTGAGTATTGTTGGTGGGAGTTCAGGGGTTGGGGTTGGGGTTGGGGCAGGGGGGGGGGGGGATTTGACAGTTGTGGATAGGTGGTGGTGGGTTGGGGGGGGGAGGTTTTGGTTTAGGGATTGGTGGTGAGGGGTTGGGGATTGACGAGGGTGGTTGTGGGGGTGGGTTGGGGTGGGGGGAGGAGGTTCACAACAGTCCGAGTGGACTCTGAAAGCACGTCAGTAGGGGCTGCCACGCTAAACCCTCTGCACTTACATGATGACCCCGCGTCACCCCCCCCCCCCCCCCCCATCAACACCGCCGCCTCCCACCGCGCATGTCACTCACACCCACGTGTTTACCTCCAGCGCCGTGCCCGGCAGCGCGCCGCCCAATCAGATCAAAGATAGCCGAGACAGGTCCGCGCCTGCGCGTCCGGGGCCGCGTTTCACGGTTCCACGCATGCGCAGCTCAGCGCAGGGATGGCCCGTGCTGCACTGCACTCGGTCACCCTCCCCGCTCACTACACTGCTCCCCACCCACCGCCCGCATGCCCGCCCAGCCGCCATACTGGTTCCGGTCTAGAAGTGCGTTGGCGTCTGACTGTGTCAAGATGTCTTCAAACAGGCCTTCAGTGGCCTGGGGTGTAGTTTACCTGCGGTTCGCCGACAACTAACTAACTAATTAACCAATTAGCTAACTAACCAATTAAATAACGAACCAATTAACTAACTCACGAATTAACTATCTAAGTATCTAAGTATATATGTATCTAACTATCTAACTAAGTAATTAACTAAGTAATTAACTAAGTAATTAAATAACTAACCCAGATGAGGAACCAGCTCCGTTTTGCTATTCTGAAAGATAACAAAGTAAGCTGACTAAAGATATCCAAGTAAGTTGATCAAAGATAGCAAGGTGAGTTGATCAAACATAGCAAAGTAAACTATCCAAATATATCAAAGTAGACTGACAAAAGTTAGCAAATTAAACAAATAGCACAATAAGCTTACCAAAGATATCAAAGTAAAGCAACAATGGTACATAGTGGTACACAATGGTACATAGTGGTACAGAACGGTGCAGCAGTGCACATAATGGTACATAGTGGTACAGAACCGTGCAACAGCGCACATACGTGTACATATTGGTACAGAACGGTACAGAACGGTGCACCAGGGTACAGAAGGTTACTTTATGGTACAGAACAGTACAACAGGGTACATAATGGTACATAATGGTACATCATGGTGCATAACGGTGCAGCAGGGCAGAGAAGGGCAGAGAAGAACCCAGAAGGGCACATGATGGCACAGAAGGGTACGGCACGACACGGCTGGAGTCAGAGCAGCTCGAGAAGGCTGGGATAATGTAAACACGGCGCGCTGACATGCGGCTGGGGTGGGGGGAGGAGGGGGGGTGGGTGCGCAAATCTGCGTGAGGTCGGTTGGGGGGGGGGGGAGGGGGTAGCAGGGGAGTGTGTATGCGCATGTCTGCGTGAGGCCGGTGGGGGGGGGGGGGGGGTGAGTGAGACGGGGACCGGGTTGGCCGTCCGCCGCTGTGACGCCCCGTGTGCTTGACTGGAGGTGCGAATGGCCCACATCTCAGAGCCACACCGGAAGTGCCGTCATGCATGGCACTAACCGGCCCGACAGTCCAACAAGACAGCCGGCTGGCAACTACCTACTGCCATAGCCAGTGTGTGTGTGTGGTGGTGGTGGGGGGGGGGGGGGGGGGGGGATGCGGGGCCAGGGCAGCGGTGACCGTTTTGCCTCATGTAGCGGTGTAACACTAACAGGTCGTCCGACTCGATTATGAAGCATTGCCAGCTTTCTGTATCGAAACTGGGTGTTGCTGCTGACAAGTGGTTGGTTGATTGTTGGAGTTTTACGTCCTTGCAACATCTATCGTCATATCAGGACCGGTACCGACTTGTGACAGTGCACACTCATAGCAACTTCATAGTGCTGTCCCACTGGGAGATCATTCTGCCAACACTATGACATGCTATCCAACTCAGTCACATTATCCTGACACTGAGCCAACCAGTCCTTGCCGTATCCTAATAATGCCGAGCGCCTGGCTAGGAAGTGACAAGTGTGGCTGGTTTCATGTGTGTGTGTGTGGGGGGGGGGGGGGGGGGGGGGGGCTGTGGATGCCAGGGAAGTGGTGCTTTGTGTGTAATGGATCCAACATGACTGAGTTCTATCCACTCGTCTGAAATGCATGCAGCTCCTAAAATAACTTCCATCATTTTAAAGGTACATAATCCAATGATTTTCAGTGTCTGCCATATTTTATTTATAGATATATCAGGTTTTGTACATTTCAATCGTGGACGACTGGTCTTCCTCATTCCACTGCTCCTTAGTTAGTGCAAGGACTAGTTGCTTCAGTGTCAGGATAATATGACTGAGTGGGATATAAGGCCATGGTGCTGGTGGGGCATCATTATAAAGTCGTCATGAGTGCGCACTGTCAGTGTCACAAGTCGGTACCCGTCATGACCATAGATGTTGCTAGGACGTAAAACAACAACAACAAACAAACCAACCAACACGCCCACGACACCACCTTCCAGCGGTCTCGGCCCGGGAACCAGTAACCCACCACAGACTGCCTGTACGAGGCGCACGGCTGGAACCAGCGGGCGACAACACCCGAGTCACTACTTGGCGAACTTTGTGAGATAATATTCTGACTCCCATAATAAAAACCCCACCCACTGCCTAACTAATCCCATCCTCACTTCACTTCTTCCTCTGACCTTGGCCAGACTTACTGTGCATACCGGTGAATCTGGAGGGACTGAAGTTTGGATCCTGGTCGAGTCAAACCAATGACTTATAAAATAGGAACCTGTTGCTGCTCGGCGCTTGCCATTATGAGGTCAGGACACGACTGGGTGCACAGTGTCAGGATAATGTGACTGTGTGGGATACCACGTCATGGTGCGGCGGCCTGATTTCCCAGTGGGGCAGTTTGACTCGACCAGGGTTCGAACCCACGACCGCACGATCTGAGACGGACGCTCTAACTCATTCGGCTATCCCGTCTGGTAGGTGTTTATATGTGTGGATATGTAAATATATGTGTACATAATGTGTATATAATGTGTATATAATGTGTATATATACGTATATATGTTATATGTGTAACAGCGAGCCAAGAGCGCAAGCGCGAATGACCTGATGGAGGCGCAGGGCAAATGCTGGCCCGCAGCGAATATAGAATGGAAATTAAAATAAATAATAATATATCATAAAGCAAGGTACGAAGAACCCCGCCTATTTATATATATATAATAAATTATATTCTACATATGTGTATAATGTGTATAAACTTCCGAGCGAGTGGCATCTTGCACCCCACGCAGTGGGCCAGTGTGGCGTGCTCAGCCATGTCCCATGCTCAGCCGTGTACCTATACTCAAACTCAAGGCATTGTCAATGGTCGTAAGTCACTAACCTTATAAATTTAATATAATGTTTTTGGTAAAGATGTTTTCTATATGTGTACCAAGCGATTTGTTTCTAGGTGGTGTGGTTTTAGAGATATTTCACTTTTCCTGGATTTTCTGTATGGAGATTGCTCACCACCATTGACAATGCCTTGAGTTTGATGGTACGTGCAGTGCAAAACATTAGTTTTAATCAACATTAATAGAAATCAAGAAGCTTAACCTTATAAATTTAATATAATCTTTTTGGTGAAGATGTTTTCTATATGTGTACCAAGCGATTTGTTAATAGGTGGTGTGGTTTTAGAGATAGTTCACTTGTTCTGTATTTTCTGTATGAAAATTACTCACGACCATTGACAATGCCTTGAGTTTGAGTATAGGTACACGGCTGAGCACGGGACATGGCTGAGCACGCCACACCGGCGAGGTGCATGTCGGACACGCACCCCCCACCCCCCACCCATTGAGGGGGGGGGGAGGGGCATGATGACACTCCAGAGCTTATTACATGCGATGATGGGATTATCACTGTCCATATATACCGGTATGTATATATATGCATACACGACCAAAGAGAACCCTCTCTAAAACCGAATTAAGGAAGCAAAGATATTATGCAATCATATAAACATGTAATATACACAAACATATATATATAGTATCAGTCATTTGACTGGTGAAAATGAGAATATTGTGACTAGAACCGATTTCGAACCCACACTTATTGCCATTCCGGGGTTAGTGTGCTAACCATTAAGGGCGCATTCCATATACGCGTAATGCGTAATGCGAATGCGAATGCGAATGCGACAAAAAATCGAAACGCCTTGAAACCTATGAGCTACATTCCATACACGCGTAATGCGTAATGCAAATGCGAATGCGTCAGAAATCCATTATCCCGATCGCTCCATGTAGCGATCGGTGCGTAATGCGTAATGCGTAAAGGCAGTGCGAATAGAAAAGCATCAGTCGCATTTGTCCATTGATATAAGGTTGGAGGAGGCGACTGATGATAACGGACAGCCGAAGTTAGGCAGCAATATATATATCTATAGGCATGTAACATTTTGTGGTCGGTCCACTTTGCTCAACTCAAAATGTGGCAGAACCGCAACATACCTCCTCCATACCATTTGAGGCCCGGTCACATCCACGTTAGGGAACGTAGTTGAACGTAGTGGAGGCTAACCTAGTTGAACATAGTTTAACATAGTTGAATGTACCGGCATCCATAGTTCTCCGTGATGAGAATGTGATAAGAACGTGTGTGGGCCGTGAGTTCCGATTTAAGCTTTGGACATGTTCAAAAGAACACTTATGTTTGAGGCAGATGTAGCCTCTGTGATGATAATGTACTCTAGCATACTCTAGCATACTCTAGCATACTTCTTACTGTACTCTAGCATACTCTAGCATACACTAGCATACCCTAGCATACTTTGACCAGCACAAAACCTTGGCTGTTCTGCCATGGTCACATAGCCGATAGTGGACGAAGTTGAACGTAGTTGAACATAGTTGAATGTAGTTGGACGTACCAGGATCCGTACTGTAATGTACCGGGATCCATGCCGTAATATATTTATCATTACCATTAGATGGGTCATCAACCAAAACCTGCCGTACCTTAAAGTATTTGAATGTAGTGACAGCATGTTTCACCCACGTTATTCTAACTACGTTCAATTACGTTCACTAACGTGTATGTGACCGGGGCTTCAAAAAGATACGGTAGGCAACCAAAAGGCAGTCACTGTTACGTGGTTGCTGCAGCCCTCTGCTAGCTACACACGCCGTACAAAGCCGGCCCAAAGGCCCACCTTGGTGCCCCAGGGGTGATATCGCTGTGGCCTCGGTGGCCACAGTGGCCCCGCCGGCACCGCTCTAACATGTATTTAATGACTCCTTAGGTAAAGACTCCAACTGTCATCACTCAGTCTCACCCACGGCCAACTGGCACACACCCTGGGGGCTGCGGCACCCAGCCGACTGCGGTGACGCCACCTATGGGGCGCTGTTTGAAAAACTGGGAAAAAATGTCGCTATGAAACTACGACGGACTTTTTAATCGTCGTTTAGTACTTGTACTTAATTTAATTGATTTTGCTATGGATTCTTACATGTTTGAGAAATTAACTGATTTCACTATGGATTTTTACCACATGTTTGAAAACCTGACTGATTTCTCTATGAAATGATTATGCAGTTTGATGTTTTTAGTACACATTTGAAAACCGAGCTGATTTTGCTGAGAAACTATGATGGAGTTTGTTGTTCTTAGTACATATTTGACAACATAACGGATTTTGCTGTGAGACTAGGATGTTGTGTGTTGTTCTTATTACATATTTGAAAACCTGAACGATTTCACTGTGAAACTATGATTCAGGTTGTCATTCCTTGTAGCAACCAGATGGAACGGGATGGACGAATGAGTTGAGCGTCCGTCTCCTGTTTTGGTAGATCGTGGGATTCGAACCCACGGGTTCGAACCCTGGTCTAGTTAAACCAATGAGTTAAATATTGATACTTGTCGCTTCCTAGCCAGCTGCTCAGCATTATTAGGATAACACAAGGACTGGTTGGGTCAGTGTCAGGATAATGTGACTGAGTGGGATATAAGGTCATGGTGCTGATGATCTGGTCTCCCAGTGGGGCAGCAGTATAAAGTCGCCGTGAGTGCGCACTGTCACAAGTCGGTACCTGTCCTGATATGCCATTAGATGTTGCCACGGAGTAAAGCTCTAATAACCAACCAGGATTCTTAGTACATGTTTGGAAACCTAACTTATTTTGCTACAGAATTATGAAGGAGTTTGTCATCCTCCGTACTTGTTTGAAAACCTAACCATTTTACCTGTTTGAAAGCCTAACCGGTTTCACTATGGAACTATTATGAAGGTTGTCATTCTCAATACATATTTGAAAACATAACCAGCCTGGGGCCATATATATGAACAACTTTGTATCGGCTCCGGTGTTATGAGCTGCCACCGGGTTAGCTAACGCCGGTGTTGGGAAATGGGTCATGGGAAATGTATGGGGTCAAAGCGTGGCAGTGTTAGCTAACCTATAAGTTATTTATAGATTTAGGAAATCCCTCCGAGCCTGTTCCCGGCGAGCACCGCTATTTGCCAATATGACCACCGATGTCAATATCACTTTGATTATTGTTTTAATTTGACCAAAATTCAGCAGCGGCGTTAATATCGCTTTGATTTCTGGTTTAATTTGGCCAAATTTCACTTTTTTTGTATGTTATTCTGTTAAATAAAATTGGTCAAATTAACCCCAAAATCGAAGCAATATGAACGCCGCCACCGCATCGGTGGCCATTTGTTTTGTTTACTTTCAACAATATTAATATCACCGCCGATTTAGCGGCGGCGTTAACATAGCTTTGATTTTAGGGTTAATTTGATCAAATTTCACTTTTTGAATATGTAATTCTGTTAAATATGATATAGCATTGAATAAATTTGGGCCTAATCAGTACCTAACACGGACATTAAACTTGCTATGGCATGGTGTTAGCGTAGGCGATGTTAAACTTGTGGTGGTTGCCTAACACCGCGACATAGATAGGGACTTTTCGCTGCTAAACCAGAAAGCCCGTCAAAAACCAGTTTTGGCTTGCTAACACTGACACATACATATGGCCCCAGCCTGGTAACTGATTTCACCATTAATTTGTTAATTCTTACTACATCATGTTTGAAAATCTGATTGATGGAGGTTGCCATTCTTAGTACATATTTGACAACTTAACTGATCTTACTATGGATTCTTACTACATGTTGGAAAACTGAACCTATGGTGCTGTAGAATTATGCAAGACTTTCTCATTCATAGTAAATGGGTAGACTTGTAGATCCGCCGATTTTGTTATGAAAATATAATATTTCAATAAACCGCTCTAGTAACCGCACACATAGTATTTTCTGACAAAAATATGTTTAATTGATGATTGCTTGACAGAATCTCTGATCTAATATTGATAGGGCGTGCTTAAAATAATAACAAAATTCCTACTTAAAACCCGAAATAAGTGTTTAAAGTTTGAAATGGAATTTTAAAGGGCCGAATTCCGCCACAAGAAAAAGACCCTATGTGAATGAATATTGGCGCAAAAAACACAATGGAAACCAATTGTTTAAATTGAATTATAAAATGTATGGCTGCAAATTTAGTTAGGTGACCAACGGCGCCCTATAATCCCCAGTGTTGAAGACGGATTTAGGAACCTTGTAGGAGATAAATAGGTCACTCAACAAATGGCGCCCCATAATGGTCAGTGTTGAAGACGGATTTAGGAACCTTTTGGGAGATAAGTAGGTCACTCAGCAAATGCTGCCCATAATGGTCAGTGAGGAAGACGAAGTTAGGAACCTTGTGGGAGATAACTAGGTCACGCAACAAACGGCACCCTATAGTCGCCAGTGTTGAAGACGGATTTAAGAACCTTGTGGAGATAAGTAGGTCACGCACCAAACTGCGCCCCATATTCACCATTGTTGAAGACGGATTTAGGAACCTTGTGGAGATAAGTAGGTCACGCAACAAACAGCACCCCATAGTTGCCAGTGTGGAAGACGGATTTTAGGAACCTTGTCGAGATAAGTAGGTCATGCAACAAACGTCACCCCATAGTCGCTAGAGTTGAAGACGGATTTAGGAACCTTGTGGAGATAAGTAGGTCACGCAACAAAATGAGCCCCATGGTCACCAGTGTTGAAGACAGATTTAGGAACCTTGTGGATATAAGTAGGTCACGCAACAAACGGCTCCCAATAGTCGCCAGTGTTGAAGACAGATTTAGGAACCTTGTGGAGATAAGTAGGTCACGCAACATACGGAGCCCCATAGTCGCCAGTGTTGAAGACGGATTTAGGAACCTTGTGGAGATAAGTAGGTCACGCAACAAACGGCGCTGCAGCCAAATTCCACCAAATAAGCGTGTCCGTCGCAATCACAATTCAATCAATCATAATTCTCAGATTCACGAATATTGCTCTGATGATTAATTATGTAATGCTACAAGTTAAAGACGATGTCTGTGTCTGTTGCGGTTTAAAACTGAGCCTCCCATCGAGTCAGTGAGTTGTGAGTGTGATTTATTCGTTAGGGACAGCATTTATTTTTACAGTAATTTCTACTAAGAATATTTTGGCGCGTTTATGTACAATCAGTGATTTTCATGAATGTATAATTAATTATACACGATGCTGAATTAATTACTTCTTCTTGAAGCAATTGTTTTATAGCTGAATTTAGCATATATTTTATATTATATTGTCTTTTAAAAATATAATTATTGAGCAGTAAAAATTGAAGCATTTATTCATAGGTGGAGAAATGTAAAATTTAATATTGAAAGAGTGGTGTTTTCATTGTGAAAGGAATTGGGAGGAAAACCTCGTTAAATTCATGACATGTACAATATTTTGTTGGAGAAGCTGATTATTATGTAGTTAGCACTACCATCACTCACCATCACAATCCTCTACCATCACACCATCACACCACCACACCACCACACCACCACACCACAACACGACCACACCACCACACCACCACACAACCACACCATCACACAACCACACCACAACTACTCCACCACTGACACACCATCACCACCAGCACACCAACACCGCCACATCACCACAACCACACCACCACCACTACCACACCATCAACACCACACACCACCATCACCACCACTATATCACCACCACCACACCGACACCACCACACCAACACCACCACACCAGTACATCACCACACTATCACACCAACGCACCAATACACCACCACACCACTAACCCACCACATCATCACACCAACACACCAACCCATCACCAGACCACTACACCACCACACCACCAACCCGCTACACCACCACACCACCACACCACCACACCACCACACCACCAACCTACTACACCACCACACCACCACAACACCACACCACCACACCACCAACCCACTACACCACCAACCCACTACACCACCACCACCCCACCACACCACCACACCACCACACCACACACCACCACACCACCACTCGACCACACCATGACACCAGTACACCACCACCTCACCACAAACAGCACCTACGACCACATCACTACACCACCACTCACCACATCCATCACTACATCACATCACATCACATCATTACACCATCACAACAACCACAACCCAACAATTACCTCCACCACACCACACCACACCATCATCAAATCACCACCAGCACCAGCACCACACAAAACCATTACCTCATCACAACTATCAGCCATCACCCCAACCACGACACCACACCACACCAGACCAGCACCTCCCCACAAGTACCACCACCACACCGCACCACACCACACCACACCACACCACCACCTCCCCACAAGTACCACCACCACACCGCACCATCATCAATTCACCACCACCACCACCTCACCACCTGCCCTCCACGCCCCCCCCCCCCCTCCCCCCATCCCAGTGTGTCCTGTGGCAGCCACAGAAATCCATGTTCCCGAGGCGACCCTAATTTGTCACCTCCCGGCCCCAGGTATGTGACTGAGTAACCCCACATTGCCGCACCCCGCCGCCAGACGGCAGTCATGAACGCAGGTGGCGCCCCCTGTGTGGGAGGGAGTGCTGAAGTGAATGTTGTGTGTATGAATGTGTGTGTGATGAAGTGGATGTTGTGTGTGTCAGGTGGAGAAGAGGCGATGAAGTCTCCTCAGGTGATAAATACTGAACACGTCACTGCTGAGGTGGCCATTTCACTGCTAGTTCTTGCGTTGTCGATGCTTATCCCGTCATTGCTTCTTATCCCGGCACCCAGGTGAGCGATCAGTTGCAAAGGGTACTAATGCATACGCAGTACTATGCTGGACCGCTGAATAAATAGTCGAAAACAAAATAATAATAATTTTGATCTTTCCTGAAAGCTCCAGCGAAACATGATGCATTGTTCTGATGTGTGGAATACCACTGCTGAAGCATTTTGCTTAGTCATCATGCATTTCATGGAAAAGGACAACTGCATCAAATTACCATTTTAGTGCATTTATTATTTTGAAATGTTAATAAACAAAAACCTGGCCATATCAAAGAATTAGTTAGATCATATATGTAAAGACAATTTGTTAGCACATATTGTAAAAAGGGGAGGGAGGGAGGTGCGGGGACTGTGTGGAAACCAAAGTAGGAAGGCAAGTGGCGCAAAGATGAACTAACATGACGACAGCTACAATAACTTTAAAAGGTTAGCCACCTGATTGTACCATGCATTCCTTAGATGCGTTAGTGATATATCTGAACAAAATATTCATGTTCCAGAAAGATCATCTGCATTGCATTTAGAAGGGGACACTTGCACTCTGACCAATCAAGCGGATACTGATCTGTCCAGCACCATCAGACCGAGACTGATGGCTATTCTTTGTAGGTTAGGGATGTCAGACAGGGAAGGGAACAGTCTGATTGCATAGGTTATAAGACATCCTCAGAGCGCATTAAATATACGATTAGTGACGGCAGGGTTTGCACTACTTTATTAGTAGTGAAAGATAATTGTGACTACGTGAAGTTCATTTCGGCCGTGTTACCTGCCCTTTAAAGACAGAGGTACAAGGTTTGAATATCCGCATTGCACGCGTCATGGCACACCTTCCATAGTTACCTGATCGGAGACCATATAATGTGTACTCCTTGTGTTATTGTTCACCAGAGGCACTTTAGTATGTTATCCTACTATGGGCATTTGGTGTGGCGTGACATCACAATGTACTTGTACATAACAACATCAGACGCGATGACTGAATGAGTTGAGCGTCCACCTCCCGTTATGGTAAGTCCTGGGTTTAGAACCCTGGTCGAGTCAAACCAATGACTTAAAGATTTATACTTGTCACTACCTAGCCTGGTGCTCGGCATTACTAGTATAAAACAAGGAGCAGTTGAATGAGGGAAACTAATTGTCCGCAAATGACATTTTGCCTGCTTAATCAATTAATGTACCAACAAACCCACAAAAAACTTATTTCAGATCAAGGAGAGTATTTATTCAAGATAAACTGAAGCAATAACAAAAGAAACCATTACGAACCATCAGGGAGAGGCTGCATAGGTATGTCGAGCTGCCTCAATCCTGTGTGTGTCCTTTAAACTAAAGTTACATAGTAACCAGAAGGGATGGCCGAACGAGTTCAGCGTCCACCTCCCGTTTTGGTAGGTCGATGGATTCAATCCTACAATTTTGAACCCAAGCTGAGCTACATGAATTTAAAATTGATACTTGTCTGTACATAGCTCTTCATGGAGAAATATTGATTTTTGTTAAAAGTAATCTAACATTAAAAAAAATCAAGAAATTGTAAGCAATCCTTAGTTATGCACTGGTTGTAAACCTACCCACGCCTACATGTCTCTGTGAGGTGGGTGCAGAGCTACACATGCCCACATGACACTTCACCTGGTGAGGGGATTGCAGCCCACTACACACTT
Source organism: Branchipolynoe longqiensis (assembly GCA_030323885.1). NCBI lineage: Eukaryota > Metazoa > Annelida > Polychaeta > Phyllodocida > Polynoidae > Branchipolynoe > Branchipolynoe longqiensis. The sequence goes on from CM059197.1 coordinate 47,958,129, forward strand.
ACACCTACCTGTCTGTGATACTTTACCTGGTGAGGGGAGTGCAGCCTTCTACACACCTACTTGTCTGTGAAACTTTACCTGGTGAGCTACACACCTACCTGTGTGTTACACTTCACCTGGTGAGGTGAGTGCAGCCTGCTACTCACCTACGTGTCTGTTACACTTCACCTGGTGAGGTGAGTGCAGCCTGCTACTCACCTACGTGTCTGTTACACTTCACCTGGTGAGGGGAGTGCAGTCCACTACACACCTACCTGTCTATGTGACACTTTACCTGGTGAGGTGAGTGCAGCCCACTACACATCTATCTGTCTGTGTGACACTTTACCTGGTGAGGTGAGTGCAGCCCACTACACACCTACCTGTCTGTGTGACACTTTACATGTTGAGCTCAGTGCAGCCCACTACACACCTACCTGTCTATGTGACACTTTACCTGGTGAGGTGAGTGCAGCCCACTACACACCTACCTGTCTGTGTGACACTTTACCTGGTGAGGTGAGTGCAGCCCACTACACACCTACCTGTCTGTGTGACACTTTACCTGGTGAGGTGAGTGCAGCCCACTACACACCTACCTGTCTGTGTGACACTTTACCTGGTGAGGTGAGTGCAGCCCACTACACACCTACCTGTCTGTGTGACACTTTACCTGGTGAGGTGAGTGCAGCCCACTACACACCTACCTGTCTGTGTGACACTTTACATGTTGAGCTCAGTGCAGCCCACTACACACATTTATGCTTACGAGGGAACAGACATGCAATTTAAGCCGCGTATACTGTACACTTACAAGAGCACACTTTGGGAATTGAAGTGGTTTATCGATTCACGTCTCCCCTTTTTGTGGTGCCGGGGGTGGGGTAGTGATGATAAATTAGTGAAGTCACCGCCAGAGGGCGTTGCTGATTGTCACGTGACCACGGGCCCCTTTTCAGGTCACATTTCCGTTTTACAAACACATTGCCCCCTTATACACCCCACCCTTTTACCCCCTCCCCCACCCATCACACTTAAAACCCGCCCAACCACACAACCCCCACCTCCTCTTCCACTACTTTGCACCTCATCGACCCTCACCACACGAATCTTAAGAAATATATATATAAACACTACGGTGCATTAGTTGATTAATAATAATAACAATAATAATAATAACACATTTATATAGCGCCCGAACCAGCAAGCCGTTCTCAGGCGCTTTACATAACAAACAAATATACAGGAAAATAAATTTCACCTAGTTGAAAGCAGATTTAAACAAATGTGTCTTAATACCTTAAGCAGGGGACATTTCAATCGCGACAATTCGTCTTCCCCATTCCACTGCCCATTGCTCTATCCTAGTAATGCCAAACACCAGGACAGTTACCGGGTACCAGCAAGTTCAATGTTTAAGTCATCCAGATAGGGTGGCCGATTGAATCGAGTGTTCACCTTCTGTTTGACTCGACCTTTGGTTTGAGTCAAATAGGAGTGCATAACTCATTCAGCCATCTGGTTAATTGAATCTTTATTTTCCCTAGTGAATTAAATAATATATTAATAAATGGATTCAAGCTTGAATCTCGGATAATTATTCGACTGATTAGTTTGACAAATTGGACACACAAAATCTGGTTTATATGTATAAAGTTTGTTTTATTTAACAATACCTCTAGAGTATATTGACTTTTATCATCAGCTATTGGACATCAAGCATATGGTCATTCTGACATTTCTTTGGAGGCAACCGGCTGCTGTCACATAGGCTACTCTTTCCGATAAACAGCAAGGGGGTCTTTTTTATATGTGCTTTCCCACAGACAGCATTGTCCATTCCACAGCCTTTGATGAACCAGTTGTGGACCACTGGTTGGAAAAGAAAAAAAAAAAAACTACAAATGTGTCCACTGAGCAGGATCCATCGGATGACTGACACCTTCACAGGTGGACACTCTACTGCCTGAGCTACGTCCCGCTCCCTATATATACATATATATAATATATAATATATGATATATAAGATATACAATATATATATATAATATATATATAATATATATAATATAATATATTAATATATATATATAATATTTATATAATATATATATAATATATATATTTATAATATATACAATATATAAATAATATATATAACATACATATAATATATATATAATATATATTATTTATATAATAGATATATAATATATATAATATGTATATAATATATATATAATATGTATATAATATATATAATATATATAATACATATACATATATAAACCAGATCTTGTAGACATACATATATACCTATAATTATATATATATATATGTGTATATATATATTTCTTTTATAAAATGGTTATTTCAAAGTAAAGTATCGTTGATAACACTAATCAACCTAACATATCTATCTAAGAAAAAACAGCAGAAACTCAAAACCATCGGACTGTGCAACTGTAAGCTTGTCTGGGATGAAAGCAATTCCCAGTCTGATAAAAAAATTAAAACCATGTAAACCTGCGCTAGGAGCAAATTGATTTCCTATGAGGCGGTAAATGGAAAACAACCACCGGCACTCAAAAAGCCCCCACCCCCCACCCCCCACCGTCCTGCAACGTCATTAAATCAAAGAAAAACACAAAACACACTTCCGCACAGTACATTCTTCAGTCCTCGCCGTGTCGGAGCGAGAATAGATTAAATTAATATATTTTTAGTCAATCCCATATAGACACCTTTCAATGTTTGTAAACATCGGGTATGTGCGCTCAGCTTGGCTGCAGAACGAATGCACACTGCCACTCAGTTTGCCAGTACGTGCAGTGTAAAACGTTTATTTTATTCAAAATTAATAGAAATGCAGAACCCTAACCTTATAAATTTAATATAATCTATTAATTGAATATGTTTTCTATATGTGTACCAAGCGGTTTGTCTCTAGGTGGTGTCATTTTAGAGATATTTCACTTTTTCTGTATAAAGATTGCTCACGGCCATTGACAATGCATTGAGTGTGCCGGTACGCGCAGTGCAATACGTCGATTTTATTCCAAATTAATAGAAATGCAGAGCCCTAACCTTATAAATTTAATATAATCTCTTCTTTGAATATGTTTTCTATATGTCTTCCAGTTCAGTTTGTGGCTAGGTGGTTTGATTTAAGAGATATTTCCCCTTTTCTCTATGAAGATTGCTCATAGCCATTGAGTTTGCAGTGTGACCGGATGTTGTCCTGCAGCCAAGCAGCGTGCGCACTGACGTGCTGACATCATATGAAATTGGTCAATTGCACGCTCATGTTATCGTTAGTACAATATGGGATTGCGATATCAGTCATTTGCAGACGGCTATATATATCTTACCCCTACACACCTCCACACACCCACATCTACACCCCCCCCCACTTCTAGGACACATACTAAAACACGTGCACACACCCTCACCCACACCCAATACGCACACCACACACCCACATCTACCCCCCCTCCCCCACTTCTAGTACACATACTAAAACACGTGCACATTCCCCCCCAAATACCAACACCCACGCATAATGTGAGGGGTGACCCCGTGACCTCTGTGACCCTGACCCTGACCCCGCCCTCTACCCGGGGTTCAGTCAGTCTGGGCAGGCTGGAAGGCTGGAAGGCTGGTAGGCTGGTAGGCTGGCAGGCTGGTACTGGTAGGCTGGGAGACTGGCAGGCTGGCAGGCTGGCAGCAGGGCATGAGGGCAGGTAGGCAGGTAGGCAGGTAGGCAGGTAGGCAGGTAGGAAGGTAGGCAGGTAGGCAGGCAGGCAGGCAGGCAGGCAGGTAGGCAGGCAGGTAGGCAGGTAGGCAGGCAGGTAGGTAGGCAGGTAGGCAGGCAGGTAGGCAGGCAGGTAGGCAGGTAGGCAGGTAGGCAGGTAGGCAGGTGGGCAGGTAGGTAGGTAGGCAGGTGGGCAGGTAGGCAGGTAGGCAGGCAGGCAGGTAGGCAGACAGGTAGGCAGGTAGGCAGGTAGGCAGGTGGGCAGGTAGGCAGGTAGGCAGGTAGGCAGGCAGGTAGGCAGACAGGTAGGCAGGTAGGCAGTTAGGCAAGTGGGCAGGTAGGCAGGTAGGCAGGTGGGCAGGTAGGCAGGTGGGCAGGTGGGCAGGTAGGCAGGTAGGCAGGTATGCGCCCAGCCCTACTCGACGTTCGAGCCACCTCTATATAGCACAGGCTACACCTTGGACGTTGGGTATCTTAAAGTTGCATAGTTCGATGGTTTTGGGTTTCTGTCATTTTTCTGAGATCAATATATTAAATTAATTGTTATAATCTACCTTACTTCAGTTTGAAGTAACTTTTATTTTAAATGGCGAATCTTTGAGATATTTGAAGCGCAAACATGTCAAATTAATTTTGGCAAGCACGCCAAAACTCTGACACCATAGCCTTCCGCAGTAACATGTTCTATTAAACTGTCTCAGCATTCCCTTCTAGGTGGCAACACATGCTTAATAAGTGCATCAATATGTAAGTTAGATACATAGAATAAAATCTAGATAATTGCTTTAGTTTTGAAAATGTGATGCTTCATCAGACTATGCAGCTTTAATTTACAAACACTTTGTTGTCCATATCTTAAAGTTGCACAGTCCGTATAGCATTTCCGAAAGCAAAACACTTTTCTAAATTTGATCCTACACATCCAACTTAGATACCGGTGCAGTTATTAAGCATTTGGCGCTGCATAGAAGGGGTAATAAACCACTATAATAGAACATGTTTCTGCTGACAGTGACACCTATGGGGTTAGAGTTTTGACATGGTTACCAACATTAACTTGGTATGTTTTCCCTTCCAATATCTCCAAAGTTATATCCCTGTCAAACTACGAAGTAACAGGCCAGCGAGTAGGCAACGTAAAAATCACTTTTTTATGTTGAGATACGTCAAAGTTCTCGGCGTTTCAGGGTGAAATTGGACGTCAGTGCAACATTGTGGACATAGGTGAAACGTTGGTCCAACTTAGTTGTAACGTGTCTCAATGAGTTAGAACGTAAAAGAAAATGGCCCAACATAAGGCTAACGAGCCTCCAGCGCGCACGGTGTCAGCCTAGCGAAACCCTGGCGATGGCTCAGCGTAGGACTTACGTAATTACGCCCGCCCTAACATAGCTACGTGTGACTCTGGTGTAATTCGTAACATGAGTCGATGTCAGGCCCACGAGTGAGCACCATCAGTCTAATGACAGTCCAGCATGCGGGCTGCATGTTCCTCCTGGCTCTCCATCAGTCTACCGTAAGTCGACGTAGCTCAACATAGACCGATGTAGCTCTAACGAACATCTAACATATCTTGACGTAAGCCTAATGTGAGTGCAAAATAAGCCCAACGTAACCCAACGTAATGGCCTTTACGTCAAGCTATGTCGAAAGTTTGAGGTATGTCCAAAACCTTGACGTGTGTCACCGTATCTTGATGTAACTCGACGTAACTCGACGTAACTCGACGTAACTCGATGTAACTCGACGTAACTCGACGTATCTCAACGTATCTCAATGTAGGCTTAACGAACGAGTAACATATTCTGACGTATCTCGACGTAATGGCCAAATTTCACCTACGTCGGCTTATGCTACCGCATTACATCATAATCTGACAGGGCCATTAGACATTTAAAATAAAAGTTACTTCCAATTAAAGTAAATTGGATTATAACGATTAACCTAATGTATTCATATATTTGGCAGAAACTCAAAACCATCGGATTATGCACCTTTAAAATACCTTGAACTTGGCATCTCTAGGATAAAGTTAGCAAGTTTTGTTTGTTGTTTATTGGAGTTTTACGTCAGAGCAACATATAATAATAATTATACCAGGACGAGATAAGGCAAGGACTGGTTGGCTCGGTGTCAAGGTACCAGGATGCAAAACTCGGTCACTCACGTACTCACTGTCCGCACCATAGTGCGCAATTGTTCACTGGGGGGGGGGGGGGGGGGGGGGGGGTGTCCGTCCGGAAATGCGTTATTTCGACAACGCCGACGTTATTACTTTACCGCTGAAACGGAGCAGTAACAACCGGGCCACACACAATGGAAGAAGCTAGGGTCCCAGGGTAGAGACATGCAAGTCGACGGGTCCCCTGTCCACCCACCCGATCCACGGCGTTCTTAGCCGACAAGATAAGGGGTTGCAGCACAAACCAAACAAATAAACAAATAGACAAATATGTAAATTGACAAATTGACAATTTGACAAATTAATAAATATACCAATTGACAAATTAACAAATAAAAACATAGACAAATTGATAATTTGACAAATTAACAAATAGACACATGGACAAATTGACCAATTGACAAATATACCCTAGACACATGAGCTATCAGGCAAATAGACACATAGGAGAATAGGCGAATAAGGGTATACACAAATAGACAAATAGACAGACAAAACAGACAAAACAGACAAAACAGACTAAACAGACTAAACAGAGTAAACAGACAAAACAGACACAACAGACAAAACAGACACAACAGACACAACAGACACAACAGACACAACAGACTAAACAGAGTAAACAGACTAAACCGACTAAACAGACTAAACAGACAAACCTGAGAAAACAGACTAAACAGACTAAACAGACTAAGCAGAAAAATACCAAAAAAAACAGAAAAAAAGACAAAACAGACAAAACAGACAAAACAGACAAAACAGACAAAACAGACAAAACAGACAAAACAGACAAAACAAACAAAACACAAAACAAATAAACAATGTAACATCATCCATCTTGGGTAATGCATACAACAACAACTTATACCACACACAAATAAACACACAGACACACGGACATCCATTCTTCCTCCGCCCTCCTCCTCCCCCACCCCCCCTCCACACACACACACTATCCTCTCTCTCTCTATTTTCTCTCCAAGAGCAGATAACTCAACCCTACTGGCGGCGCTAGTTGAAGAGCCTAGCTAACTAACCCACCCGCTGCTACGAACTGTGCTTGGAGAGCGCGCCGCGTCACGTGACGCAAAATGTCGTCTGTGCAAATTCGAACCCTGCAATCAGGCGACGCGTCCCGAGGCCAGACGATTGCGCCTGTCAACAGCGAGTCCTTGGTTACCGCGCCGCCGTCTGCCGCCGCTCGTTTCCCGCCCCGCCCCGCCCCGGCGGGAACTAGCGGGGGGGGGGGGGGGGGCGATCTAATGGCGGCAAGTCAAAGCCCCTAAGGGGGCGGGGGAGGAGGAGGGGTGTGTTGGAGGGATGGGGGAAAGAGTGCGGGGTAGGTGTGTGTTGGTGGGGGAGTGAGAGAGGGCGGGAGAGGAGCGGTGTTTTCTTTTTTAATAGGATGAGGGCTGAATAAATTAACGGCATTTCTTCCGCTCTTATCTGACAGATCCGCGTCTCTCCGGGTGTCTGCGGCGTAGAAGGAAAATGAGGAAAGTTGATTGCTTGATTAATCGCGGTTTAAAAAAAAGAAGGTTGTTTTAAGTTTTTTGGGGAGGAAGTGGGTGGATGCGTGTGAGTATTTGTATTTCTCTAAAATGTCTACCCCACACCGCTCTTCCTTCTGGCAGGACCGGCTATATTATAATACAAAGATTATACTTTATTGTTAGATATTTTTGTACATGCCATATGGATAAAATTAATTCCTTTTCTTTAGGATATTAAAATGTGTAAGATATATTACTGGATTTATAGGATGTGTAGAGCTTGCTCTTCGGGATAATTAGTCAAGTGTGATAATCAAAAACGATCAATCTAATAATACATTTATCCTAAAGAATGATGGCAGAAACTCAGAACCGGACCATTGTAGCCTCTGGGAAAAGATCGGCGTAGCGCAGTGTTGGTGGTGGGGGAGGTTGTTGAGTGGTTGAGATGTTTGTTTGTTTATTGTTGTTTTACATCCTAGTAACATCTAAGCTCATATCAGGATGGGTACCGACTTGTGACAGTGCGCACTCATGGCGATTTTATAGTGCTGCCCCACTGGGATACCAGGCCGCCAGCACCATGACCTGAGATCCCACTCAGTCAAATTATCCTGACACTGAGCCAACCAGTCCTTGCCCTATCCTAATAATGCCGAGCGCCTGGGTAGGAAGTGATGAGTATCAATTTTGAGTCATTGGTTTGACTCGACCAGGCTTCGAACCAGATGTTGTAGCGGAATGTTCTTTTTAACCCCAATACAATCAGCCGGATTAGCTTTGAGTTTGAGGAGCCTCAACACGCCATGTGCGATAAAAGCTGCGCTGAAAACGAGGTTTGTGGATTAGGAGCGCTACCTGGTGGCCCTTTGAGGCGATTGATGCGGGATCAGACGACATTTGTCCAATTGTCGGTTTACACGGGCTTAGTGGCGGGAAAGCTGCAACTCGAGCCGTCCGAACACCACCGCGCCCTCTGGCGGTAGCGTCCGGAAGGAGCGGCGTACCGTGACGTCACACTTGACACCTGTGAGGGGCGGCGTGACCTACTTAACCAGCAAATGTGTCTCAATGAGTTTAGATTCAGGATTTAAAGCTACCCAGTCTGATGGCTTGAGAGCTTAATTTTTAAATGGTCCATTTACGGAGGTGGTCGGCTTAGGGAGTTAGAATATCGCTACAATGGTATTGTATGGGCGGTCGTTTGGGACGCAAATGAAGCGATGCAAATTATGGCGCTATATATGAAGAGTTCAAGCAACAAGAACTGCTGAATCGATTTGAGTTTGTTCTCTGTCAAATAGAATTTGTTGTTAGTCTTTACAGGTAAAGTCTTTCAATTTCATAGCGGGTAATGCATTACATAGGGGGGGGGGGGGGTGTTGGTTTCTGCGGGGGGGAAACAAACCCGATTTGATTATTGGAATGATGGCAGCTTCAGCTCAAACCCGCTACTTTCCATTAGTTGTTTAAGCAGGGGAAATTTCAGTCATAGACGACTGGTCTTCCTCATTCCACTGCTGGTCGATAGAAAGCCCAAGCCTACACTTTTACCGACCCCAAGGGATTTTTAACCTCCCACACCACATAGACATGGTATGAGAGCAACTGGCCTTTGATGACGCTATAAGTTATACACAGCGGTGGAAATCCAAATTGGCAGAGCTGGGGACTACTAGTCCTAGTCATGGTTTCATTTCGGCCTGAATGGCTTTTGTCGGTTTTTACACCTGAAATGTTTAATATATATTTAATTGTATCCGGTTGTTCGGTATTAATCTAATTTACTTTACTTAGCAGTAATTTGTATTATGCATATCGAACGTTGGCATTTGTTGATGCATTGAAGGGAAGACTACGTGTGGATGAATAAAGATTCAGCCTCTATACTGTTGGGGCGCTTTCCCTGACACCCTCACACGTACACAACTAACTCCATTCAGACAGGTAGTCATGGGTAGACTGGTGGCATCAGGGAGCATATGTTGACAAATGGAGAGGATGCTTGACCCAGATATTGGCAGAAATGAGGGATCTAGGATTCTTGTAGTTGTAGTGTCCTCTCCGTTTGTAACTCCTTCAACGACACACACACACAGACATGTAAATTATGTGCATATGTGTGTATATGTGTATATATGTGTATATGTGTTCATATATGTGCATATATGTGCATATATGTATATATCGATATATGTTGATATATATTTATGTATATACAGCTATATGTGTATATATGTGTATTATTTTTCCTCTTGAAGATTTATACTGCCTATCATGGATAAGTCTGAATAGACTTGTTTTCACCATTAGACAGTTTGTCGATAGAAAGCCCAAGCAAATACATTTACCAACCCAAGGGATTTTTAACCTCCAACACCACATAGACATGGATGAGAGCAACGGGCCATTTGATGACGCTGTAAGTGTAAGTTATACACAGCAGTAGAAATCCAAATTGGCAGAGGTGGGGGGGGGGGGCACGGGGAATCAAACCACTGACCTTCAGATTAGGAGCCCGATCTAGAAAAAAGTCACACACTGTAACCACTCTGCCACAGAGAACATATATATGTATATATATATATATATGTATATATATATAGGTATATATATGTCTATGTATATCTGTATATATACGTATATTTTACCTCGGTACAACGCCTCGGCTACTCGAGGCCGAGGGAGAAGGAAGCAACATCCGGGTTCAGCAATTAGCATATTCCGCTCATAACTGGAGGAACGTTACGAGCAGCTCAGCAGTTTTTACCACGGATTACTCAGTTTCTACTGTAAGTACCGGAACATACTCTGGCATACATGTTTATGAATACCTCTAGCACATGCTTAACAGCTTTTTACAACAAAGCTGGCTGGCTGTATATGTAATTTTAACAGCGTTGTGCTTATCCGGTGCTGTAGATTGAGGCATCCATTTTGTTTTTGCCGCCCGTTGCCGAACGGAGAGACATGTTGACCGGAGTCATTTCGTCGCTTAGATAGAATTACATTGCCGCCCGTTGCCCAACGGAGAGACACGTTGGCTGGAGCCATTTCGTCGTTATGATATGTTTTTTCTGAGGCGTACCTCCGAGTGTGTCATTAATATTTTCTCTAATTTGTTGGCGTAGAAGCCACAGAAGGGAGAAGTCTATGATACAGAGAGTGTGGGTGGGACACTACACTGGTCCCTACCCCGCGATTGGTTTCGGTTCGGTTCTCCGACCGTTACACTTTCGTTATACCTTAGCTTACCGCACGCCTGGTATAAAACTGGTGTAAATACAGTTTTATTACCTTACAAGGGTTGTACTGCCCTCTGACACTGTTCCACTGGTTCAGTCATTCCTTGAGATCGTACTAAATACCCTCTTTTGGTTATTTCAGACGACTCAAGATGCGCCGCGAAGCGGGGTAGCAAGGGTGCTCCACACACGCTAAGCGAGGGGGACGCGACCCCTGGTCTCTTATCGGGCACATCACGTGACCGTTCTCCGGAGGCAGGACCCTCCCAGGTAGATACTGTATAGATACGTATATATATCTAGATAGAAAGACAGAGAGATAAATATATATATATCTATTTGAAGAACTTGCTTTTGTGTGTGTGTTGACTATTTATGCTTCGTGCACTACTTGAATATTACAAACACGTCCCACCCTAGTTTTATTTAGTTTTTTTCTCCTTAAAACATCCTCGGCTGCAGCCTTTGTCTTGATGAATGACAGAAGCAACGGTATTCCAGTCATAGTTTGAAGTTAGAGCCCCTGATTGAGGAGTTCTTTATTAATATTTGTACTTTGTCTCTCTCCTTATTTATATACATATATATATGGGTCAGGATCACGAAAAGAGGCCAATTGGTGGAAGTTGTCGGCATCGATCATGGATGTCGGCGCCGATCAGTATAATTATAATTTAGCATTGACAGAGGTGTTGGAAAGTCTTTAAATTTATCCTGAATGTAAAGGTCAAGAAAATACAACAACCTTATTTGTTTCTAGGATAATTTAATATAAAACAAAGAAATGCACGAGACTTTAAGAATTGCGATGCCGACATCTGTTAAAGATGTCGTCGTCGATCATTGGATGTTGGCGTCGATCATTATAATTATAGTTTAGCATTGACAGAGATGTTGGAAAGTCCTTAAATTTATACTGAATGTAAAGGTTGAGAAAATACAGCAACCTTATTTGTTTCTAGGATAATTTAATATGAAACAAAGAAATGCGCTACACTTTTAAGAATTGCGATGCCAACATCTTCACTTGACCACCCATTGGCCCGTTTTCGTGAGGCTGACTCATATATATATACATATATATATATAGGAAAACACCCTAACATACTCCTGTGATGTGTGTTTTTACAAATGGGAAACATTATGCCTAGAGTAGGATTCAAATGCACACTTCTATCTATTCTGGGGCTAACATTCTAACCATTAGACTATCTAGGGTCCCTGATGCAATCACCCTATTTATGCCTACCTCTCTGCGCGGCTCCTGATCATTACACCCAACTTGTACAGGATCCCGGTCACGGAACCAACACATTAGTGTTAATGCAAACAAAATGGAGGATTGCACATAGAACAGTCTTTGAACCCACACTTTTTGGGAGCATTGCACATAGAACAGTCTTTGGACCCACACTTCTTGGGAGCATTGCACATAGAACAGTCTTTGAACCCACACTTCTTGGGGGCATTGCACATAGAACAGTCTTTGAACCCACACTTCTTGGGAGCATTACACATAGAACAGTCTTTGAACCCACACTTCTTGGTAGCATTACACATATAACAGTCTTTGAACCCACACTTCTTGGGAGCATTGCACATAGAACAGTCTTTGAACCCACACTTCTTGGGAGCATTACACATAGAACAGTCTTTGGACCCACACTTCTTGGGACATTGCACATAGAACAGTCTTTGAACCAACACTTCTTGGGAGCATTGCACAGAGAACAGTCTTTGAACCCACACTTCTTGGTAGCATTGCACAGAGAACAGTCTTTGAACCCACACTTATTGGGAGCATTGCACAGAGAACAGTCTTTGAACCCACACTTCTTGGTAGCATTGCACATAGAACAGTCTTTGAACCCACACTTCTTGCATTTCCAGGGCTAGTGTTGTAACCATTATGAGTCATAGCCACCTATGATGCATTCAAGAATTACTCCAAGCATTTGTTTATAAATGTGCCTAACAACTAACACATTCCTTGTATAGGTCTCAGCATTAGTAAATACTAAGTATGTACTGTTTCATTTATTGAAGTTGTTAATCTGGACTGTTATGCACTATTTCTTAGAACATCACATCGCTATTTGTTCATCTGTTGCGATTCAGGAGTTTTTGTGTGTGTTTTTAAATTTTAAATTTTAAATTTTGTTTGTTTTCTCTCTTGCCTCATATCACCCATCTCATCATCCATGAAATTCACAAATCACTTAATTTGATATGTAAATAGTTCTAAGCACCATCTGGGCTGGATTGTAGGCCATCACGACTCAGGTTGCATAAGTGACCTTGATGCTCTACAATTCCATGTATTAGCTTTCTTTTGCCCTCAATAAAAGAAATTAAAAATATTATCCTACACAGGCTCCATTATGCAATCACCTACCTATGTTGCTCCTTTCCTGAGAGGTCAGTGCAGACTATTGCAACATTTATCAACACCATCCGGCATTGGTGATGACAATTCAACTAGTCATAGTGGGTAATCCCGAATGTGTAGCAGTAGCCTCAATCCAAAAGTAATTTTCACATCAATTTCTTTTAATACAAATTTGATTAAAAAACTAAATTTAAGTCAATCTTGCATCAACACACGTCACGTGATGACAAAACACATTGGAGTGATTCCCCCACGTTATCTGATTGTAATAGTATGCAGCCCTACAAAGTGGCTGTCACCATCCTGAAGCTGTGTTACTAACTCCACTGTCGTCTGCTTTAGATATAAATGTTGTCTGCTTTGCCTAATTCTCGTCTGTTTCAGCTAAAAATGCTGCAAGTGCGTTTATTGCTCCCTGTCCCGCCGAAATGAACATGAGCCTAGAAAGTAAACATCTTCTGTTCGAACTAAATGTCGTCTGCTCAAGACAAAATCTTGTCTGCTCTAAATTAAAATGTTGTCTGCCTACAAGAACAAATGACTACTAACTCATTCATTAACAGCGGCTTACTCTCCTGTTAGTGATGCCGTCTGATGACGACATTTAGCGAAAAGATGCAAAGTTGTTCTTGTCCTGGGCGTGGGGGAGGGCTGTTCTTGCAACAAAAAAAACCACCATCATACCGAGTGTGAATCTCGAACCCATATTTCTGCCATTTCAGGGCTAGCTATCATTCTAACCAGACTCCCTGATGCAATCACCCTATCCATGCCTGTGTATGTGGCATTTGACATGGGGAAGGTCAGTGATCTTCATTACACACGTGCTCTTGGAATTCTAAGTCTCATATGAGTATATATGATTACAAATATATTTACTTGTTTGCTTGTTGTTGTTTTACATCCTAACAACATCTAAGGTCATATCAGAACAGGTATCATCTTGTGACAATGCACACTCATGGTGACTTTATAGTGCTGCCCCGCTGGGAGACTAGGCCATCAGCACCATGGCCCAATACCCCACACAGTCGCATTATCCTGATACTGAGCGAACCAATCTTTGTCCTATCATAGTAATGCCAAGCACCAGCCTAGGTACCTACAAGTATCAATTTAAATTCTCGATGACCTTCCGCACGGGAAACCAGTGCTCTACCGATTCGAGCACTGTGTCTGGCACAAATAGCTGGGTATCACACTTCCATTATGCCCACAGTGGAAGGCTCATCAACCATACAACGCACAACTTGCACAATAATCCTGGTCACGGCACCAGTATCAAGAACAACGTCTTTTTGCAAAGATAGTGAAACATCACACCTAAAGCGGGACTCAAACCCACACTTCTACCATTCCGGGAAGTCGTATCCTAACCATTAGTCCCACTAGGGTTCCTGATGCAATCAACCAAATTATGCGTACCTGCATATGCAGCATTTCATCTGTGCAGCTAACTGCAGCTCAATCCACTCTTTCAGATGAAAGAGCCCTGTCTGTATATGACGTCATCATCGGTCAGGGGGGTACCGGACGCGGTGGCCAAATCGGCAGAGCACAGGCTTCCCGTGCGGAAGGCTGGACATTCAAATCCCAGCTAACTCAAACAAATGACTTACAAAATTGATACTTGTTGCTACCTAGCCTGGCCCTCAGCATTAATAGGATACAACAAGGACTGGTCAGCACAATACCAGGATAATGTGACTGTGTGGGATATCGGGTCATGGTACCAGCAACCTTGTCTCCTAGTGGGGCAGACCTATAAAGTTGCCATGAGTGTGTACTGTCACAAGTTGGTACCCGTCCTGATATTACCTTAGCTGTTGCTAGCACGTAAAACAACGAACAAACAAGCAAACAGGGGAGGGGGACTGAGTCTGACGGCGTTATCCGTGCTCTAATCGCTATATAGATCACGCCGCCATGTGTCAGGGTCTGATTTGGCTCTCGGATAGAGTAAGACATCACGCAGCACAGTAACACTTCTTTAATTGACCACTTCCACAGATCGACCGCTCTCCTATATGGATCACTTTATTTGGGTCCCAAACGATCGCCCATACAATACCATTGTAATGGGAACAAACACTCCCTAAACTGACCACCTCCATAAATGGACCATTTAAAGTCGATCCCATGGTCGGTCGATTTAGAGAGGTTTTACTGTATGTAGCTAGGGAGGTGGCCGATGCATCTTGGGTAAGTGCTGCCACACAGCAGGTTACAATATCGCCTCCTGATTAACCCGGTGGCGGTGCTACTTAAACTTACCGCACGTACACTCCCCGATTATTCAGCCGTCGGGGATCGGGGATCGGGAATCGGGGATCGGGGGATCGAGGGATCAGGAACCACTCAGGAATCGCTGGTCGTTGTGTAATGCATGCCATGCATTCAACAATTGGGCCATCTCAAGGCGGCTTGCACTTAACGACTGGGCCGTCTTAAGTCATCTCACACTTACCGACTGGACCGTCTTAAGTTATCTCACCACACCGATTCTAGCCTCATGTAATCTTACACCGACGACTGAGCCATCTTAAGCTGTCTCACACTTAACGACTGGGTTGTTTTAAATCATCTCACCCTTACCGACTGGGTCGTCTTAAACTGTCTCACATTGACGACACTGTTGTCTTCGGGGCAGTTCAACATGTTCAATATTTCCAGAAGTGTACAATCGTGTGCTAATGGTGATGGGTGGGATCTGATCAGATGACTTCAAATAATGACCCCCAAATAATCCACGTATTCCGCATGTCCACACTGAGGAGGGACCAGACTGGATGGCCGAATGAGTTGAGCATCCGTCTCCTGTTTTGGAAGATTGGGGTATCCGAACCGATGGGTTCATGGGTTCGATCTCCGGCCGAGTCACGCCAAAGACTTACAAAAATAGATAAGTGTTACCACCTTGCCTGGCGCTCGACAGCTTTAGGACAGTGCAAAGGACTAGTTGGCGCCATGCCAGGATAATGTGACTGAGTGGGCTATCGGGTCATGATGCAGACAGCACAGTAACCCACTGAGGAAGCATTGAACATTATGACAACGCGTATGTGTGCATGGTATGTGGGTGTGTTTGTATGGGTGTCTGGGTGAGTGGGTGTAGATGTCACAAGCAGCACCCGTCCCCTTGTGACCTTCGATGTTGCTAGAACGTGAAACCCCAATAATGCAATGCGCGGCTTTGGGCAGTGTCTGCGCATGGGTGAGTGTGAGGACACACCGCTTTAGTGAAACTCAGTTGGTGTCAATTCGGGGGTGTGTTGTAAGTTGTAAGGTGGGCACCATTAAAGAGATCGATTACACTTTGATTACTCTGTTTTGAAGGAGCCCCTTCAGGCGACTTGTATCTGCATGTAGCAGGACACACACACACAAGGACACCACACACACACTCACATGTACACACATCCACCCACACACAAGGACACCACACACACACTCACATGTACACACACAAGGACACCACACACACACTCACATGTACACACACACACACCAACACACAAGGACACCACACACACACTCACATGTACACACACCCACCCACACACATATTGTACACATTCACATGTACACCCACCCACCCACACACATACTGTACACACTCACATGTACACACACCCACCCACACACATATTGTACACACTCACACACACACTGACATGTACACCCACCCACCCACACACATACTGTACACACTCACACACACACTCACATCTACCCCACTCGTCCAGATACACATGCAAACACACACATGCCATTCACACACACACTCACATGTTCACACATCCACCCACACACACATACTGTACACACTCATGTACACACTCACATGTACACACATCCACCCACACACATACTGTACACACTCACATACACACTCACATGTACACACATGCACCCACACACATACTGTACACACATACACACTCACATGTACACACACACTGTACACACTCACGTACACACTCACATCTATCTACCCCACTCATCCAGATACACATACAAACACACATATGCCATTCACACACGCACACACTCACATCCCGTATAAAACTATAACCCTCTTCCACCCGCGCACACATACACGCCCCCATGGAGCTGAGCGGGTGAGTGTGTGAGTGTATGAGTGTGTGAGTGTATGAGTGTGTGAGTGTGTGAGTGTGTGAGTGTGTGAGTGTGTGAGTGTGTGAGTGTGTGAGTGTGTGAGTGTGTGAGTGTCTGAGCGTGTGAGCGTGTGAGTGTGTGGGCGTGTGGTCATGTGCGCATGTGTGCGTGTGAGTTTGTGAGTTTGTGGGCGTGTGGGCGTGTGAGCGTGTGAGCTTGTGAGTGTGTGGGAGTGTGGGCGTGTGAGCGTGTGGGTGTGTGGGCATGCGAGCGTGTGAGCCTGTGTGTGAGTGTCTGAGCCTGTGTGTGAGTGTGTGAGTGTGTGAGTGTGTGAGTGTGTGAGTGTGTGAGCGTGTGAGCGTGTGAGTGTGTGGGAGTGTGGGCGTGTGAGCGTGTGGGTGTGTGGGTGTGTGGGCATGCGAGCGTGTGAGCCTGTGTGTGAGTGTGGGAGCCTGTGTGTGAGTGTGTGAGTGCGTGAGTGTGTGAGTGTGTGAGTGTGTGAGTGTGTGAGTGTGTGAGTGTGTGAGCGTGTGAGCCTGTGAGTGTGTGAGTTTGTGAGTGTGTGAGTGTGTGGGTGTGTGAGTGTGTGAGTGTGTGGGCGTGTGAGCGTGTGAGCCTGTGAGTGTGTGAGTGTGTGAGTGTGTGGGAAGTCTGTCGTACAAACCTAAACCTTCCCTGCACTCGACACCTCACACAAAACGGCGTCTCCCTCCGCTCAAATGAGACATCAGCGGAACAACACGTGACCCGTGACGTCATTGTCTCGGCGCACACGCGCATGCGCAGTTAGCAACAATAACCATGGCGATAGGGGTCATGTCTGCGTGACGCCTCATCGCCCCCTTTTATCGCCCACCGCTGGTGAACCCTTTGTGGCGCCCCCTGCCGAGGTGTCAGCGAATTAAGATATATTCCATATGCAGGGGCTCTTACTGTCCGGCGATGGTTGAGTCAGGCCACAAGTAGACCGTGCGCAGAACTCACTGATGACAGACATATAACTGTTGGGTCTCTCACGTGCAGCTACTTGTTTTGGACAAACAAGCATGGCCCGATGCTGCTAGGATGACTCATCAAACAACAAACAAATATGGCCCAATGCTGCTAGAATGACCCAACAAACACACAAATAAACATGGCCTGATACTGATAGGATGACCCAACAAACATGCAAACAAACATGGCCCGATGCTGCTAGGATGACCCAACAAACAGACAAACAAAATGGCCTGATATTGCTAGGATGACCCAACAAACACACAAACAAACATGGCCTGATGCTGCTAGGATGCAAAATCCCAAATCAATCAATCAATCAAACCCAGTCTACATGTCTCCCCTGAGCTCGGCTCTCATGAATTGTCCACGAGGAAGTCCATGCCAAGATCTAGCAGGCAATTGGACCACAAAGATCTATCTCCTGACGATCGTAAATATAACAATATTGCAGTGGTACGGCCATATTTCCGATTCATCAGGTATGGCCAAAACCATCTAGCAATGCACAGTGAAAGGGGGAAGAAAACAAGGCGGGTAAAGGAAGTGGGAAGACAACATCCGCGAATGGACAGGTCTGGAGTTCGCCAAATTCCAGACGGTGGCGGGGAACGGGAAAATGGAGAAAACTGGCTGAGACGTCATGTGTCATGTGATGTCCCAACGATCCTGCGGTGGTTAAGGGATTGGTGATGATGAGTTGTCCAGCTCGGTCGTGGCGGTTTACAGTGTGCGGCGGGCATTGTCCGTGTAGTCACGTGACTCGCGGTGCACGAGCGGTGACCTTGGGGACCAACTCTGGTCGATGGCTGTGCGAGTGATTTGGGGACAGTGGACCCCCATCGGCTTGAACTGACTCCCCGGCCCCATACACGGCCACCTCGCCTCACCTCGCCCCCAATCCGCCCCCTGATGTCGCCGTCACGTGGGCCAGCAGAACGCTGGGGCGGCATTTAGGAGCTCGCACCACGGCCGGCCGACACACCATGTTGTCCGGGAAAAGCGCGCAGAGAAAAGTCAGAGTGTGTCTTAGTGTGTGTGGGTGAATGTGTGGATGTGGGTGTGTGTATGTGTGTGGGTGTATGTGGGTGTGTGTATGTGTGTGGGTGTATGTGTCTTTGTGAGTGTGTGTTGGTGTATATGCGTGAGTATTCGCAGATGACAGTGCACTGGTTGCCCACTCTGCTGAAGAGACCCAGAAAATATTGGACGCTTTCTCCGATGCATCAAAGAAGTTTGGCCTGAAAATTAACATCAAGAAGACGGAGGTGCTGTACCAACCCAACTCTACAAGAACCCGAGAGGAGGAGATCATGGTTGACGGAAACAAGCTGAACTCTGTTCCGGAATTCACCTATCTCGGAAGCACTATATCAAGTTATGGACGCATTGATGCTGAGATACAGAGGAGGATGGCCAAGGCTAGCGCATCTTTCGGCCGACTACGCCAGAGACTCTGGAACAACCACCATGTGTCCATTCGGGTCAAAGGTAAGATCTACCGCGCAATCATGCTATCCACCCTACTATGCGGAGCCGAGGCCTGGACAGTGTACAGACAGCAGGTGAAAAAGCTGCATGCCTTCATGATGTGACATCTGCGTTCAATCATGAGGCTAACCTGGAAGGACAAAGTGACGAATAAGGAAATACTTGAACGGATGGGGCTGCCCTCTATGGAAGATCTTCTGATCAAAAAGAATCTCCGGTGGACTGGACACCTCATGAGGATGTCATCAGACAGGCTACCAAAGCAGATCCTTTATTCTCAACTGTCTTCTGGCTACAGAAAGAGAGGGCGCCCCCGTCTCCGGTTCAGGGATACCATCAAGAGAAACATGAAGCTGAGAGACATTAAGACCGACTCATGGATGCAACTCTCACAGCAGAGAGCTAAATGGAGAGCGGCAGTCAAGTAATGAAAGCAGTCTTTGTCGCATTGCGACCGACAGCATGATGATGATGATATGCTGGTGAGTGTGTGTTGGTGTATGTGCGTGAGTGTGTGCTGGTGAGTGTGTGTGGGTGTGTGTGGGTGTGTGAGTGTGTGGGTGTGTGAGTGTGTGGTGGTGTCTGGGCGTGAGTGTGTGTGTGTGTGGGTGGGTGTGATTGTATGGGTGGATGTGAGTGTGTGGGTGTGGGTGTTGGTGAGTGTGTGGGTGTGTGAGTGTGTGGTAGTGTTTGCGTGAGTGGGTGTGAGTGTGTGTGTGTGTGAGTGCGTGCGGAGGGCGTCTGGTTGCACAGATCGTTTTGACTGTCTCGCATATTTTTTTATCAATAAATATATTAGGTTGATCATGGTTAATAAAAGATTGATTTCTGTTTTGTTTCATCCGATTACCCAGCTTTCAAATCAAATCAACCTATTTTTACCTCAGCTTAAGAGTTTAACCTTTTAATTATAAATGCGCGAAATTAATTTTGGTATGCACGTACCAACTTGCGGGACATCTGCTTTGTTTACCCGTGTTTGGGCATAGCACCATTGCACCAAACTGCCCCTCCTGCTATGAACTTAGATGTTGCTAGGACATAAAACACAACAAAAACCCACAAATTTCTTAAGTTGCATAGTCCCATGGTATTATGAGTTTCTGCTATTTTCTGAGATAAATACATTAGGTTAATCATTATAATCTACTTTAGATAATCTATTTTACTATAGTTGGAAGTGACTTTTATTTTAAATGGCTAACTTTGGAGATATTTGGAGTCAAAACATGACAAATTAATTTTAACAAACACCTGTCAGACTTTTGACATGATTGCAAAATTAATTTGTTATGTTTTCACTCGAAATGTCTCCAAAGTTAGCCATTCAGCAATAACAAGTTCTATTATATTGGTTCAATATTCCTTTCTATGCAGCAACACATGTTTAATAGACGAGATCGCCATTCCGACTGTGCATGCGCTGAAAACGGCGTCGAGAGAAAAACAAAGGCGCTCAGCCATTGTGTTTGCCGATACGCATTGGGCAAAACTTCAAAGTTATTCAAAACTAATAAAAATACATAACAATTTGTCACAAAAATGGATGGATGCATGCAATATAATAATATAATGAATATGTTTAAGACACAACTCTCCATGATTAAGCATTTTGAGCTAAGAAACATAGAATTTCAGTCTCTTTACAGGCTGATGTCTACATCACCATTGATTAGACATAAGTAATTCTTGTTCTAAATATTAAAATGTCAAATGTGTCAACAAAAACCTGTTTCAAAGAAATATATAACCAAGGTCTGATTAACCCTACCCATTTCCTAGCCCAACAAATGTTATTAACCATAGGATATAATACAAAAATGAATAAAATAGGTAAAACTGATGCTGGCTATGGCTCTAACACTAGTCTGAGTGCCCAGATGTGTCTAAATCTAAATGCAGATGGTATAAGATGTGCTGATTAGATTGATGTAAATACAAGGCTAGATACAAGATTAACATCTTAATTTATTATATATATTTTTTAGTTGGTATTCTATGTTTCAAACAAGAGCTGAGATGAGCTGAAACTAGCACATTTCATAACTGCACCCAGTGTCTTAGCATTAGCCATGTGCTTCGCTGGGGGGGTGTTTTTCTTCCACGCCTTCAACAATGCACTGCGCGACTGAAATGGTAATCTAGTCTATACCTGTATCAGATCTAAGTTGGCTATCTAATCTAGGTTACTGATTTGGTATTAACGATTTTTCCCTCTTAACGGACTGTACATCTTTAATGTGTGCACCAGGACCTAAGGTGGATATGTAAATACCAATCAACGGACATTGTTTGTTGATGTATATTTCCTGGCAACATCTGAGGTCATATCAGGATGGGTACACTCATGGTGACTTCATAGCACTGTCCCAGTTGGGGGGAAAAGGAATGTTTGTTTTATTTAGCGACACCTCTAGAGTACAAGGATTTTCATATCATCGGCTATTGGACGTCAAACATATGGTCATTCTGACATATTTCTTTGGAGGAAACACGCTGCCGCCACATAGGCTACTCTTTCCGACCAGCAGCAAGGGGTCTTTTATATGCACTTTACATTGACAGGACAACACATACCACATCCTTTGATGAACTAGTTGTGGACCACTGGTTGGAACGGAAAATAGCCCAAACTGCAAATGTGTCCACTGAGCAGGATCGATCAGATGACTGACACCTCCACAGGTTGACATGCTACCGCCTGAGCTGCATCCCGCTCCCACCCCACTGGGAGATCAAGCCATCGGCACCATGACCCGGTTTTCCAATCAGTCACATTATCCTGAAACTGAGCTAACCAGTCCTTGCTCTATCCTAGTAATGCCGAGCACCAGGCTAGGTAGTGAAAAGTATAAATTTAGTAAATCATTGGTTTGACTCAGCTGGGTTTTCCAACTCCGAACGTTCCGCACAACCGATTGAGCCGCCATGTCTGGTTCTATGAACGTGTTGAAGTTATCAGACTATGCCACTTTAAAATCAATTGGTGGATGTGCCTATAGAGGAACACCCATTTTACATGGATTTTAATAAAAGAAACTGATTTATCTTTTCCTGTCACTGCAGACTTGTTTCCCATGCATCCTCTCCCTATTTATTCTGTGGGTCCAACTGGACATGGTGTACATATAGCACCACATATGATTGTAGGTGAATGTATGCATGAATCCAATAACACAGCTTTTTTTTTTGGTCCTTCAGTTGTTTAAGCAGGGGAAATTTCAGTCATAGACGACTGGTCTTCCTCATTCCACTGCTGGTCGATAGAAAGCCCGAGCCTACACTTTTACTGACCCAAGGGATTTTTAACCTCCCACACCACATAGACATGGTATGAGAGCAACCTGCCTTTGATGACGCTGTAAGTTATACACAGCGGTGGAAATCCAAATTGGCAGAGCTGGGGGCATGGGGAATCGAACCGCCGACCCTCAGATTAGGAGTCTGACCTAGAAAAACGTCAGACACTCTAACCACTCCGCCACAGAGAACTGCCATGCTTTGATGGTCAGTGATCGTGTTATTTATACTCTGATAGTGATTATATATTACATAGCCTATATGTATGTATATATATGTGTCATATAATGAATTCATTACCTGAATTTTTAAAAGAAATTCTTTTATGATATATCTCACTGTTGTGTCAGGCATGTAGTACAACAGTGTGTCAGGCATGTAGTACAACTAGTTCCTCAATCGGACACGGTGGCGCCACCTGTGTGTTGTGTGTGGTAACACTGAATGTAGCACTCACCTGGTTATCTATTACTACTAATTAGATGATATATATGTGAAGTATATGAATTATATGAGTATAGATTCATGGAGGTTATTACTAACTAGTTTGTTTACTTGCTTGGCATCCCTGGTGGCGCCCTCTCGGGCACCCACCATACTACACTGCCCAAGCTTCCTCATACTCGCCATTTCCAATCACTCATATAGTGTAAAACCTCTCTAACTGACCACCTCTACAGATCGACCACTCCCCTATATTGATCGCTATATTTGGGTCCCAAACGGTCGCTCATATAATCCATTGTAATGATAACAAACTTCCCCAAACCGACCCCCTCCCTAAATGGACCATTTAAAGTCAATCCCATGGTCGCTCAATTTAGAGAGGTTTTACTGTATATACTTACTCTAGACTATTGAAGACAGACAGAATAAGTATGTTGCATGGAATAGAATCTTTGGCGATTAGCCTAACTGATAAAGACAACAACAACAACATTCTGCAGTGACTGACAGAGTTAGCGAATAGTTAGTTATTCATTGAGGGGAACAACCCCCACTGTGGTGCTAACACATAGTAACAGTTAGTTCGGTTATAAACAAGGTTCCTGTATAGCTGGAACACTACCACTACCTGTCTACAGAAGACATATGTGCATCCACACAAAATGGTGTCCTGGCATAACACATGTCCTGTCACCAGAGGGGTAGCAGTCAAAGTTCAAAGTGTGATCATTATTGTCTTTACATGGCAGGGATTCATAGTTCACAGGGGCTTTGCGTCCTAGCAACATCTAAGGTCATATCAGGACGGGCACCGATTTGTGACAATGTGCACTCATGGCAACTTGTTAGTGCTATCCCACTGCGAGACCAGGCCATTGGTACCATGAATCGATAGCCCTGTCAGTCACATTATCTTGATACTGAGCTAACCAGTCCTTGCACTATCATAGTAATGCCCATCGACAAGTATCAACTTGACTCGGCTGGGTTTGGAAGCCAGCGCTCCAAGTCTAACATATTCTTCCCATTGCTTCCAGTATATATGTATGTGAAATATATGTATATATGCACATAAGTGATGTACAGTAATTATGCAAGTATAAATAATATAAGTTTTCTGTATCTCATTTACCATTCAATCCGGCCTGTCTGTATCTCATTCACCATTCAATCTGGCCTGTATGTATCTCATTCGCCATTCAATCTGGCCTGTCTGTATTTCATTCACCATTCAATATGGCCTGGCTGTATCTCATTCACCATTCAATCTAGCCTGTCTGTATCTCATTCACCATTCAATCTGGCCTGGCTGTATCTCGCCCAATACCACCTCCGACTGTGACTGGTGGCGCCACCATCGCAGGTGCACCTCACTAACCTCTCCTGACTGCCTGTGTCAGTTTCAGCGGAAAATGATATAGATGTGTAGCCGCTGCCTGTGGCGGGGTGTGAATGAGTGACGTGTGCACATGTTTATGCGCAGTTCATTGGTGGCAGGAACACACAGCCATGCGGTTCATGGTGTCGCAGATCTAGCAGCATTCCCGGGATTTATTAGAAAGTAAACATCATCAAGAAGAATCACCCACATGTGATATATATGACACAGTATACAACGAGAATGCTGTCTAAATCGACCAACCATGGGACCGACTTTAAATGGTCCATTTAGGGAGGTGGGTGGCTTAGGGAGTTTAAAAAAATCGTTATAATGGTATTGAATGGGCGATCATTTGGGACCAAAATAGAGTAATTGATATAGGGGAGTGGTTGATATGTGGAGGTTGTCGGTTAGATAGGTTTTACTGTATTCCTTTCTGGGCCTAATCTACGACCCCTCTCAGTCCTTACCCGTCACGCCATTCGATCTTTGTCCATCTCTTATATGATATGAACTATGTGCAGTGTGTGCAGTATATACACTATATGCACTATGTACGTTA
Source organism: Branchipolynoe longqiensis (assembly GCA_030323885.1). Lineage (NCBI taxonomy): Eukaryota > Metazoa > Annelida > Polychaeta > Phyllodocida > Polynoidae > Branchipolynoe > Branchipolynoe longqiensis. Next base: position 47,983,467 of record CM059197.1, read on the forward strand.
TATGCACCATGTGAAGCATGTGCAGTATATACAGTACATGCAGTATATACACTATATGCACTATGTGCACTATGTGCACTATGTGCAGTATATCACTATATTGACACACACCATGTGCAGTATGTGCAGTATATACACTATATGCATTATATGCACTATGTGCAGTATATCACTATATGCAGTATATACAGTACATGCAGTATATACAGTATATACACTATATGCACTATACGCACTATATACAGTATATATGCAGAATATGCATTACATGCAATATGTGAAGTATATGCACTATGTTCACTGTGTGCACTGTGTGCAGTATATGCACTATATGCACTGTGTGTGGTACATGCAGTACACGCACAAACTGCACTAGGTGCAGTATAGGCAGTATGTGCAGTACATACAGTATATGCTTTATATGCACTATATGCCCTAAATGCACTATGTGCAGTACATGTGGTATATATGCATTAAATGCAATATGCTGATTAGGCAGTACATGCACTATATGCACTATATGCACTATATACACTATATGCACTATTTACACCGTATGCACTGTATGCACTGTACTATATGCAATATATGCACTATATGCAATGTATGCAATAGATACACTACATGCAATATATGCAATGTATGCACTAGAGCGCCGTGTGAACTACACACATTATGTGCATCGTTAACTCTGTATGCCTGTATGGTTGTTTTCCTCTTATCTTGTTCTTTCTTTACCTGTCATTCATGTACCGATGTTTAGCTTATTTCCCTGTAATTGTCTATCTATATTGTGGTAGATTTGTTTACTGTGTTGTGGCAATTGTCATTAGGGCTGGAAGACCAGTGCATTGGTACTGACATCTTATTCAGAGGAATAAAATCACTTGAAAAAAAACAAACTTAAAAAAGTACAAGACATGTACACAATGTACGCAATGCACACTTTTCTTTTTGTTTAACCACAGGAATAATAATATATGTACTGTGTAATCCATTACACGAGTATAAATAACCACTGACAGTTGAACACTTGTCATTGTATTCATGAATGCTCCTGCTCTCGGCAACATGAATACTGGTAGCACTACATGATGTCATTATATTCCACTTCCTGCGTTACTACACTGGGACCAGATGGGGTGGCCGAATGAGTAGAGCATCCATCTCCTGTGTTGGGAGATCGGGAGATCCGAACTCATGAGTCTGTGGGTTCGAATCCTGGTCGAGTCAAACCAATGACTTCAAAATTGATACTTGTTGTTTCCTAGCCTGGCACTTAGCATTATTAGGAGAGGGAAAGGACTGGTTGGCTCAGTGTCAGGATAATGTGACTGAGTGGGATACTATCAGGTTATGGTGCTGGTGGCCTGGTTTCCCAGTGGGACAGCACTATAAAGTCACCATGAATGCGCACTGTCACAAGTCGATACCTGTCCTGATTGGCCCTTAGATGTTGCTAGGACGTATAACAACAACAGACAAACAAACTACACTGAGCCACCTATGCCAGGTGTATCCAAAATTGCTTTCCCAGCGGTTTTTTGGGAGTTTATTTTCCAGTATTTCACTCTGAGAAACTACCATCAAAACTGCCTGAGTTGCTTTGCTCCGTGTCCGACTATTCAGTACTTAACGATATATAAACAAGCAGACATAAAAAACGCACACCAAAAACAACCAAATTAGAACACTGAACAACGGCAGATATTTTCTTATAAGTTTGTGATATTTATCTATGTAGCTTCTTTTGTAAACACCCCCCCCCCTTTCCTCCTCCCAGACTGCACCGCCCCCCTTCACCCCCACCCCCACACACCTCCTAACTCCTCACGGGGATAGCCCGCAGACATCTCCCACAATGCAGTGCGTGGCTCCCCCTGGTGTGACAGCGGCTAATTTGCAAAACAAAACACACAAAAATGGCGCCCGACCTCCCGATGTACGATAGGCGCCCTAATTAGAACATGTTACAGTTCATTAAGATTTAGATCAATCCTAGCCTTTCACAGCCGGGGTGAGGGTGGAGGGTGGTAGGGAGGGTAGGGGGGAGGGGGAGAGCATGGCGGGTGTGGTGGAGAGAGGGAGGAAGGGAGAGCAGGGAGGGCGGGTGGGGAATGAGGGAATGGAGGGGGTGGGGGAGGGAGGGGAAGGACGGCTGGGGGGTGGTGGTGCTAGGAGGAGAAACATTTCAAAAACTGTCCCCGGTCACGTGCCACCTCTCATCGTAGCGATGCGCTCTTCTGATTGGCTGCCTCCTGATCACGTGACGTAGATTCAAATTGCCGACAACTAGTACAACTACAAGTGAGGCATCCTTCAGAGCTGGTGCCTAAGTTGTGGCGTGATCATTATTGTTATTGAGTAGTCATGATGACGTTAGCTTCATTGTCATCACTAGTATTAAGTTTAGCAGCAGCAGCATCACCACCAGCACCAGCATCATCAGCAGCATCAGCAGCATCAGCAGCATCAGCAGAATCATCACCAGCATAATCAACCATCAGCAGAATCAGCAGCAGCATCAGCAGTATCAGCATCATCATCATTAGCAGCATCACTGTCATCATCATCATCACCATCATCATCATCATCATCATGCTCATCATTATGATCATTATAATCAGTATGATCGTTAGTATTTGTCATTGGCATTATCATTGTTATCATAGATATCATCATCAGTATCACCATTATGATCATTATGATCATTATGATCATCATTATCATCATCGTCATCATTAACAATAGTACCATCAGTACCATCTCTACCATCACTATCATGACTATCATCACTATCATCCCTATCATCACTGTCATCACGATCATCACGATCGTCACGATCGTCATTATCATAAATACCATTATTATCATCATCAGTATCATCAGTATTGCACTGACCTCACAGGAGAAAGGAGACACTTAGACAAGTAGGAGTGCATAGCATGATTGCATCAGGAAGCCTAGGTGGTGTAATGATTAGCACACTAGTCTTGGAAAGAAAAGAAGTGTGAAGTTGAATCGTGCTAAAAGCAGAATATTTCGGATTTGAACCAACCCCACAACTGTATTATCATCAGCACCAGTGGTATCATCGCTATCATTAGTATCCTCATTGCTATCATTATCATCATTGTTATCAGCTTTATAATTAGCGATATCACTCTTCTCGTTGTCATTGTCATAATTGTTATCATCATGGTAGTATCGCTATTATTACTACTACCACTATAGGCAATAGTATCATTCTAAGTAGTATTAGAATTGTTAGTATTGTTGGCATTATTGGCATCATCATGGTTATCATCATCACCACCACTATTTTGTTTCGATCGTCATGTTTGTAATTCTTATTGTGCTTATTAAGGTGTTGCTGATTGTTATTAGAGTATGCGTTGTTGTCGATGTCGTTACCATTGTTATTGTTATTATTTTCATCATCCATATAATCCTTTTAATGCTTATTATCCCTATAATCCTTATAATCCATATAATCCGTATACTCATTGTCATCCTTATCACCCATATCATCGTCATCATACTCATCATCATCATCATCATCATCATTATCATCACTGTCATTAGTATCACCATCACCAATGACACCATTATCAACATTATCATCACTATCATCACTATCACCATGATCACCACTACCACAAATAGCATTATCATCATCGTTACCATCACTATCTTAATTATCTTCATTATCATCATTATCACTATCACAATTATCACAAATATCATCAATATCATCAGTATCATCACCATTGCCACTAACTATCACCATAATAACCAGATTGACCATTATTAGCACCATTATTATGACCATTATTATCATCATGATCATCATCAATACCACCATTATCGTCATTATCATCAGTTATATCATTATCATCGTCATTATCACCATCATTATCATCATTATCATCAGCACTATCCATACCATCATTATCATCACCATTATCATCAATATCATCATTACCATCACTATTATAATCATTATCATCACCATTATCATCATTATCATCATTATCATAATTATCATCATTATCGGCACTATCATCATTATCATCATCACCAGGGTTATCTCTGACTGATTTGTTAGTACGAGGCAGGCCAGTCCTGATGCCAGTGGTTGTTCAGCATTCGTGGTGCTTCAGGCCACCAACTGTCAACATCCCATATGTTACACTCCTCCCCCCACCCCCACCCCCTCCCCACCCCCACCTCCCCACCACACGCAGGCAGGAGCGATAGAGTGTGTGTGTGGGGGGAGGGTCCTATTCCGTGCGCAGGTCTCACGCCCCTCACTTTAGTTTACCACAAATGCCATGACAACACAGCTTTACTTGCGTAGTGAGGTGCATCAGGGAGTCTATGCAGGTTATTGTGGTTAGCCAGAATGGCAGAAATGGAGGTTCAAATGTTACTCTAGGTGAGATGTTTCCCTTCGTTTCCAAAAGAAAAAAGAAAAAGACCCACACATCCCCCACGACACAAGTTGTATTTGTTGAAAGGCTATAGCACAAGCAGTACATAATAGGACGCATACTGACGGTGAGCTCTCTCGCCTGCTTTATAGTGCTGCCCCATGCTGGTACCATGAGCAACTATCCAACTCAATCCAGATATTGAGCTAACCAACCAGTCCTTGTCCTGTCCTATTAATGCCGACCGCCAGGCTAGGTAGCGACAAGTATAAACTTGGTACATCATTGGTTTGACTCGGCTGCCGTTCAAATCGACAACCTCCCACATGGGAAGCCAGCTCGCGCTCTTACCAATTGGCCATCCCATCCGGTCCATGATATGGCAGTTGGGTCACGCTACCGTTGCAGAATAGAATTCCATAAGTCTAGGCTCCACTGACTGGCAAATCTAGCACTTTATATTGGACTTGTCACACGTGTTACACTGCATGGCTGGCACACAACTGTTAAATTAGTAGACCGGCAAATCGTGGGTTTGATTCCTGACCGAGTCAAACCAAAGACTGACAATATTGACGCTTGTCACTGCTACTCGACATCACTATGGCAGGGTAAGGATTGTGGGGGTGTTTAGTATTTGGATAATGCGACTGAGTGGGATATCCTATTATGGTGCCCGTGGCCTGGGATCCCACTGGGGCAGCATTATAGAGTTGTCATGAATGTGTACTATCAGTATCACAAATCGGTAACCATGTTGGTACGACCTGTTAAGTTGCTAGGAAGTCAAACCCCGACAAGTAAACATATCAAATGTACCCTCAATTTGATTTGTGTTCAATTTGTCGACGGGCAGTCTGCGGTATTGTTCGTGGTAAACAGGTTAAACACTTCAATATTTATGAGTATATGTTGGACAATGCTGTCGCTATGATGATAGATTTGCTCCAGGCACGATGAGAGTTCACAGTTATTGGCTGACTCACTGACTCATACACTGCCTCACCCAGTGACTCACATGGTGACTCTCAGAGTGACTTGATAACTCACTGATTCAACCATTGAGTCACTGACGCATTCAACTCATTGATGACTCATTGACTCATTCAATCAAATAGTGACTCACACGCTGACTCACCCAGTGACTTGATTACTCACTGACCCATTCAATGAAATAGTGGCTCACACAGTGACTCACACAGTGACTCACACAGTGACTCACACAGTGGCTCACACAGTGACTCACACAGTGACTCACACAGTGACTCGCACAGTGACTCACACAGTGACTCACACAGTGACTCACACAGTGACTCACACAGTGACTCACACAGTGACTCACACAGTGACTCACACAGTGACTCACACAATGATTCACACAGTGACATGGCGAATCATTGCTTCACCCAGTGGTTTTAATTAAATTAATCAGAAAACTAATTAAAATAGAGAAAATGACGTTAATTGAATCTTTAAATTAATTGCGCTGACATGCTTAATTCATTTAATGCAATTGCGGCAATTGATTAATTTAACTACTCAAATGTGGTCCCTTAGCATATTTAAAGCTGCATTGTCCGATGGTTTTGAATTTGTTATCTTCTTAAATATATGAATTAGGCTAATCATTTGTATCTACTTTACCTTAGTCTGAAGTAACTTTGCTTTACAATGAGTAAGTTAGGAGATATTTCAATTGTAAACATGCACAATTAATGTTGGTGTGCTTGTCAACACTTTGACTCCATAGGCTTCAGCAGCAGGGTCTATTAAATTAAAGCTGCATAGTCCGATGAAATATCAAATTTTCAAAACCAACCAATTATCTATATTTGATTTTACATATCTAACTTAGATACTGATGCTCTTATTAAGCATTTGTTTCTGCATAGAAGGCAATACTGAGTCAATTTAACAGAACCTGTTACTGCAGAAGTCTATGGTGTCAGAGTTTTGGCAAGTTTGCCAAAACTAATTTTCCATGTTTGCACTCAAAATATCTCAAAGGTTTACCATTTAAAATAAAAGTAACTTTGAACTAATGTAAAGTATATATACTAGTGATCGATCTACTATATTTATCTCAGAAATAATACAGGAATTCAAAACCATCGGACTATGCAACTTTTACTTCGCGTGTTCATCTATAGAGCAGCAAATACTCAATAAGTGCCCCAGTATACAAGTTGGATATGTAGCTTATAATGCAGATAAGTGCCTTACTTTTGAAAATGTGATTCTTATTTCGGACATTGCAAAGTTAATTAACGAATGAAATGATATATTCGCGTACATATCCATATGCATTTAATTTTAATTAATTTAGTTTCTCTCATTTGTTTATTCTTTTATTTAATTTATTAATGCAATTTTAGGTACGTCGCGATATGACCTACCGAGCTTTGTGTTTGGAGCAAGTTATTTATGTTGCTATTAATTTCCCTTCACTGATCATCATTTATGTATTCCATATTTATTTCACTTGCAATTTAAATTCGGTAGCAATGACAATGCTCATGGCACACGCCACAACCCACTCATAGCTATTTATTTTCTGGCAAATAACTGCACATGCACGGCCTCAAAGCATGAACACCATGAAGTGATATATACACACATATATAATATATATAAGTTATTGTCATATTCCGAGCGAATCGAGTGCCAAGCCCCATGCAGGGAGTGGAGCGGTGCATGCCGGGACCCCATCCCCTTGGTTGTGGGGGGGGGGGGGGGGGGGGGCAGGCACTACAGAGTTTATTACATACGGTAATGGGTTTATTACTATCCATATATATACAGTAAAACCTCTCTAAATCGACCGACCTTGGGACCGACTTTAAGTGGTCCATTTAAGGAGGTGGTCGGTTTATGGAGTTAGAATATGGTTACAATGGTATTGTTGGGACCCAAATAAAGCGATCAATATAGGGGAGTGGTCGATCTGCGGAGGTGGTTGGTTCAACAGGTTTTACTGTATATATATATACAGTATAAGCCCGTTAAACCAAGCTCGGTTAAACCAAACGATCGGTTAATCCAAACTTTTTCCGGCGGCCCAGCAAAATACTACCATTTATCATATACAAAAGTTGATTAAACCCAAGTCGGTTAATCCAAATTATTGGTTAATCCAAACAAAATTGTTGGATCCCAGGCCACTTCCAGTACGGTTTAACCAAACTTTCATCTGGTTATAAGGTCATCTGAGACCTCACCAACTTTTTTATATGATAAATGGTAGTATTTTGTCAGTTTGGATTAACCGATCATTTGATTTAACCGAGCGTGGTTTAACTGGGTTATACTGTATATATATCAAAAACAATAATCAAAGTGTCCACATACATTGTATATTACATTCAAAATGCACCCACATTTTTGCCAAAGCCAAGTCAAAGTCGAAGCCAAAGCTCAGTTAAACCGATGATCGGTTAATACAAACACATTTTTATGGTCCCTTCAAGTTTGGTTTAACGGGGTTATACTGTATATATAGTTTATACATATATATATATATATGTATATATGTATATATATATATATATATATATATACATACATATAACATACATAGGTGGCCTAGTGGATAAACAGATGCAAGAAGAAGAGACCAGAATCCAGTTCAGTTAAGAATCTGTCTGGCAGTGACCGCAATCGGCGGGCTTGACCACTCGCTGGTGGCGCCAGCGGCTGGAACGGGAACTAATACGACTATAGTTAGTTACGCACATGTTAAGGATAGAACTGTGGGAGAGAGTATCCTTGTTTATATTCCCATAATTTCATTATAGAGCTCATCGATTTAATGTTTACTCCTCTTGTGGGTTCTATAACAGATAAAAGTTCTTTATGGAACAACTGCAAATATACAATAACCACTTCGAGCTCAGACACTTTTGTTGAAATGCTTTATTTCTTAATTGTTACTAAAGGAAATCTTGGCACAAATATTATTTTTTAACTAAAGTGGATAATTATATAGTAAGACCCCCCCCCCCCCCACACACACACAGACACTGATGCTACTGGTCAGTGGTGACCTGCGGGTAGCATCCATCACCTGGGCAGGTGAGCGGTCAGCTAGCACCCCGCCCCCACCCCCACCCTCACCCCCACCCTGACCTAAGCCCCCCCCCCCCACCACTCACCCCTCACCCCCACCCTCACCCCCACCCTGACCTAAGCCCCCCCCCCCACACCTCGACCCTCAGCCCTCCATTGAGTGCCCAGATCGTGTTGGCGTCTGCTCTGACAAAATGCACTTTGACAAATGAAATTCTCTAATGCCGGCTTTGTTCTATTATACTTTATACTAGTATAGCTGTTCTGATTCCTGATACATGCATCCTGGTCGTCCAGTGTATGGGTCAATCGGCATATGCATTATACAGGTACCGACCCTCTTATCAGGCTTCCAGAAATCCAGAAGTACCAGAAAAGCTTTAAACAAATTAAGCTGGCTATTTTGTAAACTGGCTAGTTTTACATTATTCTGTATGCATGGTACAGTCTTATATAGTTTAAGAATTTTAAGTGGATTATTAAATATCAAACAAACCCTGCTTTAGAAGTGCATTCATGTTTCTCGTTCAATGACTCGTCCCAGACTGACCTGACTGGTGGCGCCACCAACGAGCGTCCACCTCACTAACCGCTCCTCATTGCCTGTGTCACTCTCAGTGAAAAATGGGAAAATATAAAACAAACAACAGGAAATAAGGCATTTAGGTCCGCCATATGTAGACATGGTGACCATGGTCAATTCTTTGCCCGAGCCAGACCTGGGTACTTAGCTGTGTGGTACTATTACTATTACTAGTCTTTGTTGTGGCTGTTCCGAGTAACTCCCCCCGAAACTGAACCCCGGCTGATGGAGACAGCAGTCCAGCAGTCCGCTAATCCAAGGCGCAACTTTTGATTATATAGATGAATAATTTTGAGCGAGTGATGCAGGCATGAGGTGAGGCGAGTGTCAGGCGAGGAAGACGCAGCAAGGCGGTGTCACCAGGCGAGGCAGAAGGCCTGACCATTCGATGACAAACGTAATTATACTTACTTGCGGGCATCATAATACTCTCGAGGCAGAAGGCCTGACCATTCGATGACAAACGCAATTATACATACTTGTGGGCATCATAATACTCTACATGGGTGGGAATGACTGCTTTCAAATGGGCCTTAGTTTGCGGCTTTGACCCCATTTGAAATCACTCCGCCCATTCGGGATATTATGTATTTCTACGCGTTATGTAAAATTGTGTCTTTCAATTATGATACAACATCCGCAGAGGTGCATGATGGCTGAGCCAACACCCGTGTCAAAATTCTGGCACTTGCGTGTCCATAACAACTTCACAAGTCCACAACTTCACTGGTTACTTTCAAACAACATGAACTCCATGTTAACATCGTGTTGGCTCCACTTGTCGGCCTAGTTCCTGATTCACCCCCCGGAATAGGCCTGCTATCCTCCATGCAGTGATTCAGGAGTTGGGCACCAGAGGACGGTGTGTAGCCATAGCGACACATATTCAGTCACGTGGTTTGATGCCCTGTTGGCAGCGTTGTGGGTATGGGGTTTTGCGGCCTAGCAACAGCTGTAGTGCAATGAAAGTATCCAATTTAGAATAATGAAGCTGCATAGGCCGATGAAAGAATCAACTTTTCTAAACCAGAACACTCATTTAGATTCGATCCTATATTTCCAACTAAAATACTGGTGCACTTACTATTACTAAGCATTTCATAATTGCTTTATAGAACTTAAAGGGAAATACTAAGTTGATTTATTAAAAACCTGTTACTGCTAAAGTATATGGGATCAGAATGTTGGCAAGCACATCACAGTTACTTGTCCATGTTTACACTTTAAATATCTCACAAGTTAGACATTTGAAATCAAAGTTACTTCAAACTTAAAGTGAGGTAGATTACAATTATCAACCTAATGCATTTATAATCATTTATTTTTACAGAAGCTCAAAACCATCGGACTATGCAATTTTTATTTTTAATATCAAGACCGGTGTCGCAGTTTCAGTTCCCAGCAGTTCAAGTTCCCACAAAAGCATCTGCGCATGCGTCAAAGCATGAAGATTGCTCACGAACATTGACAATGCATTGAGTTTGGCGGTACGCGCAGTGCAAAACATTATTCAAAATTAATAGAAATCCAGAACCCTAACCATATCAATTTAATATAATCGTGTTGGTAAACATGTTTTCTATATGTGTACCAAGCGATTTGTTTCTAGCTGGTTTGGTTTAAGAGATATTTCACTTTTTATGTGTGAAGATTGCTCACGACCATTGACAATGCGCAGACGATGCCGTTAGATGTTAACACATGCGCAGAAACTTCAACTGCGACACCAGTGCTGAGCTATTGTTAGATTGGTGCTGGCTTGTGGCAGTCCGCATTCATAGTGTCTTCATAATGCTGCACCATTGTGATACCATGCCGTTGGCACCATGACTCATGAGGTATCTGTGATATAATTAATCTCATAAGGTGTTATGGTCTAATTACCAGCTGCCCAAGGTGTCTATAATATAATGTGAGGTCTCTGGTATAACTGTACACTACCGTAGACACAATACACATGATACATAATACAAGGTAGATGGTTGAGTAAACACTGCTAAAGGCCCCTCTTTTTACTCACATAAAGAACATTCTTAGCCAAAAGAAGAGGATTAACTGGCGCGTGGGAGCACGCCATCCCGCTAGCTGGGTCCCCCACCACGAACAAGCGGTACTTAGTCTTGGCACACATCATGACAGCATCGGGCCATATATGGAAGTCCTGTAGGAGGGGACCAGTGTAGTTGTTCCTCCGCATGGTGTGCGCTACTCTGCAGCACATCATCGTCAAGGCATTAAGCCCATAGGCCATCAATTTATTAAGCCTATAACAAATACCAATACCGGCATCTATTTTTGGATCAACATTTACATTCCCTAAATATATATAATTCAAATAAAACTCTCAAAGTGAGATGCCGGTACATAGTTATTGCACAATATAACCGTAAATCGGGTCTATGGGTTTAACGCCTTGACTGCCCCCATCGCAGAGTAGCGCACATGTGGAGGGACACATACACTGGTCCCAATGACGTAAGGCTTTATGCCAAGCCTAAGGACTGCTTGTTCGTGGCGGGCGACCAAGCTAGCCACCCCACCCCCCTAGCCGTGTTCCACTGCTTAGTAACATGTGCACAGTTGACCAGACAGCTCACAGGATGCAAACATAAGTAGTGCAATGCATACAAAGGAGGACAGGTAAGGTAGGAGAAGCACGGTGACAGACGCTTGGGCCCTCCTGGAAAAATAATATAGGTGTGTCATGAGGGGTAATGAAAATGGGAAATATTGCGCCTACAGCGGTACTCGAACCCACATCTCTTTTCATTCTGGGCCAGAGTGCTAACTATTACACAACCTAGTCTCCCTGATATCACCACAGTACCCATGACTACCTGTCTATCTAGTTACTTGCCTGAGAGGTCAGTGCAGACTACTACACTCGTCCCCCTGGAAGTGTAAGTCTTGTAAATGGTCATTTAATGCTTAAAATTAGATACATACAGGCAGTGCACTTAACCACCTACACAGCGTAAGTTCAACAACTATACAATGCATAGCTTGTACAGGATCCTGGTTATGGTAACCAGTGTCATGGGGGGTGATGAAAGTGGGAAATATTGCGCCTAGAGCGGGACTCGTACCCACATCTCTTTGCATTCTGAGCCAGCGTGCTAACAATTACACCACCTAGGCTCCCTGATATCACCACACTAACCATGCCTACCTGTCTATGTGGCTACTTGCCAGAGAGGTCAGTGCAGACTACTACATGGGTAACAAGTTACACATCACATAACGGCTTCTCTCTTCAGGTGTCCATCGTATAATGACTTGTCTCATAAGGTATACATCATGATTGTCAAAGTCACAGCGTAAACTGAGTATCCCTGCAAACACTAGCGCATGTGATAGGCATATGATATATACCAAAATGTCGCAAATGTGGCACAAAAAGACTAACATGATTAAGGCTAGCCACCAACAGCTAAGATGATGGCAAAGCAACTACCAAATTGAGACTATTGCTGTTCAGCATTGAAAACAAGCCGCGATGCAACTTGCTCATTATGAACAGGGTAAATAAGCCATCACACACACACAAATCAATCATCCAAGGTACCTTTGGTATAATCAGATCTCTAATTCCTGAGGTGTCTGCGATATAATTATGTCTGTTTTAAAGTTGCATTGTTCGATGGTTTTGAGCTTCTCTATCTTTTTCTTAGATAAATATATTAGGTTGAATGTTATAATCTACCTTACTTTTGTTTGAAGTAACTTTTAGTTTAAAGTTGATTAGTCTGATGGTTTAGAGTTTCTGTCATTTTGTTAGATAAAGATACTAGGTTGATTGTTTTTATTTACCTTACTTTTAGTTTGAATTAACTTTTATTTTAAATGACTAACTTTGGAGATATTTTAATTGCAAAGATGCAAAATTAAAGTTGCATAGTCCGATGGTTTAGAGTTTCTGTCATTTTCTGAGATAAATACATTAGATTGATCGCTATAGACTACCTTACTTAGTTTGAAGTAACTTTTATTTTAGAGGGTTACCTTTAGAGATATTATTTGAAGTACAATCATGCAAAATTAATTTTGGCAAGCATGCCAACACTCTGACACCATAGGCGTCTGCAGTAACAGGTTCTCTTAAATTGCATCTGTATTCCCTTCAGTGTGATGACAAATGTTTAATAAGTGCGCCAGTATCTAAGTTAGATATGTGGAATCAAATCTAGATAATTGTCTTGGTTTTGAAAATTTGATATTTTCATCAGACTATGCAACTTTAAGTTTGGTGTGCACATAAAAATGCTAACACTATGACAGCTTCAGCAGTAACAGATTCTAGTTCTATTAAATTGACTTAGTATTCCCTTCTATGCAGCAACAAATACTTAAATATGTACATGTGTATCTAAGCGCAATAAGTAGAATAAAATCTAGATAAGCGTTTAAGTTTTGAAATGCTCATGCTTTCATTGGACTATAGCAGTTGTAAGATGTCCATGGTATAACATCATATCTCATGTGATGTCTATGATCATAATTACCTATATGTCTGTGGTACAATCTCTTCATTTGGCATATTTTGAACACATTAATTGATTAAGCAGGATCATTTTCAATCACAAGCTCTTCCTCATTCCAATGCCCGTTGACCTATCCTAGTAATGCTGAGTGCCAGGCTACATGGCGACAAGTATCAATTTTGAAGTCATTGATTTGAATCGACTTGAGTCCCGCGTGACCTACCAAAAATGGGAAGTGGACGCTCAACTCATTCGGCCATTCCGTCTGGATAATCTCTCGTCTCATGAGGTGTCTTTGGTAAGCATGGGGGAGCACTGTAGTCTGGGGGCCGAAGCGCTGTCCCTCTTTGTCTGCACTTTGCGGACAGGCCTGCGCTACATGTTTCGTTTATTTCGGGGTAGCCCACAGCAGGGCGGGCCGTGTCGGGTGTTAGCAGATTGTGTACGCAGCGTGTGAGGGCAGCCAACCATGCCGCCGCCATTTTGATTGTGCATTGCTTCGGAAAGTTGTAGGCTACAGGTCCATTAAACCGTGTGGGTAATATGCCCGCTATATATCTAGAGATGTTTTACTGTATACAGTAAAACCTCTCTAAATCGACCGACCTTGGGACCAACTCTAAGTGGTCGATTTATGGAGGTGGTCAATTTATGGAGTTAGAATATGGTTGCAATGATATTGTTGGGACCCAAATAAAGCGATCAATATAGGGGAGTGGTCGATCTGTGGAGGTGGTCGGTTAGAGAGGTTTTACTGTATTCAGTAAAACCTCTCTAAATCGACCGACCTTCGGACCGACTTTAAGTGGTCGATTTAGGGAGGTGGTCGGTTTAGGGAGTTAGAATATGATTACAATGGTATTGGTGGGACCCAAATAAAGCGATCGATATAGGGGGGTGGTTGATCTGTGGATGTGGTCGGTTAGAGAGGTTTTATTGTATATATATATACATGCATATATTTATATATATATTTATAGCGGGCATATTGCTTCATTTCAAATAATGCATTATAAAGCATATATATACACATATATGATATACACACATATATATGTGATACATAGCGTATTAACTATTATGTGAGTATAAAGGTGCAGAAGGGAACCGCTTCATTATTATTATAATATTGTATACCGTTGCTTCTATGTCCTCCTTCTTGTACCTCCCCTGTGTGACCTGTGGCACCGCCACAGGCTGTTCCTGCCTCTAACGGATGTGGAAACCTCACTGGCACTGGAGGATTTTTCTATGCATCTATGTACACACATATATATACATATATATTTATATGTATATATATGTATAAAGATATATATATATATATATATATCTATATATCTTGCTATATAATGCATTATGGAAGGCTAAACAATATGCACGTCATATATATATATATATATATATATATATAGAGAGAGAGAGAGAGAGAGAGAGAGAGCGAGATAGAGAGAGATATGTGCTTTATAATGCATTGCGGGAAACTGAGCACAGACACTATTCTTCTACATTCTTGCGCCCTATCCACACCTACACACGTGACTAACACCGTGGAGTGGCCTAGTTTCCTCTTCTGCCGTGGTGGCGCCACTTGTGAGTGGAGTTGAGACAGAGAGAAAGTGATAGAAAGAGAGACAGCGCGAAGAGAGAAACAGAAAAGAATACCAAGTCTATAGACTACATCACGGTTCCGACTGCGCATGCGCTGAAAACGGCCTTGGGAGCAAAGCAAAGGCGTACGGCCATTGAGTTTGCCTATACGTGCATTGAAAAACGTCAGTTTTATTCAAAATTAATAGAAATCCAAAACCCTAACCGTATCAATTTAATATAATCTTTTTGTTAAACCTGTTTTCTATATGTGTTCCAAGCGGTTTGTGCCTAGGTGGTGTGGTTTTATCAATATTTTACTTTTTCTGTATGGAGATTACTCACTGCCATTGCCAATGCATTGAGTACTCTGGCTGTGGCTCTAATACTAGTGTGAGTGCCTAGATCTTTCTAAATCTAAATGCACATGGCATAATATGTGCTGATTATATTGATGTAAATGCAATGCTGGATAAAAGATTAATATCTTAATTTATTATATATATATTTTTAGTTAGTATTCTATGTTTTAAACAAGAGCTGAGATGAGCTGAAACTAGCACATTTCATAGCTGCACCCAGTGTATTAGCATGTGCCATGTGCTTTTTGGGGGGTTGTTTTGCTCTGACCCATCCCACAATGCACCGCGCCGCTGGAACCGCGATGTAGTCTATTTACTATGAACCTGTTACTGCTGAAGCCCATGGTGTCAGAATTTCAACATGCATGCCACAATTAATTTGACATGTTTTCAATCCAAATATGGCAGATTATAATGAAAGTTATTTCAAACTAAAACATGGTAGATTATGGTAATCACTTTAATATATTTTATCTTTATCTTTAAAAGATGGCAGGAAATCAGAACCATCGGAGTGCACTGGTCTTGTTCGTTCGGCATCGGTTGCGCAATAATGAACCAACTGGACCTGGTGGCCAAATTGGTCGCGAGCTCAGTTCCCAATCAAGTCAAACGAATGACTTATAAAATTAATACTTGTCACTTCCTAGCCAGGCGCTCAGCATTAATAGGATAGGGAAAGGACTGTCAGGATAATGTATCTGAGTGGGATATTAGGTCATGGTGCTGGTGGCCTAAATTCTCAATGGGGCAGCACTATAAAGTCGCCATGAGTGTGTAATGTCACAAGTCGGTAGCTGTCCTGATATGACCTTAGATGTTACCAGGACGCAACACTCCAACAATCAACCAACCGACTGTTAATCAAGGAGAACCAATGGATGGGCGTGGTCTATTAAAGTATAAGCAGTCACGTGACTCTCCCCGACTCACTCTGCCGGCGATATCACGTGATCGGCATACATTTACAGTTTCAGCTTTTAGACTGGATATGTGCCAACGCCGAGTTACAAACCGATGTAATTCGGGAACAGTCGACAACCAGGTAGTAAGTAATACGCCCCCCTGGTGACGTCATGCTAACAAAACAAGAACAGAAAGAACTAAATTTAAACAGAGTCAAACATACCATGTGACCATTGTGTATATTTCAAGCTGCACAGTCAGATGGAAACGTAACATGTTCTAACCTAAAACACTTATCTAACATTTGGTCTTATATACCAAACTTAGGTACTGGCGTGCTCATTAAAGACGTATTTGCTCCGTAGAATGGAATACTGAGTCAATTTAATAGAACCTGTCATCGTTGAAACATATGGTGTCCAGTATTTCGATGTGCATTTCAAAGCATTCACTTCAAATATTTCCTAAATTTACCCTTTAGAATAACTTATTTCGATGGTAATTTACTTTTGTACTAAGCACACTGTGGGGGTGGGGTGGGGGTGGGGTGGGGGGGTGGATGGGGGGGATGAGGGGAGAGGTGGGGGTGCGGTGTGGTGGAGGTGGGGGATTCAGCACCATACTAACCACACTGTGGGGGTGGGGTGGAGGTGGGGGTGCGGGGGTGGGATGAGGGGAGAGGTGGGGGTGCGGTGTGGTGGAGGTGGGGGGTTCAGCATCATACTAAGCACACTGTGGAGGTGGGGGTGCGGGGGTGGGGGTGGGGTGAGGGTAGAGGTGGGGGTGTGGTGGAGGTGGAGGTGGGGGTGCGGGGGTGGGATGAGGGTAGAGGTGGGGGTGCGGTGTGGTGGAGGTGGGTTCAGCACCATACTAAGCACACTGTGGGGGTGTGGTGGAGGTGGGGGTGCGGGGGTGGAATGAGGATAGAGGTGGGGGTACGGTGTGGTGGAGAAGGGGGATTCAGCACCATACAACACTTACCATGTCCAGAATCCTGGTAAGGGCACCAGTGTTATGCGATTATGGCAGATACTGCAACACATACTGCACTCCTAACGATGCCTCAATTGGTTGATTGGTTGTTGGAGTTTTGCATCCTGGCAACATCTAAGGTAATATCAAGACGGGTACTGACTTGCGACAGTGCACTCTCATGCCAACTTTATAGTGCTGCCCCACTGGGAGACCAGGCCAACAGTACCATGACCTGATATCCCACTCAGTCACATTATCCTGACACTGAGCTAGCCAGTCCTTGCCCTATCCTAATAATGCTGAGCACCAGCATAGGAAGCGACAAGTATCAATTTTGTAAGTCATTGGTTTGACTCGACCGGGAATTGAACTCCCTATCTCCCGCAGGGCAGGTCTGCGCTCTACCAGTTCGGCCACCACGCCTGGTATGAGTCCTCAAAACCACATTTCTGTGATTCCTGGGATCACAAGCCACACCATAATAAACACGAGGACATGGTTCTGAGGCTTAGGTTACTACTGCACTAATGTCGAATGCCAGGCTAAGTACAGACTAGTATATATTGTGTATAATAAGTCTTTGCTTTGTCTCTGATGGGGATCAAACCCGCGCTCCTTTCCTTGTGCCCCCCCCCCCACTTCTCTCCCCTACTCCCGACATGCAACGCATCTGCGCATCCTCATGACGTAGCAGCCAACTGTTTGTTTGTTTAGGTTTTATATCCCAGCAACATCTAAGGTCAGATCAGGACAGGTACCGACTTGTAAGAGTGTGCAGTAATAGTAACTTAATAGTGCTGCACCCAATGGGATGTGAGGCGACCAGCACCGTGGCACTATATCCCACTTAGTTGCATTATCCTGGTACTGAGCTAGCCCTCAACCAGTCCTTGCCCAATCCTAGTAATGTCATGCACAGGCCGGGCTAGCTAGCGACAAGTATACATTTGGTTAGTTATTGGTTTGACTCGGCCGGGATTCAATCTCGCAAGATTCTGCATTGAAAGCCTATACATTGACCAATTTCATATGACGTCAGCACGTGTATTTAGGTCAGTGCGCGCGCTGCTTGGCTGCAGGACAACATCCGGTCACACTGCAAACTCAATGGCTATGAGCTCAGAATATCCCAACTTTCACTATTATCTCTGTTTTTAATACTTTCAGAGAAAATTGCCCTTAAGTTAAATTAAATACTTCAGATCTTCCTCTTCAATTGCGCATTAAGATATTTGTAATCGACTCAATGAAAGCTTTTAAATTTATTTTGCAAAAATAAATGCTCTGCATAGACATAGCATTGCTGCAGCACAAATCAATGCGGTATTTACCCTTCGCGGGCTAGTTTCCATTTCAGCAAACTCAGTGCATTGTCAATGGCCGTAAGCAATCTTCTTACAGAAAAAGGGAAATATCTCTCAAACCAGTCCACCTAGAAACAAACTGCTTGGAACACATATAGAAAACATATTCAACGAATAGATTATATTAAATTCATATGGTTAGGGTTCTGAATTTCTATTAAGTTTGAATAAAATAAACGTTTTGCACTGCGCATACTGGCAAACATAGTGGCAGTGTGCATTCGTTCTGCAGCCGAGCTGTGCACGCATACACAATGTTTACAAACATTGAAATAGGTCTATACACACACACATATATGGGTCATTCTTTCAAACTGGACACGAAAGTGTGACATGGAAACCAAAAGTGAAAACCTTCCAAATAATAGCAAAGAACTTTCCAAATAATAGCCTAATCCAATGTCCTAATAATGTTTGTATGTTGTGCATATGTCAGAGTTGAAAAAAATGAATTTCACTTTTTGAATTAGAACTTATACAAAATTGAGCAATACATTAATTAATATCACTTGTGTAACATGAAAATCAAAGACACATCCAGAACCTCATTTTAACATATACAGCATAGTAAAACAAGATTTTATTGATTACTCTTAAGCAGAAAAGGTTATGACTTACAAGAAAAACTTGAAAAATAAGTTGAAAAAAGTTTGGCTACATGCATAGTGTGAATGTGTATATTTTCACTTTTTCACATTAGCACAAAATCATGTAAGCAAACTTTTAATTTCTTTCTTGGGATAGCTTCAATAAATGTACTATTGCTAACATACTTAATACACAGAGGATACAATAATTATTTGACTTGCAATCAATAAAAGAAAGAACAAATTATCTGCATCGTAATGTGGAAACCAAAATATGTGGTGCCCAGTTGTAAAGAATGACTCATATACATATATATATACACGCAAATGAAAGATCGCTAATTATGCCCCTTTCACTAACAAATGAAAGAAAGGTCGCCAACTACACCCCGTTCACTAACAAACAAAAGATCGCCAACTATGCCCCCTTCACTAACAAACGAAAGATCACCAAATATGCCCCCCTCACTAACAAACGAAAGATCACCAACTATGCCCCCCATCACTAACAAACGAAAAATCGCCAAATACACCCCCTTCACTAACAAACGAAAGATCACCAACTACGCCCCCTTCACAAACAAACGAAAGATCACCAACTATGCCCCCCATCACTAACAAACAAGATCGGCAACTACGCCCCCTTCACTAACAAACGAAAGATTGCCAACTACGTCCCCTTCACTAACAAACGAAAGATCGCCAACTACGCCCCCTTCACTAACAAACGAAAGATCACCAACTACGTCCCCTTCACTAACAAATGAAAGATCATCAACTATGCCTCCTTCACAAACAAACGAAAGATCGCCAACTATACCCCGTTCACTAACAAGCGAAAGATCAGCAACTACGCCCTCTTCACTAACTATATATATATGCTGTATTCTTGCAAGTTAACGCCCATGTGTGGGTTAACGCCCATACCCCCACTTGGCCAATATTTTGCAAACTTCCACCCCTCAAACGTCCATGTGTGGGTTAACGCCCACGCCCCACTTGGACAATATTTCATAAACGCCAACCCTTAAACACCCATGTGTGGCCAAACGCCCCCCCCCCCCCCCACACACTTCTGGGATTTGCTAATTTAAACGCTGATGGTGTTAATCCGCGAGAATTCGAGATATATATATATATATATATATATACTATATATGTACACGCCAGGCCAGTAGAGTAGCTTTATGGTGACCACGCTCCTCCTGGGTTAGGACCAAAACGAGGCGCCTCCCGGCCTTGCCCCACAATTGCCTCGGATCGATGTCACAGTGATTCCATTTGCACACGGCACCAATCCCCCTCTCCTCCTCCCCCTCCCCCCTCCCCCCTTTCCCCGGCCACTCCCCCCCCCTCCCCCCTCCCCCATCCCTCTGGTCCCGTCACACGGTCCCAGAGGCTCCCATTTCCTCGCTTCTAACCACGGCGTTGCCGTACAGCTTCCCTGTTTTAAAACTGTCAATATATATATATATATATATGTATATATATATATATATATAATGTACATATATATATATATATATATATATATATATATAAAGTATAAACTAAAATACGTATATGGGTGGAAGTTCATTGGGGGTTAGTTACTAATTATTAGAACTATTTATATGGTATTTAGAATGTAAGTGTAAGTTATTTTCTGTGTTCATTTAGTAAAGTTGTAGTAAGGTTTAATGTAGGGTTTGTTCAGTTGGAGTTAGGCAAGCGATATATATATATATGTCGGCTTGTTACAAATATTCTAGTGTTACTGTATTGTGGTTAGTTACATGAGTTTATGAATTATGCTGTTGGGGTGGAGTTGTTAGTATTACACTGGATCAGCTGTGGCCAGTGAAGCATACCATTTTCTAAACCAAAATAATTATCTAGATTTGATCCTGTATATCAAACTTAGAGAGTGGGGCACTTATTAACCAGATCGTGCTGCATAAAATGGCATGCTGAGGCGATGTAATAGACCTGCTAGTGCTGAAGGTTATGTTGTCAGAATTCGTACACGCTCGCCAAAATTATTTTCCCATCTTTTTACTTCAACTATTTCGAAAGTTAACCATTGATAATAAAAGTTACTTCAAATTAAAGTATAATGTCGATTTTGATAATCAACCTAATATAGAAACGTAGAACCATCGGACTCTGCAACTTTAAGTTTAACACAAGTGCGATGAACTTCCGAGCAACACAAATCCCAAGTCGGGAACTCAGCCTGCTGAAGTGGGATTCGCGACTGTCGGCAGTCGGGCCCGACGAGCAACTCCTTGCACTGTGTGTGTGTGTGTGTGTGTGTGTGTGTGTGTGTGTGTGTCTGGGTGTGTCTGTGTGTGTGTGCCCCGTGAGCGCCTGTCTCTTATTTAATCGCAGCAGACGACAACAACGGAACAATTTTCCGGGGAGCGAATTGGCGCGAGACACTTGGTGACGTAGTAAAGGGTCGCGCAGATATCATCTGCGTACGACGGCAAATTGGTCCCAGCGCTGGGCGAGACGGGGGCTTTAATGGTCGCCGTCCGATAAGGGGGCAACGTAGGGGAGGAAAGCGGGGGACGGAGGCGGGGGGGGGGGGTGGGGGGGGACGGAGGACATGTCGTCTGCTGCCAACTCTGAGGGGAATTCCCGCAGCTTCCTCGGATCTTTGACTGAAATGAATTCTTCTGTTCTCTAGTTTGTTGTCATCTCAGCCTTTGTCCTCCTCGGGCTCTTTTTGATATATATAATTTTTGATATATATATATATATATATATATATATAATATATATATATATATATAATATATATATATATAATATATATGTACTTATATATATATATATGTATGTTTATATAGATATGTAATTATATATGTATAGATATACATATATATATACACATATAATATATGTATATATGTATATATATGTATATAACATATATATATATATAATAAACCCCTCTAAATCGATCGACCATGGGATTGACTTTAAATGGTCCATTTAGGGAGGTGGGAGGTTTAGGGAGTTTTTTTTTATCGTTACAATGGTATTGTATGAGCAATCGTTTGAGACCCAAATAAAGCGATCGATATATATAATAAATTAAGATATTAATGTTTTATCCAGCATTTCATTTACATCAATATAATCAGCACATCTTATGCCATCTGCATTTAGATTTAGACAAATCTAGGCCTTCAGACTAGTGTTAGAGTAGAGCCATAGCCAGAGTCAGTTTTACTTATTTTATTCATGTTTTTATTTATATCCTATGGTTAATGACATATGTAGAAATAGAAAATGAGTAGGGATAATCAGATATTGGTTATATATTTCTTTGAAACAAGTTTTGGTTGACACATTTGACATTTTAATATTTAGAACTAGAATTACTTCTGGCTAATCAATAGTGATGTGAACATCAGCCTGTAAAGTGACTGAAAGTGTATGTTTCTTAGCTCAAAATGCTTAATTATGGAGAGTAGTGTCTTAAACATATTCATTATATTATCATATTGCATCCTTCCGTCCATGTTTGTGCCAAATTGTTATGTATATATATTAGTTTTGAATAAAATGGCAGATTTGTCCTATGCGTATCGGCAAACTCAATGGCCATACGCCTTTGCTTTGCTCCCAATGCCGTTTTCAGCGCATGCACACTCGGAACTGTGATGTATCATGTAGTCTATTGGGGATATGTTATATGTTTTTGAAAAAAAGAAGAAAGAAAATCAAAGGAAGAAATGTTTAAAGACAATTCTAGAATCATGCAATAAACATGTGATGCATATTCATCAAATGCATGATACTTTTTTTTAACTGGAATTTACACAGTTACTATTACAACTAATAGTAATAGTTCATTTATATTATGTATAATACTTTTATTGTCAAACAGGATTTGCATGTGGTTATTATTGCAACTGATAGTTTCATTTATGTACCAAGAAAATGTACTGAACAACCGGAAGACCAGTGCTGTGGCGCTAACAAAAGGCATTATTCACTGAATAAACTACATTTTAGTTTTTTTAAACAACATTATAATATATATTAGGTTAATCATTATGGTTTACAATACTTTACTTTGAACTAACTTTGATTAGAACTGGCTAACTTTGGAGATTTTATAAGTGTGATGATCATGCAAAGGTTGTTGTGTATGCACACGTGTTTTGATATCATGGACACCAACAATGACAGTTTCTATGTAATTAACATAACGTCCCTTCTAAATTCTATGCAGCAATAAACGCTTAATAATTGCATAGATATCTAAATTGGGCCGGTTGGACTAAATGTAAGCAAGTACTTTAGTTTAGAAAAATGTAATATTTCATCGGATTATGCAACCTCATTCACTGAATGTAAATTGTTTGTTTGTTGTTGTTTTACGTCCTAGCAAAATCTAAGGTCATATCAGGATGGATACCGACTTGTGACAGTGCACACTCATGGTGACTTTATAGTGATGCCCCACTGGGAAATCCGGCTGCCATCACCATGACCTGATATCCCACTCAGTCACATTATCCTGACACTGAGCCAGCCAGTCCTTGCCCTATCCTAATAATGCCGAGCACCAGGCTAGGAAGTGACAAGTATCAATTTTTAAGTTATTGGTTTGACTTGACCAGGTTTCGAACCCACGACCTCATGGGTTCGGATCTCCCGATCTCCCAAAACAGGAGACGGACGCTCTACTCATTCGGCCATCCCGTCTGGTTGTGAATGTAAATAAATTCAACTAAAATGTATATTGGGGGCAGTTTGACGGGAGGACGCCATAAAATAACATGAACAAAATCGCGCTGCAGCACTATGCATGTATGTAAATTCATCAGTTTGTTAAAGATGCATACTCTGATTGTTTTCAGTTTCTGCCCTATTTTTCAGATAAACATTAGATTGAAGGTTATGATTGACCTTACTTTAGCTTGCAGACATTTTGATTATGAATGCCAAATTATTTTAAAAAACGATTAAAAAAAGAAGCTAAAATGTACACATCAAAATACTGGTAATAGGTTCCATTAAATGTAGTTGGTATTTCCTTCTAGGCAGCAATAATTGTCTAATAAGGGGCCACTCAAAGTTTTCAACATGTTCAGGGTGGTCATACAAAGCATTGTACTTCCCCCCCCCCCCCCCCCCCCCCCCCCCCCCCTGCCCCAAAGTAGTACACATCAACATTTTACTACAGAACATAGAGACAAGAATATGAACGTTTTAAATATCAACATTTTATTAAGTGATAAAAGTTGTACTTGACTGACACCCACCCCTCTCTCCCACTGTCATATACTTTGTACGCGCGTGAAAATGTTGAAAATGTTGGGTAGCCCTTAAATCTATTTGTATATGGTGGATAAGTAGGAGCAAACCTAGGCAAGTGTCCTGGTTTAGACAATTTGTTGATTTCATCGGACTATGCGGCTTTAATGATAATGCTAGTAGAGGTGTGTCCATTTGAACTCTGCCGGAATGCGGGCACCCGAGGGGTCACGTGGTACCAGTCTTCGTGTGAATTGTCACTTCCGGTGTGGCCTCCTAACTTGGCTTCGTTTCCGTTTAACACTCTGAGTGTGTTTACAGATCTGTGGTTTGTGGGTTCGGAGGGTCCGGTTTCTCAAGGCTAGTTTATGTGGTTTAGTGGTATTCTCTCTCGCGCGCACTCGCGTGTTCTCTCGCGCTTTCACGTGCTCTCTCGTATCCTATCGTGCTCTCAGGTACGTGCTCTCTCGTGCTCTCACATTCTCTCCCGCGCTCTCTAGTTCTCTCTCGCGCTCTGTCGTGCTCTAACAGTAACATGCTCTCTCGTGCTCTCTCGCCCCCTCTCACGTTCTCTCGCCGTCTCTCGCCCTCTCACGCTCTCTCACGCTCTCCCGCGCCCCCCTCGCACTCTCTCGCCCTCTCGTGCTCGTGCTCTCATGCTTCTCCTAAAGTTGTTCTTTCTCACACTCATTCCTATTCTTGTACTCTCTATCTCTCTCGCTCTTTCTCATTGTGAATGGCTCCCGACCTTGGTCTCTGTCTCTGTCTCTATCCCTGTCTCTGTCTCTGTGTATGTCTCTGTTTCTGTCTCTGTCTCTGTATCTGGCTCTGTCCCTGTCTCTGTGTCTGTCTCTGTCTCTGGCTCTGGCTCTGGCTCTGGTTCTGGCTCTGGCTCTGTCTCTATCTCTGTCGCTGTCTCTGGCTCTGTCTCTCTCTGTCTCTGTCTCTGTTTGTTCTCTTTGTCTCTGCCTCGCATCTTTCTAGCTCTTTCACCTTTTCTCTTGTTCTCCTAAAGTTGTTCTTTCTCACTCTTTCCTATTCTCGCACTCTCTATCTCTCTCACTCTTTCTCGTTCTGAATCACTCCCGACCATGCTCTCTGTCTCTGTCTCTGTATCTGTCTCTGTCTCTGTATCTGGCTCTGGCTCTGTCTCTTGCTCTTGCTCTTGCTCTGTCTCAGTCTCTGTCTCTGTCTCAGTCTCCGTCTCTGTGTCTGTGTCTGTCTCTGTCTCTGTCTCTGTTTCTGGCTCTGGCTCTGATTCTGTCTCTGTCTCTGTCTCCGTCTCCGTCTCTGTGTCTGTCTCTGTTTCTGGCTCTGGCTCTGATTCTGCCTCTGTCTCTGTTTCTGTCTCTGTCTCTGTCTCTGTCTGTTCTCTTCGTTTCTGTCTCTCCGTATCTCTATTTTATCTCATAACCTCTCCACACGTTTGTAAGAACATGGAAACCAAACACAATAACCATTTAAATAGTCAGTGGGGAGGGGTGACAAGAATAGACAAGAATAGAAAAGAAAAGAAGAATAAACGGATAAATTAACCTGGGATTAGGTTGATTTCAAAATTGCTGGCAAGATTTGTCGCCGGTCGCCACCTGGAACTCAGAAGGGGGAATTTTTGGACTCAGAAACTGGTGCCTCCTACTAGTTCACCCCTCCCTACACCACACACAGACACACAGACACACAGACACACAGACACACAGACACACAGACACACAGACACACAACACACAGACACACAGACCCACAGACACACAGACACACAGACACACATACATACATACACACAGATACACAGATACACAGATACACAGACACACAGAAATACAGACACACAGAAACACAGACACACAGACACACACACATTTCCGCGAAGTAGCCCTCCCCCATGACCTGCCTGGCCAATCAGAAAGCAGCGATTCGCGATAAGCAAATTGAGTTTTATGAGCTGTTCTCTTTATGACCTAGTTTTGAGTCATATCAGGGGGGGGGGGGGGGGGGGGGGCGGTCGCAAAACTCGTAAACGGAGTAGCCAATCAGATACTCAGATTTACTCCACACACACACGGACGCACAAAACCCCCGTCTCCGCGCTACACCGGAAGCTGAGGTTGCTCCCCGAATGTGGCTGCAGACGTACATCCGGTCTGACTGAGACAGTGAGAGTGCGCGCGCAGACCGCCGTTTGTCACGTTTGACGTGGGCGATAATGGAAGGGGTTTGGGAGTGTTTTTATTTATGGCATTGTGACCTCCCGGACATGGTTAATGTGGAAATGACAGGCCTAATTAGGCTTATCTGAGCAACCCCCGGGAAGCCGGGTGTCACGGACTGGAGCAGGGTCATTAGGCGGCACCCCCCAGTGTTGTCCCACCGTGTAGTGGCCTCAATGTGGTTGTTGCTGGAGACCTGACGTGTCACAAAATGATATTTTCACACACATGCAGCAAAGAGGGTCACAAAATGATACTTTCCCACACATGGGGAACCGGGCGCGTTGGCCGAATCGGTAGAGCGCAGGCCTCCCGTGCGGGAGATTGGGAGTTCAATTTCCCCTTGAGTCAAACCAATGACTTTCAAAATTGATACTTATCATTCCTACTCCTAGCTTGGCGCTCCCGATTAATAGTATAGGGCAATCACTGGTTAGCTCAGTGTCAGAATAATGTGACTTGGTGAGGTATTGGGTCATGGTGTTGGTAGCCTGATTTCCCAGTGGGGCAGCACTATAATTAGTATAAAATCACCATGAGTGTGCACTGTCCCAAGTCTGTACCCGTCCTGATATGACCTTAGATGTTGCCAGGATATAAAACTCCAACAACCGATCCCATTCATGAGGCGACCCCCTTAAACTTGCAGAGTCCGATGGTTTTGAGTGTCTGTAATTTTGTTAAAGATAAGATTAATGACATATTGTTGCGGCTGGACAGTAAAGCCCGGTCACATAGCCGTTAGTGGACGTAGTTGAACGTAGTGGAGGCTGACGTAGTTGAACGTAGTTGAACGTACTTGAACGTACTAGCATCCATACTTTTCCGTTATGTTAACTTGGTACTAACATGGGTGAGCTGTGATGTCCGATTTAATTTTTGGACATGTTCAAAAGAGCGGTATGTTAGAGGCTGAATTTGCATCCTTGATGCTAATGTACTCTAGCATACTCTAGCATACTCTAGCATACTCTATCATACTCTAGCTTACTCGAGTGTACTCTAGCATACTCTAGCGTACTCTAGCATACATTGTCGTACTCTAGCATACTCTAGCATACTCTAGCATACTCTAGCATACTCTAGCATACTCTAGTGTACCCTAGCATATTCTAGCATACTCTAGCGTACTCTAACATACTCTAGCATACTCTAGCATACTTGGACTAAGCCCTGGTCACATAGCCATTAGTGGACATAGGTGAACGTAGTGTAGCCTAACGTAGTTGAAGGTAGTTTAACGTAGTTGAAAGTACCGGCATCCATACCGTAACATATTTATCCATACCGTAACATATTTATCCATACCAAAACCTGCCGTACCTTAAAGTATTTGAACATAGTTCAACATACTTACACCATGTTTGACCCACATTAATCTATCCTACGGATCATTACGTCCTCTAACGGCTATGATTCCCGTTGTTTTGTCAGTTTGAGTTGTTGCGTAGCTCTCTACTGCATGCGTTCTTTCTCTGTGTGTGAGTATTTTCCTACATTTCCCTACCCTCTGTGAGTTTGTTAGTTCTACAATTGGTTAGTTCTTTGATTGCTGATACTTTACTTTCCCTGACTGCCTTCACCTGGTCATTAGTTTTTGGTTTTAACGTTTTAAGTTTACCTCCAGGGTGTGTCATACCTGTTTTACTATTCCTGCTATGCAGCAATACATGCTTACTTAGGATCAAATCTAAACATGTGTTTTGGTTTAGAATGATTAAAGGGTGCATTCCTTACACACGGTATGCGGTATGCGAATGCGACAAAAAATCGAAATGCCTTGAAGCCTATGAGCTACTACATTCCTTACACGCGGTATGCGAATGCGAATGCGAATGCGTTTTTCCGATCGGTCCATGTAGCGATCGGTGCGGCATGCGGCATGCGGCAAGCGGGGTGTGAATAGAAACCTGAGTCTGATGTGTCCATTAGTTTAACACTAGGAGAGGCAACTGAGCATTACGGAACGGTCTCACACAGGGGTGAGGAGGGGAAACACATGGTGAGCTGGGCACCCGGGAGACATACGGTTAGGGGAAAGCTAAAAATGCTACCATATGCACAGAAATATGAATACTTATCTATAAGTTGGTTAAAATAAAGGTAGGAACCCCCATGTGACGTACGAAAAGGTACATAGATATAAATGCAATATTTGGTCAGAGCAGTATGGAGAATAATTGTTTATTTTTATTTTTTAAATATAGCCAGTCGTGTGCCGCATACCGCATACCGCATACCGCATGTAAGGAATCATGCCATTCGCATACCGCATGCCGCATGCCACATACCACATACCGCGTGTAAGGAATGCCTGCTTTATGCTTTCATCGGAGTGTGCAACTTTAACAAATCTGGTTCTTCTCCAGCAGCCAAACTGTTTGTTTTGTTTGTTTCTTTGGGTTTTACAACCTAGCAACATCTAATGTCATATCAGGTTGGGTACTGACTTGTAACAGTGCACACTCATGGGACTTTCATAGTGCTGCTTCACTGGGAGACCAGGCTGCCGGCACCATGACCTGGCACAGTCACATTATCCTGATACTTAGCTAACGAGTCCTTGTCCTATCCTATTAATGCCGAGCGCCAGGCTAGGTAGTGACAAATATCAATTTTGTAAGATATTGATTTGACTCAGCCCGGGTTCCAATGCCCAACCTTTCACACGGGAAGCCTGTGCTCTGTAGATCCAGTCACCGCATCCGGTGCCTGTAGGCAGCTCTCCATGTCTACTGCAGAATGCAGGGCCCGTATGCATGAAGAATTATTTATCGAGCCTGGTGGTAAGGACCGAGTTCGGGGTAGATATCGCCGGTGGTAGGAAATGGGTCACGGGGTATGCACGGAGCCAAAGCGCGGAGGTGTTAGCTACCCTAGCAGTTATTTATAGATTTGGGAAATCCCTCTGTGCCTGCTTACATTCGTCGATTCGACAATATGAATAACGCTGCCGATGTAGCTGCTACGTTAATATCGCTTCGAATTCAGGGTTAATTTAATAAAATTTCACTTATTGCGTATGTAATTCTGGTAAATATGGTCGCATTCAATAGATTTGGCCCGAGTCGGTCCCTACCCCAGCCCTTATATCTGCTACTAAGTGGGGGTAGCTTACCCTACTTTTACCCTCCGGGGTTTGCCTACCCCGGTCACATGCATAGCGACTTTTCGCCGCTACCCCGGATATCCCCTCTACCCCTAGGGGTAGAGCGCTACCACCACCCCATGCATATGGGCCCAGATCTCTGCTTTCACTGAGCAAAAAAGAACGATCAGCCTCACATACACACACACTTAGCATCTGGGTTAGAAGTGGATACAGCTTTTACATCTAGATTCAATAAAATGGCGATTGATGTGAGTCTAGGCAGAACGGCAAGACTGGCGAACAGTTGAACTGGGGACGTTATTCACGGGGCTCCATGGAGAAGGGCCGTGCATATATTACGTCACACTCATGTTAATCTCTTTCGACACCCCATATTATGCTAGATACTACACACACATTACCCCACCGTGACCTGACCTTAGAAGTTAGATGTGTGCTTTGTGTCTGTTGTTGTTTGATGTCCTAGCAACATCTAAGATCACATTAGGACGGCTACGGATTTGTGACCATGTGCACTCATGGCAACTTCATAGTGCTGCCCCACTGGGAGACTAGGCCACTGGCCCCATGACCCGTTATCCTACTCAGTGACAATATCCTGACACTGAACTAACCAGTCCTTGTCCTATCCTATTAATGCCGAGCGCCAGGCTAGGTAGTGACAAGTATCAATTGTATAAGTCATTGGTTTGACTAGACTGGGATTCAAACTCCCGACCTTCCGCACGAGAACCCTGTGCTCTACCGATTCGGTGACTGCGTCCGGTGCCTTAAGGCCCTGTCAGACTACAACGTTTCTCACCGGCGTGCCGGCAATGTGCAAACTATTTGCAACCCGTCGAGAAACGTCCAACTTTGTGGGAGAAAGTTTGATGGGTTGCAGCGTGTTAGTGGCATGTTTTTGGCGCATGGCCAAAGGGTTTTGACGTGCGGCGGAACAACATGTGACCATCCCGCCAGCGGGTTCGCAGCGTGTTATCGGTGCGTTGTCGGTGCGCCGCCGGCCCACCGATGGCGTGGGGGTAGCACGTCATTAAATGTTCGCAGAACGCCGGGTAACGTTAAGCGCGCGGAAGATGCACCAGCAACCCATCAAGACGCGCCAGCAACATGTCCAACATGTCGAGAAACGCTGGAGCAACGCCAATAGTACGCCCACTACACATCGATGGGAGGTCACCGACGCGCTGACGGAACGATCGCAGTTTGGCGAAAAAAATGCCAACGTTAATCGACGTTGATCAATATCCTGCCAGCGTTCCACCGGCACGCCGCCAACGGGTTGGACGTGTTGCTAACGCGTCCGTAACGCACCCGCCAACATGCTGACGTGCGTTGCGGCCCGTCAAAAGTTTTGTGCAAGCACAAAACGATAGGCGCGACCCGATGCGCGCCGACGGATGCCGATGTATCCATTTACATGTTGCTATCCCTCAACGTGTACCGACGCGCCGGTAACGTGCCGGTAATGCGCCGGTAATGTGCCGGTAATGCGCCGGTAACTCGCCGGTAACATACCGGACGTGTACCAATGTTTCGACCAAAAAGGCAACACGTCGACACGCGTTGGTGGGAAACATCGTAGTGTGACAGGGCCTTTAGATGTTGCCAGGATGTAAAGCCCCTCCGTCAGAAGACACCTGCGTCACGTGATGCCGGGGTGCTTTCTCTGTGCATATAATTAAAGAATGCTCACCGATGTTTTGTTGGTGTCCGTCTCCAAACATGTATCGCCTACAAACAACCCCTGATTCTCTTACACCCCCCTCCTGGTGAGCCAGTCATTCTCTGGTCCCCGCCCACTTTGAACCGTGATCAACGCTTGCTTTCCGTTGACCTTCAAACCTTTACCGGCATATATTTTCCCTGTCAGAGAAAATCAGCTCAATCCAAATCTAGTCTTAGTATTTTCCTCTCATTCCACTTCAATTATATATATATATATATATATGCTTCATACGCCATTACACAAGTATAACAAGCTGGAAGATCCATCTACTCCCCAGCCACTAAGTCATCGGCTGGTTAACTCTACTCATTAGGTCATCTATTGGTACCTCATGACCTCCCCGCATGGCGCCACCTGCTCGCCCATGCCTCAGTGGCCGTTATGCTCACTCACTCTACCGCTGAAAAAGAAAAATATGTATATATTTATATGTATATATTTATATAATATATATATATATATGAATTTGCTCAACCATTGGGCCTCACTGAAACATCTATGTACAAATATACCGGATAAGCATATATATTTCAAATTAATATATCAACATCCATCCTGAGGTCATATACAGTGCCATCCTCGTTGCGCTTAGTACGATTTCTAAAATACCCCCCCCCCGCACCCCCTCGCCGTGACGTACCGTGGGCGTGTCCCCTCAGGTGCCCACTTCTCCACGCATCACTGGGCACACGAGGGCCACTTGACGGTCGGCGTTGGCTGCTTGTTGCCTCGCTGTTAACACACTGTCTCTGCGTGCTTTCCAGATTATTTAATCTGAAATTCGCAGACGATACACCCACTGACAATCGCGACAGTCGGGCAGTGTGGTGGGTAACCGCACACGTACAACTTCGAGATTCGAGAGATTTCGTGAATCCTCCATAAGTAACTTGTTAGCCCATTCACAGCGCCACCTATCAGTTCACCAGTACATTAGTGTGGTGCTGCTGAACACATTCACAGTGCCACCTATCAGTTCACCACTGTATTAGTGTGGTGCTGCTTAACACATTCACAGCGCCACCTCTCAGTTCACCACTACATTAGTGTGGTGCTGCTTAACACATTCACAGCGCCACCTATCAGTTTACCACTGTATTAGTGTGGTGCTGCTTAACACATTCACAGTGCCACCTATCAGTTTACCACTGTATTAGTGTGGTGCTGCTTAACACATTCACAGCACCACCTATCAGTTTACCACTGTATTAGTGTGGTGCTGCTTAACACATTCACAGCGCCACCTATCAGTTCACCACTGTATTAGTGTGGTGCTGCTTAACACATTCACAGCGCCACCTATCAGTTCACCACTACATTAGTGTGGTGCTGCTTAACACATTCACAGCGCCACCTATCAGTTTACCACTGTATTAGTGTGGTGCTGCTTAACACATTCACAGCGCCACCTATCAGTTTACTACTGTATTAGTGTGGTGCTGCTTAACACATTCACAGCGCCACCTATCAGTTTACCACTGTATTAGTGTGGTGCTGCTTAAAACATTCACAGCGCCACCTATCAGTTTACCACTGTATTAGTGTGGTGCTGCTTAACACATTCACAGCGCCACCTATCAGTTCACCACTGTATTAGTGTGGTGCTGCTTAACACATTCACAGCGCCACCTATCAGTTTACCACTGTATTAGTGTGGTGCTGCTTAACACATTCACAGTGCCA
The DNA here is from genome assembly GCA_030323885.1 of Branchipolynoe longqiensis. NCBI lineage: Eukaryota > Metazoa > Annelida > Polychaeta > Phyllodocida > Polynoidae > Branchipolynoe > Branchipolynoe longqiensis. Next base: position 48,016,803 of record CM059197.1, read on the forward strand.
CCTATCAGTTTACCACTGTATTAGTGTGGTGCTGCTTAACACATTCACAGCGCCACCTATCAGTTCACCACTACATTAGTGTGGTGCTGCTTAACACATTCACAGCGCCACCTATCAGTTTACCACTGTATTAGTGTGGTGCTGCTTAACACATTCACAGCGCCACCTATCAGTTCACCACTGTATTAGTGTGGTGCTGCTGAACCCATTCAGTCTTCTTCACAAAGCATACTGCGCTGTGAGCTACTACATACCCCCAACCTTAGTTCCTCCACTATCATCAGAGGGCGCGCTGGCGGTGGAAATCCCAGCTAAGGCCTTTTTCACAGAGACTGTTGCATAGTGAAATGCTACCCACAATATCAGTTCTTCCCGGTGGTGATAGAAATCTGCTATAAAACCTCTTACACATAGCATACTGCACGTAAGCTGTTACCCACACCAATAGTTCTTGCCACTTCCTTCAGAGGGCAGGTTGGTTGTGGAAATCCTCTATACGATATTTTCTACATAGTAATATTAGAATACTGCACAGTAAGCTGCTACCCACACCAGTAGTTCTTACCACTACCGACAGAGGGCGGGTTGGTTGTGGAAATCCTCTATACAATATTTTCTACATAGTATACTGCACAGTCAGCTTCTACCCACACCAGTAACTGCTGAGGACGGGTTGGTGGTGGACATGTTCGGTGAGTGTCGTTGAATGTATGCACGCCCTGTTTGACTAGGGGTGAGGGTGAGGGTGAGGGGGGAGGGGGAAGGGGGGGGGGGTGGTGGTGGTGGTGACGATCTGCTAAATCCATTGAAAGGGGCGGGTAAGGGGCCTGGTGAGGGCTCGGGGGGGGGGGGGCACTTTATATAGAGTATTAAATTCCAATGCGCTTTCAAGGAGCGACATGTGATACATCTATACCACCAGAAAGAAAAATCAATCAGCGGTCGGCGTACAACTAGTGATAGAAAAACTAGTGATAGGCGTACAACTAGTGATAGGAAAACAAAAAAAGAAGCCAACAACAGAACAACAAAAAAGCAGTGGAAGGCGAGATGGTAGTTGTTTCGTTAGTTCCCAATCGGCGGGGCATTACATAGAAATAGTGAGTAGATTTCTTTTCAGGGAGAGAGAGGGACAGAGAGAGGGAGGGATAGAGAAGGGAGGAGGGAGGAAAGGAGGGAGGGGGGATGAGGGAGAGAGGGCGGAAAGGCCGGAAAAGAGGGACAGAGAGGGAGGAAGGGAGGGATAGAGGAGAGGGGGCTGGGGGGGGGGGGGGGGGGGGAGAGGGGGGTGAGGGACGGAGAGAGGGGGGGAAGATATTGAGGAGAGGAGGAGGGAGGAATAAAGAGAGGGCTAGAGAGGCAAATAGCGGTAGAGAGAGGGAAAGAGCGAGAGAGAGAGGGGGAGAGAGGGGGTGAGAGGAGGAAGGAAATGGGGGAAGAGGAGGAGAAGAGTGGAAGGGGAGGGAGAGAGAGGGGGCAGAGTGGGGGGAGAGAGGAGAGAGTGGGGTAGAGGTAGGAAGAGATAGGGAGAGGAGAGGGAGGGAATAGGGGGTACCGGAAAGAAGAGAGGGGGGGAAGATATTGAAGGAGAGGAGGATGGAGGAATAAAGAGAGGGCTAGAGAGGGAGGAGATAGCGGAGAGAGAGGGGAGAGAGGAGGGGGAGAGAGGGGAGAGAGGGGTGAGAGGAGGGAGAGGAAATGGGGGAAGAGGAGGAGAGAGTGGAAGGGGAGGGAGAGAGAGAGGGGCAGAGTGGGGGAGAGAGGGAGAGAGTGGAGAGAGGTAGGAAGAGACAGGAGAGAGAGGGAGAGAGAGGGGGGGAATAGGGGGTACCAGAAGAGAGAAGGGAAGAGTGAGGGAAAAGAGAGAGAGGGGAGAGAGGGTGGGGGAGAGGTAGGAAGAGACAAGGAGAGAGAGGAGAGAATAGGGGGTACGGAAGAGAGAGGGGGAGGTCAGGAAAATAGAGAGAGGGAGAGAGTGGGGGAGAGGTAGGAAGAGACAGGGAGAGAGAGGGAGGGAATATGGGGTACGGAAGAGAGAGGGGGAGTGAGGGAAAATAGAGAGAGGGGGGAGAGAGGGGAGAGAGAGGGAGGGAATAGGGGGTACCGGAAGAGAGAGGGGGAGTGAGGGAAAAGAGAGAGGGAGGGAATAGGGGGTACCGGAAGAGAGAGGGGGAGTGAGGGAAAAGAGAGAGGGAGAGTGAGGGAAAAGAGAGAGGGGGAGTGAGGGAAGAGAGAGAGGGGGAGTGAGGGAAAAGAGAGAGAGGGAGAGTGAGGGAAAAGAGAGAGGGAGGATACATTGATGAAAGCATCACTATTTCTAAGAAAGCGTTACAGTTTCTGAACCAAAACACGCATCTAGAGTTGATCCTACATATTCACCTCAGAGACTAATTTGTAAATATGTTTTGACGCACGTGAATGGAACAGCATGTCAATTTAATTGAGCCTGTAATTGTTGATGCGCATTTCGATGTTGATGTGCCGCATTTCGATGTGCTCGCCAAAAGTAATTTTGCATATTTTAATTTGAAATATTTCCTAAATTAACCATTTATAATAAAGGTTACTTCAAATTAAAGTAATGTACATGGAAAAGCAAGTCAATTTGATAGAACCTGTTGATGTGCATAGTGTCCAGCATTTCGATGTGTTCACCAAAAGTAATTTTGCGTGCTTACATTTTTTTTTTAATCTCCAAAGTTAATCAAAGTTATTTTCACTAAATTAAAAACTCTCTAAATGTGGTGCTCTTCTATTATATTTAGAGCTTCAATTGTGAGGACACAGAACCTGCATCCGCACAGAACGGGGGTTATTCCCGCCACTACTGACATAACTTTAACGTAGCTAGTTTCGAGTCGCGCAGATTTCACCACATCGCTATTTTCGCGCGACTTGAAAAACAATCCCATTCAAGTCAACTCGGGATACATACGATCTGCGGCTTCAAGAATCCAGACGGCAAATTCAATATGGCGATTATCTTGTGGGAAACATTCTCTCCTCCCCTCTATCTCTTTCTCTCTCTCTCTGGCTCTCTCTCGCACTCCCACACTCTCTCTCCTTTCTCTTTCGTCTGAATGTTGCGCGAATTGTTGGTCGGCTCGGGAAAGTTGTTCCCTGTCGTCTGCTTCTTAGTTGAGTCACGTCGGACTGCCGACACTTCCATCCGGGGAGGTCAGTGACAGACGGGGTGGTGTGACGGTGGTGTGATGTTGGTGTGATGGCGGTGTGATGGCGGTGTTATGGTGGTGTGACTGTGGTGTGATGCCAGTGTTACGGTGGTGTGATGGTGGTGTGACAGTGGTGTGATGATGGTGTGACGGTGTTGTGACAGTGGTGTGATGACGGTGTGAGGGTGGTGTAATGGCGGTGTGATGGTGGTGTGACTGTGGTGTGACAGTGGTGTGATGGTGGTGTGATGGTGGTGTGATGATTGTGTGATGATGATGTGACGGTGGTGTGATGGTGGTGTGACGGTGGTGTGATGGTGGTGTGATGGCGGTGTGATGGTGGTGTGACAGCGGTGTGATGATGGTGTGATGATGATATGACGGTGGTGTAATGGCGGCGTGACGGTGGTTTGACAGTGGTGTGTCAGTGGTGTGATGGGCCGTGAGGTGTGAAGGGGTGGGTCGAGTGGTGATGGTCATATTAAGATGTCAGAGCGGTGTAGTGTGTGTATATTTTTACTCGCATAATACGTCAGACATCACATGATATAATGATGTATATCATTATATGTGTATGCATATGCATGTACTCATGGATATGCCGGACTCTGGCCGAATCGATCAAGTGCAGGCTTCTCGTGCAGAAGGTCAGGAGTTCGAATCCTGGCCGAGTCAAACCAATGACGTATAAATGATATACTTGTCACTACCTAGCTGAGTGTTTAGCATTAATAGGGTATGGCAAGGACTGGTTAGCTCAGTATCGGGATAATGCGACTGTGTGGAATAACGGGTTATGCTGCCAGTGACCCAGTTGGACAGTGCTCGGTACCTGTCCTGACGTGACTGTGGATGTTACTAGGGTGTAAAACCCTAAGAAACAAACATGTGGCGATTGATGACCTCAGTTCTGCTGCCGGCCAGTGGATACAGATGTACTCGGCTAGTGATTTAGGGTTATTTTGTGACGAAATGGGGAAACTCTGCGACCGGCGTCCCATATCCGGTGGCGGCCCCAGGCGGAGAGCCATTGACTTCAAAAGCAAGGTGCGCAAACGAGGCTGCGCACACTATGCCTTCGCTTTTGCGCATGCGTCCTGCGAAGTGCTGCAACTTTGACAACTTCCGTCCGAAGTCGTACTGACTGATTGTCGTCTGACGTGTGTTCACATCGCATCGCCCCACTGCAGCGTTATTTCACTAAATGTCAACTCCCTAAATGTCACAGTAGCACTAACGATCACACTCACTAAATGTCACAGTCGCGCTGAAGGTCACACTCCCTACATGTCACAGTCACACTAAAGGTCACACTCACTAAATGTCACAGTCGCACTGAAGGTCACAATCACTAAATGTCACAGTAGCTCTGTAGGTCGCACTCAGTAAATGCCACACTCACTAAATGTCACACTCACTAAATGTCACACTCACTAAATGTCACAGTTGCACTAAAGGATACACTCACTAACTGTCACACTCACTCATGGGAATGTGCACTAAGTATTACAAACACTAAATGTCACACAGTAAATTTTACTCACTAAATGTCACTCACTAAATGTCACTCACTCATGGGAACACATGCTAAGTATTACATGCACTAAATGTTACACAGTAAATTCCACTCACTAATGTCACACCCACTAAATGTCACACAATAAATTCCACTCACTAAATGTCACTCGCTGATGGGAACATGCACTAAGCATTACACACACTAAATGCCACAGTCAATTTCACTCACTAAATGTCATGCTATCTAAATGCCACACTTACTTATGGGAGCACGCACTAAGTATTGCAACACTAAATGTCACAATAAATTCCTCTCACTAAATGTCACCCTCACTAAATGTCACTCACTCATGGGAAAACGCACTGCATATTACACACGAAATGTCACACAGTAAATTGCACTCACTAAATGGCACACTTACTAAATGTCATAGTAAATTCCACTCACAAAATGTCACACTCACTAAATCTAGTAAATGCCACACTACCTAAGTATGACGCACATCCCATAATTATTTCTTTTGTCTATTGATTCCTATCTGATTGGTTAAATAAACGATGTTAAGGGAGAAAAGAAATGCAAATATCAATAGTCGTACATATAGACACTAATAATTATTATATTAATGATAATGATGACGGAGATGACAATTATATTATTTATAATGACACTAATAGTGATAATATTAACATTAATATCAGTGGTAATAATAGTGATACCGATCGTCATAATAATAATAATAGTGATACTAATACTGATAATAATGATAATATTGTTAATATTAACATTAATAATGGTGATAATAACTGATATAAAGATTGTGATAATAAAAGGGATACTAATGCCGATAATAATGATAATAATATAAATACTAATAATACTAAGAAGAACGAAAGTACTATTGACAACTAGCTCTAATAACACTGACAGTAGCGATGAAAATAGTGGTAATAATGACACTAATAATAGTGTTAATAATAGCGATAATAATAGTGGTGCTGATAATAATAATAGTAATAATAATAATGGCGATAATAAATGCGATAATTATAGTGATAATCATTGCATAATAATAATAGTGGTAATAATGATGATAATAATAGCGATTATAATGATTTACTGACAACACTAATGATAAAAGTAATGATAGTAATATCGATGATGATAATGAGCATAATATCAAATGATTATTGCTTAGTTTAAGCGAAGAATCTACAACATTCCAAAGGGTTGATATTAACACCGATAATTATATTAAAGGAAATGCTCATAGATTTCAAATCATTAAAACAATAATCATCAATAGAAACTGAAATGCCAACGTATTTTAACATTTACCGTGATATCGGAGCAGGCCCGGTCTGATATCAGTTTCGTCAGTTCGGACGACGTGACTGCGAATTGCGCTAGATATCAAAATAAGGAATGTGCTAGCAACACCACTTAGGCCTTTAATACCTGTAATTACCTGTGAGGTATTTGTGAACAGCCAGTATTTTAAAAACTTTTAATCTCCCAACTCGTGACATCTACTGGAGATGCTGTGACTGCTTCACACTGTAAAGCTGCGCATGAGCATGCGCAAACACCACTTCTTATGCGCAGTAAATTTGATAGCTCTGCTCTGGTCTTTGCTCTATGCAACGATTACTTAGAGAATATACCAATTGATTAACCTTCTTATTAGCATTTACTAAATGTCTAAACTCTAATGTTTTCACACATAGCAATGGACGGAATGAACCCTGTAATTAACTGGATAATTTGTAGAATTTGCATTTAATTGATATTCTAGTTCAAATCATGATATGACCTGAGATGATGCCAGATCGTAAAGCCCCGACAAACAAACATTTCTAGTTTGGCAAATAGCGCAATACTTCATAAAATGTTGCTACTTTTTCAATTATTAAGTCCTAATTGAGAAACCAGACCACCCCCTCAGATTACACGTAAAAAGGGGGGAAGGGAAGTAGATTACAGAAACAACAAAGAGGACTGGCAAAAAAGAGCAACATAATGTTTCCATTAGCTACTTGCTGGCTTTGTCTATAGTTGTAAGAGCCATTTTGGCCGTGACTCCTTTGGGGTGGGCGATAGCACCACCACGTACATATACACACCCACATCCCTGCACATACACACACCTACACACCCACATCACCACTCACCCACACAGATCCACACACCTACGCACACAGATCACACCACATGCACACATACATAGTCACACCCCCACACCCCCCACATACTAACACACACTCGCACATCCACTCACACAGCCACCCACCCACATACTCACACTCCCACGTGCACGCCCACATAACCACCCCCACATACACACCTACACACCCACACACCCACATACACACCCACATAGTTACCCATCCACACTCACCCAGGCATACACACACCCACACCCACACACCTACATAGCCACCGATACCTACCCCACCCCCACATACACCCACACCCACATAGCTACCCATACCCACCCACACACCTACACACCCACATCCCCCACATACACACCCATGTAGTCACACACCCACACACCCACATACCCACATACCCCCGCCCACTCACACATCCACCCACATAGCCACACACCCACACACCCACACCCCCCAACATACAAACACCTACACGCCCAAATAGCCTCACACCACATACTCAGGCACCCGTATACACACCTACGCACCCACATAGCTACACACCTACACACTCACACATCTACCCACATACCCACACACATACACACACCCACATACACACATACCCCCCCGCCAACACCCTCACCCCCACACACTAACACCTACACACCCCACACACTACACCCACCACACGCACACAGCCACACATCCCGCACACCTACACACACCACACCCACATGCCACCATCACCTCCTATACCCAGTGGTCATTTACATTTTGTAGTAGTCACTAACACATAGCCTGGGGACATGGGCCGTAGAGAAACACCTAAATGTGGATGTTTCACAGCAGTTTGTCAAAGTGAGTGGGAGGTGGGGCGTGGGTGGGAGGGGGGGAGGTAGGTGTGGGGTGGGGGTGGTAGGGGTGGCAGTTGTAAGACAGGAAGGCCAGGTAGAATTACAAACTAACACAAATGCATTTCACAGCCTTTAAAGTGCCGGCCCAGCTTCGCAGGTGTCGCTGTAGCGAATTGATACTCTGCGTCTGTGTAGACACATTTATAAATGAAAGAGACAATAGACTGCCAGACATGTCGGCTGGTTTCCCCTCCTTGCACCGGACAAGATGGCCGAATTGGTAAGAGTGCTGGCTGGCCTCCTGTGCCGGAGGTCATTGGGTTTGAATTTTGACCGAGTCAAAACAATAACTTATAAAAGTTGCTACCTAGCCTGGTGCTAGGCATTAATAGGATAGGACATGGACTGGTTTGATTAGTGTCAGGATAATGTGACTGAGTGGGATATCAGGTCATGGTGCCAGTGGTGTGGGGCAGCATTATTCTTCCCTTGCATATATGTGAGTCAACGGAATGTTTTATTTATTGCTAAATAAATGGAGGAAGCCATTGATTATCAATATCTGTGAAACAATTAAGATGTTTTGTTTGTTTGTTGTTTTACGTCCTAGCAACATCTAAGGTCATATCAGGACGGGTACCGACTTGTGACAGTGTGCACTCATGGCGACTTTATAGTGCTGTCCCACTGGGAAACCAGGCCGCCAGCACCATGACCTGGTATCCCACTCAGTCACATTATCCTGACACTGAGCACACCAGTCCTTGCCCTATCCTAATAATGCCGAGCGCCTGGCTAGGAAGCGACAAGTATCAATTTTAAAGTCATTGGTTTGACTCGACCGGGACTCGAACCCACGACCCCACGATCTACCAGCACGGGAGACGGACGCTCTAACTCATTCGGCCATCCCGTCTGGTTAACAATTAAGATCATGTCAATACATTGGGAACTTTATAAATTTAGATTTAGAAGTTTATATTTAGATCTTGAGTAAGAATCACTTACTAATTGTAACTGGGGTATGTAGTTATTTAGCTGGTTAAACATGTTGAGTGTCTTCCATATTTTGCAGTGAGACCGTAAATATACGATCGTAGGACTGAGCCATATATAAGTACTTCATTGTATTGCTATATAATTAAACTTCCATGTTATTATATAATATTGAATTTATTATTACAATAATGGTCACAACACATGTCTCCTTACCTTTGTTTTCATGTTCTGATGTTGGCAATTATATAGATATGTAAATATATATATAATCTTCTTTAATAAACCACAAGGACTTCCCCTTGTCTGTAATCAAATGACATAGTCAGAAACAAAGAATTTGAGGAGTGGGACGTAGCTCAGGTGGTAGAGTGTCCACCTCTGAAGGTGTGGTTCATCCGATCGATCCTGCTTCGTGGATCCATTTGCAGTTTGAGTTATTTTCCATTCCAACCACTGGTCCACAACTGGTTCATCAAAGGCTGTGGTATGTGCTGTCCTGTCTGGGAGAAAGTGCATATAAAAGACCCCTTGCTGCTTATCGGAAAGAGTAGCCTATGTGGCGGCAGCGGGTTTCCTCCAAAGAAATATGTCAGAATGACCATCAGTTTGACGTCCAATAGCCGATGATAAAAATCAATGTGCTCTAGGGGTGTCGTTAAAGCTGCATAGTCCGATGAAATATCAAATTTTCAAAACCAAACCAAATATCTAGATTTGATTTTACACATCTAACTTAGATACTGATGCATTTATTAAACATTTGTTTCTGCGTAGAAGGCAATACCGAGTCAATTTAACAGAACCTATTACTGCAGAAGTCTATGGCGTCAGAGTTTTGGCAAGCTTGCCAAAACTAACTTTCCATGTTTGCACTCAAAATATCTCAAAAGTTTACCATTTAAAATAAATGTAACTTTCAACTAATGTAAAGTAGATACTAATATATTTATCTCAGAAAAAATACAGAAATTCAAAACTATCAGACTATGCAACTTTAAATAAAACAAGCTTTACTTTTCTTTGAGGCAAAGAATTTAATTCAATAGAGTACACTCCTGCAACCATCTGTTTATATGGCTACCCTCGTTTTGGGTTAAGAATTTCAAATATAAATTAAATATAGTTTAAAGCCGCAGGTTGACCATAATTATCCACATTACTTTAGTTTGAAGTGACTTTTAATTGAAGTAGCTAACTCTTGAAGTGTGAAGAAGTTAAATTAATGTTGGCGTGCTCTGACATCATAGCCGTCAGCAGTAACAGGATCTATTAAATTGACTGAGCATTCCCTTATACTAGTTTTAGTTATTTGCAGCAACACATGTGTAGTGGTCTGCACTGACCGCTCAGGCAAGTAACCACATAGACAGGTAGGCGTGGGGAGTGTGTTGATATCAGGGAGCCTAGGTGGTGTAATGGTTAGCACACTGGCCCGGAATGCAAAGAGATGTGGGTTCGAGTCCCGCTCTAGGCACAGTATTTCCCATTTTCATCACCCCCACGACACTGGTTGCCGTGACCAGGATCCTGTACAAGCTTTGCGCTGTATGGTTGTTGAACCTACCCTGTGTATGTATGTGTTAGTGCATTGCCTGTATGTATGTAATTGTAAGCATTACAAGACTTACAATTCCAGGGGGACGAGTGTAGTGGTCTGCACTGACCTCTCAGGCAAGTAACCACATAGACAGGTAGGCGTGGGGAGTGTGTTGATATCAGGGAGCCTAGGTGGTGTAATGGTTAGCACACTGGCCCGGAATGCAAAGAGATGTGGGTTCGAGTCCCGCTCTAGGCACAGTATTTCCCATTTTCATCACCCCCGTGACACATGTTTAATAAGTGCAGCACTATCTAAATCAGATCTGTAGGATCAAATCTAGATAACTGTTTTGGTTTCGGAAAGTTGCTTCTTTCACTGAACCATGCAACTTTAAGCCCATTGATTTGACCCAGGCAGGGTTCGAACCTCACAACCTGTCACCACAGATTCTGCTATACAGCTGCATATTAGAATCATTGCTGTCACCCGCTTTGAGTCTTTGGTAGGTTGTGGGATTCGAACACCTTGTTTGAACCCTGGCCGAGTCAAATCAATGACTTGAAAAGAATTAGTTGTGTCGCTATTATTGCCTGACATTAGCAGGATAGTGTCATGAACAGTGGAATGAGGAAGACCAATTGTCCGCAATTGAAATTTCCACTGCTGAATCAACTAATGTACCCCCCCCCCCCAAAATAACTTATTTGGTGATCACGTCTTGTCGTTGGATGTTGATAGGATCTAATATCCCGACAAGCATGCAAGTAACACTTTCTTCTTTAAACAAAAATTACCATTTTGTTCAAAGATGTAGTAAAAAAAAGGCACTACAAATCTATTTAAAATAAGTCCAGCAATGTGCAGAGAGCTGCTAGGGTCACACTGCGGAGGTGCCGCTTTCCGCCTTCAGGTAATGCTCACCAAGCAGGCATTACCCGGCATGCACCAGGGTAATGCCTGCGTGTGTATGGGTGTGTATGTGTGTGGATGTGTGTGTGTGTGGGATTGGGGCTGGGTGTGGGGGGGGGGGGGTGTTCCCTAATTGAAACCCTCCGGTACCAGCCTGAAGCACCCAGAGGTCAATGGAACGCTAAACCGGCAGAGGTCAGTGTGTTTAGTGACCACCAGGGGTCGCCACAAGCATTGTCACCGCCGCTGCACCAGCTGCCATGACCCCTCCCTCCCCCCTCCCCTCCCGCTCGCCCTCCCACCCCCCTCCCACTCCCCTTCCCCCTCCTCCTCCCCCCCTTTCCACTCACCTCTCCCCTCACCTCACCCCTCCTCCCTCCCCTTCCCTCAACCTTCCACCATTCCTCACCCCTCCCCTCCCCCCTCCCCCTCCGCAGCCCCTCCCTTTCCCCCTTCCCTTCCCTCTCTCTTACTCCCCCCCCCCCCTCGTCTCCCCTATCCGTGTTTCAATTTCCCTGACCCTGACCCCTCCTCTCCCCTCTCTATCTGCCCTATCCGCCACAACCCACCCACCTCTAACCCACCCACCCCTCTCACCCACCCACCCCTCTCTCACCCAACCCGCACCACTCACATTTTACCCAGCCTCACAAATGAACAGAGACATACTGACTAATACCCCCCCCCCCCCCCCCATGGACACCATAACCCGACCCAACCCCTCCCCCACCTAAATCACTCCCTCCACAAAAACTGTTTCATCCCACAACCTCATCGTCATCACCTGGGGAAAACCAACCACACAATTGATAATTTAATAATATAATAATATAACAATGATAATGATGAACATGATAATAATACCGATAACAATAATAATAAATTACCAGTAATAACCATCAACCAAAACAAGAACAATAATAATAATATGAATAATACTGTATATAGGAGTTATTTAATTTAATTGGAACACTCCAACCAATAATAATAATTATGTTGTTATTAATCTATATGTTTTATGTATCCTAATTAACTGCTGGGTATATGTATGCCATGTATAAAGTGGGAATATGGTCACTATAGTGACATGTTCGCTGTCTTCCTGGATACAGCATATAGCTATAGACAAAACATTAAACTTCTAACAAAACCACAAAGGGCTACTAGTACTAGAGCAAATAATGCGCCACTACTAAAGCAGACCAGAAGCCAAATAAAAGCTCATGAGAGAAGCACGCTGGAAATGGCTGCCAAGGTGTGGAATGCCCAAATGGTAAATGAACGACAAATTCCTGACCTAAAAACTTACAAAAAATATCTGTGCAAAATAAGGCTTAGGAAACCCCCAATAAACTGCACTGCAAAGGGGCATGTGATATGTCACGGCCCACCAGCGGGACGCCCAATGGAAGGTAACCATGCCAAAAGTAGCCAGATAACACACCACACAGCTACGTACAAGCCTATGATATGTAAATAGGAGTAGGCTAGTCTAGTAATAAGAGTAGAAAAATAAATACATATATACCAAGAAAATCCAAAAAAAACTAACATAGGCTACTAACCATACCAACCAATTATCTATCTGCTACTGAAATGCAGGCAATCAAATACCTTATCAGCAGCCACTGTGTGGTAAGATAACACCAACACTACAACTGGCCAGCATTGAAAACAAGCCTGGGGTACACAAAACACCCAACCAACAAACAAAACAAAAGGCTTCATATGCTATGGACAGTATAAATACAGCCTCAATAAAAAAAAAGAGAAAAAAAAGAATAAAAAAAAGACTCTGAGTAAAGATTACTGTGACATATACACATTAGTCTTAATATATATCCATATATGTGTGGATGCATAATTGAAGGGTTCAGGTGCAAAAACCGACAGATCCATTTGAAATGTTTTCTGTCAAATAGAATTTATTGTTGTGCTTTCCAAATTCCAGTTAAAGTCTATAAATTTCATATCGAGTAGGGCATTATATTTTATTTTATAAGGGAACTGGCAGTTTCTTCAAAAACACAGATCATTATTAGCAGAATAATGGCAGGTTCTGCTGAAATGTGGTAGTCGTGGTTTCATTTCGGCCCAGATGGCGTGTGTCGGTTTTTGAGCCTGAAGCCCTCATGTATTCATGTTGACAACCACTGTAAATGGGGCGTTAGTAAAACAAACACTCAAGAATATGTAAATTGAATTAAAGTAGGCATCTTTAGGGGGGCAGTCAGAGAAGTGATCTCAACCATTGTATTGTTTATTGGAGTTTAATTAATAGATAAACATAATAATATGTTAGCAACAGCAATAATACAATTATTTAACTAAATTACAACCCCAAACAAAAATACACAAATATCCGCATAACTGAAGCATCGCCTTCTCGTGGAAATACACAACAAAACACATAAAAAGAATGCAGGAACAACGCAAATAGATATATCACTATCCACACTGACCTCCTGACCTTCAAATGACCTTAATTTGACCCTGCAGCGTCCTTGAATGGCGCCCTGACCTGTGGGCTATGGTGGACACCTGGCCCCCTGCTGGCCTGGTTGGGTTTTTTGTGCCCCCTTTCTTTTCTCTCCCCCCCCCCCCTTCTTGTTTTTTGTGTGTGTTTTTTTGGGGGGGGGGTATATATTTTATTTGGTATAATTAAACCATCAACACGGGTACCGTGGGACATAGCACCCCCATGTGCTTTGTGGTGTTCAGTGGGGCGTGTCGTGTTTCCCAGTGAGGCGAGCGGGTGGAGACAAAACACGCCGCAGTAGGTGTGGGGGTTCCATGTGGGGGTGTGGGGGTGGACACAAAACACGCCGCAGTAGGTGTGGGGGTTCCATGTGGGGGTGGAGACAAAACACGCCTAGATGGGAAGTATGTGTGGGGGTTCCATGTGGGGGTGTGGGGGTGGAGACAAAACACGCCTAGACGGGCAGTATGTGTGGGGGTTCCATGTGGGGGTGGAGACAAAATACACCTAGACGGGAAGTATGTGTGGGGGTTCCATGTGGGGGTGTGGAGGGTGGAGACAAAACACGCTTGACAGGCAGTACGTATGGGGGTTCCATGTGGGGGTGGAGACAAAGTGCGCCTAGACTAGCACTATCTGTGGGGGATTCAACATTAATAATAATAGGAATGCAGAACCCTAACCTTATACATTTAATATAATCTGTTCCTTGAATATGTTTTCTATATGTGTTCCAAACGGTTTGTTTCTAGGTCATGTGGTTTCAGAGATATTTCACTTTTTCTGTATGAAGATTGCTCACGGCCATTGACAATTCATTGAGTTTGCCGGTACGCGCAATGCAAAATGTCAATTTTATTCAAAATTAATAGAAATACACAACCCTAACCTTATAAATTTAATATAATCTGTTTGTTGGATATGTTTTCTATATGTGTTCCAAGCAGTTTGTTTCTAGGCGGTGTGGCTTCAGAGATATTTCACTTTTTCTGTATGAAGATTGCTCATAACCATTGAGTTTGCAGTGTGACAGTGTGTCTAGCTTGGTCTAGGTAGCAGGGTACCATGCTACAGTGTGTCATCCTGCAGCCAAGCAGCGTGCGCATCCACCTAAATGCCTACGCTGAGGTCATATGAAATAGGTCTATAGACGGGTTTGTAATTCCAGCCCCGTGGTGCATTGTGGTATGTGTGGCAGCAAAACAAACCCGCGAAAAGCACAAAGATGATGTGTCAATAGACACTCATGAATGTTACAAACTAACACTCATAGAGTCATATAAGTTGTGGTCAAGGTAAATAAAATTCTATATGAAAATATTATTAATTGAGGAAATTGGTTTAATCAACTATATGAGGTGGTACAGACCAGCTGTCCTCAAAAAGGCTAAAATGTTGTTGTGTTTTACTTGAGTAAAAAGGTCATGCATGCTGTTTGCAGTGTAAACTTGTTGGTGCAGGGCCCTATCCTATGGTTAATAACAGCTGTAGAGCTAGGAAATGGGTAGGGTTTATCAGACATTGGTTATATATTTCTTTGAAACAAGTTTCTGTCGGCACATTTAACATTTTAATATTTAGAACAAGAATTCA
This sequence comes from Branchipolynoe longqiensis, assembly GCA_030323885.1. Taxonomy (NCBI): domain Eukaryota; kingdom Metazoa; phylum Annelida; class Polychaeta; order Phyllodocida; family Polynoidae; genus Branchipolynoe; species Branchipolynoe longqiensis. The sequence continues at coordinate 48,032,025 of CM059197.1, forward strand.
AAATGGTGATGTGAACATCAGCCTGGAAAGTGACTGATTGTTTTGTGGGGAATTGTATGTTTCTTAGCTCAAAATGCTTAACTATGGAGAGTTGGGCTTTAAATATATTCATTATATCATTATCTTATTATATTGCATGCATGCATGTTTATGCCAACTTGTTCTGTATTTATATTAATTTGGAATAAAATCGAAGTTTTGCATTACGTGTAAGGGCAAACTCAAAGGCCGTGCACATTTCTTTTCCTGTTGACGCCGTTTTCAGCGCAGTTGGAATTACGAACCCGTCTATAATGCCGAGTGTCAGGCTAGGTAGTGATAAGTACAGGTATAAATTTGTTAAAGTCCTTAACTTGACTGGGTTGGGGGTGGAACTGATGACACATGGGGAATAAGTTGAGTATTCATTTCCCACTCAGTGAGCCTCCTCTTTAAACCAGAATCACCCTGTCCTTGTAAGAAGCGACACTGCACCTGGCTATGAAGTTTTAGACGCATAGTTCGATGAAAACATCAAGTTTTCAAAACCAAACCACTCACCTCGATCTAATCATATGCATATAAATTATAACTTAGAGTATGCGCACTCATTAATTATATTAAGCATGCTTTGCTGCATAGACGGGTACACTAAGCCAATTTAATAAAAAGAAACTGTTACTGATGAAGCCTATGGTGTCAGAATTTTGACTTGCTTGCCAAAGGTAATTTGGCTGATTTTAATTCAAATATCATCAATTTTGACCATTTACCTAAAAGTACCTCAAACTAAAGTAACATAGATTACGACGTTCAATCTGATGTATTTATCACAGAAAATGGCAGAAAATCACAATAATCGCACTAAATGCAACTTTAATGTTTAGCTGCATTTGTTCATTAGTTTTTTTTATCAGTTTGTAGTGTTTCAATGGTGCACACAAACAGGAAGGTCACCCCCGAGTAGGGGGGGATGCTGACCAAATCTACCGTCCCATAATTTGGTTAAATAAAATTCAAATCAAAATATATTAAATAAATTTATGGTTAGTCTCTAAGTGTACTTACAGTGACGTGCCATCCACGTCCCCCACACACACCCACACCCACACACAAACCTACCTACACTTGACAACATCAGAGTCAGTGACACATGTCAATATCTACCAAGCACTCCATGCCTCCAAAATTGCCATGTCTGTGTTCTTTCAATTCTTGAGGACACCTAAATATTTGAGAACTGTTCTCGTTCTGTCAGAACTTGTGTCGTGCCATGTTTACTTATTTCTCTGCATTCCTCTTCGCTTCTTAAATGTATATATATTTGTTCTATAATTCTAAAGGCGTGGAGTGCTTGGTAGATATTGACATGTGTCACTGACTCTGACGTTGTCAAGTGTGTGTGCGTAGGTTTGTGTGTGGGTGTGGGGGAGTGTGCGGGGAGTGTGGATGGTACATCACTGTAAGTACACTTAAATATAAACCCATAATAATCACCCCAAAAAATGTGGGATGCAAAATTTTACATTTCTTAAAGTTACATAGTCGAATGAAAACATCCAATTTTCGAAACCAAAATTCTTATCTATGTTTGAGTCTACATATCCACCTTAGATACTGGTACACTAATTAAGCATTTGTTGATGTATAAAAGGGGATACTATTAATAAACCAATTGGTTAAACCCCGTTTCTGCTGAAGCTGACTATGGTGTCGGAATTTTAAGATGCACATCGAAATGAATTTGGCAGGTTTTCACTTTAAATATTTCTACGGTTAGGCATTTAAAATAAAAGTGACTTCAAACTAAAGTAAATAAGACCATAATGATCAACCTAATATATTTATCAAATAAAAATGGCAGAAACTAAACCCACCGGACTATGCAACCCTGACATAATTAAAGTTGCATAATGCGACAGTTTTCTATCAAGAAAAAAACAATTAAAAAAACAAAAAAACAACAGACACACACAAAAAACAACATTTTCTAACATTTCAACAACCCTTTTTAGATAAATATACATGCGGTTGCTCATTACATTTGTGTTGTGGGTGCTCGGCCCTCTTGTGCCTGTTTACGCTGAGAGATCTGCACTCGCTGACTGCCATACCTGTCGCACACTGGAGTGCGCTGGTTCCTCCTGCACCTTAAGGGCCGTTACCCCCGCACTGGTCTGAGTACACAGCGTCCTCTCTGTGACACCGCCCCCCCCCCCTCCAGCCTCCCCCTGCTCACCACACCCACTCACCCACTCACCCACTCAACCACGGCGTCCTCCCCCCCCCTCCCCCCTCACACACCGAGTAACCCCGAGCTGGGGTCAGCGGGGCATGACAGCTCACTGCCCCATCTGTCTGTGTGTCCCACTTCTGTGTCCCACCTCTGTGTGCCCCTCACCTCTCTGTCCTCACCTCTGTGTCCTCACCTATCTGTGACCTCACCTTGCTGTCCTCACCTCTCTACCCTGTCCTCACCTCTCTGTCCTCACCTCTCTGACCTCACCTCTCTCTACCCTCACCTCTCTCCACCCTCACCTCTCTCCACCCCCACCTCTCTCTGTCCTCACCTCTGTGTCATCACCTATGTGTCCTCACCTCTCTCTACCCTCACCTCTCTCTACCCTCACCTCTCTCCACCCTCACCTCTCCCCACCCCCACCTCTCTCTGTCCTCACCTCTGTGTCATCACCTATGTGTCCTCACCTCTCTCTACCCTCACCTCTCTACCCTCACCTCTCTCCCTCTCCACCCTCACCTCTCCCCAGACCCACTTCTCTCTGTCCTCACCTCTGTGTCATCACCTATGTGTCCTCACCTCTCTCTACCCTCACCTCTCCTCCCTCACCTCTCTCCACCCCCACCTCTCTCTACCCTGACCTGTCTCTACCCTCACCCCTCTCCACCCCCAACTCTCTCCAACCTCACCTCTCTCTACCCTCATCTGTCTACCCTCACCCCTGTGTCCTCACCTATGTGTCCTTACCTATGTGTCCTCACCTCTCTCTACCCACACCTCTCTACCCTCACCTCGCTCTATCCTCACCTCTCTCCACCCTGACCTCTCTCTACCCTGATCTTTCTACCCTCACCTCTCTGTCCTCAACTCTGTGTCCTTACCTATGTGTCCTTACCTCTCTCTACCCTCACCTCTCTCCACCATCACCTCTCTACACCATCACCTCCCTCTACCCTCAACTCTCCCTACCCTCAGCTTTGTCCTCACCTCTCTCTGCACTCATGTCTTAGCCCCACTTATATACCCATATTACTATATTACTATTTGAGTATCTGCTATAGTCCAACTATTTCTACTGCTAGTGAGTGCTCTTACTGGTGAGTGACTGATCTCAAGTAATCAGGATGGCTATCAATAATGGAACCTGAACAACTCAATAACATCGCATTATTCCCTGCTCGTGAATGAGAAGGAAGAGGTGGGGGACGGGTATGTGGGGAGAAGGTGGATGTGGAGGACGAGGAGGAGGTTGAGGAGGGGGTGAAGGAAGAGGAGGAGGGTAAGAATTACATGAGGAGGAGGTGGATGCTGAGGAGGAGTGGGAGGGGGAGGGGAGGGGATGGCAAAGAGGAGGTTGGGTGGGTGGGGGAGGGAATGGTAGGTGGAGATGAGGAGGGGAGGGGGAGAAGGGTAGGTCGGGGAGGGGGGGGGGGAGATGGGTAAGTGGTGAGGATGTGGGGGAGGGGTGGTAGGTGGGGAGAAGGGAGAAGGGTAGGTGGGAGGACAAAGTGGAGGGGAGGGATAGGGGTAGGTAAAGAAGCAGGAGAAGGAGGAGGGGGAGGTGCCTCTTCGCCTGCGCTGCCGGAAGTTAGTCTCACCCCGCTGGTTCCGGGCTCGCCTGTGGCCGGACGGGAGGCGGGTATAGCCGGTTTCTGGCGGACCCGCCCCTCCCCCCCCCCCTCCTCCCTGCCCCAGCCCCCTGCCCTTCCCCCCTTCCGCCGCCCCCCCCCCCCCCCCCGGTTCAGTGCTTCGCCGCGCCTGGGTCGGCGTGGTTGCGCATAGTCTGTGGGGTGGGCGATAATGCAGCGTTTTTCTACATCAGCGCACCGGCTGACATTTGCACTGGGCACTCTCCAAGCGGATGTTGCGGATGTTTTTGGTGTGTATATATATATACAGCAAGTGATCTATGCAACTCTGAGGAATGAGTACCAAGAACTGCCAGTGGCGGCGCCACCGTAGGCAAATGAGTGCCGCAGTGAATAGATCCGGGTCTGTTAGTGGACAATAACGGATCATAATAATAATAAGAAATACCTCATACCGATGATTTTATACATGTATATAAATATACTAACTATATATATATATATATATATATATATATATATATATACGTATATGGTTACCAAATGCAGCAGTATTGGTTATACACACATAATTCCCTAACATATTGGTATATTTTTATATATGCACATGCATACTTACCAAACCTGTAAGGGTAATTATCTATGTACATATATATATAATTACGGAATAAATATTAAAATATTTATATGCATGTACTAAATATATAGTTACCAAAGATATGAGTATATACATGTATATAAATTATAATTATATAAGTATAGTTATAAGGACTCTATTTTTATATATGTAATCACCAAACATCTTAGTATATTGGTATATATATGTAATGTTTATAATTACCAAGCACGTAAGTAGGTGGAAGCACATATATATATATATATATATATATATATATATTTACGAAGCACATTACTATATGCTTATATATATACTTACCAAATGCTTAAGTTTATATATATATAATTACCAAATATGTTAGTTTAATGATACATATGTGAGATATATAAATAATTACTGAATGCATACATATGTATAAATAATTACCAAGCTCATTAGTAAATATGTATATATATATATATATTACTTTATTAGTAACCAAGCCCACCAGTATATATATATATATATCACATGTGTGTATGTGTGTACATATACAATTACTAAACCCATGACTATATCTAAATCAATATCTACACATAATAAATAAATGGACAAGTTAGGTCCGCCAACAGCCGTTCATCCAAGTTATATTTGCCTATATATAATTACCAAATACATATATACGTATTCAGACAGCATACTCTACTACCACTACTAGGTAGTTCAGTGCAGGTGGATGTGCTTGGAGAGTGGACGCCCGTTCACACCCACGAACGCCTACTTCCGGTGCGCTGTTTCCGGAATAATCTTAAAGCTGCACACTCTGATGAAATCATCTCATTTGATCCTACATATCCAAATTAGGAACCATTGACCCGATCAAACATGGATTGAATCCCTTGGCCTCCAACGCGGATTAGACGGTGTCCCGTGGAGTGGGCGGCGAATGAGCAAAAGGCATTTAATGCAAGCTATAGAGGCCGTTGAGAGGCTAAGGCTAAGATTCCATATATGCGGTATCCGGCATGCGAATGCGAATGTGGTATATGCGGCATAGATATATGCCAACCCCCAATAGCCGATGTTTACTTTTTGTGCTTGGGGAATTCTAAACAAACAAACACACCAAAAAAGTTACCCATGACATTTTTGGGGGGTTTTTGCTCTACATTTGTGAAGGACGATCAAAGCTACTATTGTTTTCTATGGCAAACGCAGCAGTATTCGCATTCGCATTCGGATTCGCATTCGCACCGATCGGTCCATGGGTCGATCCATTTGCCGCATTCACATTCCCATTCCCATTCCCGTTCGCATTCGCATTCGGACGTATGGAAGCACCACTATTCATTTACATGCTTTTCAATTTTTTGCTGCATTTGCATTTGCATTTGCATTTGCATTTGCATTTGCATACTGCATATCCCATACCATGTATATGGAATCTTAGCTTAAGGGAGGTCACCACCCCTGAGCAATGGTCACTGCACCCACACTGCAGCAGTTCCTCAAGCTCCAGCTGCGCATGTAAGCACCACGCAAAATGGTAGCACCTCTATGAGTGAGCTACTCATGTACTGAGTGCTCCAAACTCATTCTAGCCTGAGTAGCTCAGAGCGGCTCAGAGCTATTGTGGCTGCGTTCCCATGGCGGATGAGCCAGAACTAACCAACCCCCACCCGCCCAGAAAATTGGCTTCAAAGTTCAAGGACGCAGCTGGAATGGAGGGGAGGGATCCACCGGCCAGGGAGCGGACCTAGACTCCACAGTAGCTAAATACGAACATTGCATAATAAAGCATCCTCCAACTATTGACGATGCCCATTATGCTCGCTCATTAACAGAGATACTGCATGCTTATAAGCTTAGTATTGTTGACTTAATAAACACACTTCCAACCCATTTCGTTGTTGTCACGTCTAATGCTGGATCGAAGGAACACCGAGTCAATTTAATTAGAACTGTCAGCGCAGCAGCCTTCACTTACATACATGTTCACTTCAAATATGTCCAGAATTAACCCATCAATATATTAACATTCACCTAACCTTTAAATGATTTATTCATAGATCCATCTATTTATTCGTAGATCCATCCATTTATTCATAGATCCATTTATTTATTCATAGATCCATCCAATCATTCATAGATCCATCCAATTTATTCATAGATGCATCCACTTATTCATGGGTCCATACAATTATTCATAGATCCATCCATTTATTCATAGATCCATCCATTTGTTCATAGATCCATCCATTTATTTATAGATCCATCCATTTATTCATAGATCCATCCATTTGTTCATAGATCCATCCATTTATTTATAGATCCATCCATTTATTTATAGATCCATCCATTTATTTATAGATCCATCCATTCATTTATAGATCCATCCATTTATTCATAGATGCATCCATTTATTCATGGGTCATCCACACCCACTTATTCATGGGTCCATACAATTATTCATAGATCCATCGATTTATTCATAGATCCATCCATTTATTTATAGATCCATCCATTTATTCATAGATCCATCCATTTATTTATAGATCCATCCATTTATTCATAGATCCAATCATTTATTCATAGATTCATCCATTTATTCATAGATCCATCCATTTATTCATAGATCCATCCATATATTTATAGATCTATCCATTTATTCCTAAATCAATCAACTCATCCATCAACCCACCCACTGACCCATTCATTCATCCATGTATTCATGGATGGCCGAATCAGTTGAGCGTCTGACTCCCGTTTTGGTAGATCGTGGGAGTTGAGCCCATGGGTTCGAAGCCTGGTCGAGTCAAACCAATGATTTAACAATTGGTACTTGTCGTTTCCTAGTCAGTCATTCGGCAATATTACGATAGGGCAAGGACTGGTTGGTTCAGTGGCTGGATAATGTGACTGAGTGGGATATCAGGTCATGGTGCTGGCAACCTTGTCTCCCAGTGTGGCAGTACTATAAAGTCGGCATGAGTGTGCACTGTTACAAGTCAGTACCAGTCCTGATATGACCTTAGATGCTGCCAGGGCGTTAAACTCCAACAACTAACCAACCGATCCAACCCAGCCACCCATCAAATATATCCTCACCCATCAGTCACTCAGCAGCCCAGCCGCTAACCACCTCTTCTCTCTTTCCTCCTGCAGAGCCTTGGCCAAGTCGAAGCAACGCTTCTGGAACCAGACCCGGCACTGCATCAGCGCGCGGGGGGCAGGCCTCATGAAGCACCAGGTGGCGGTGTGCAAGCAGCACCTGGAGCTGATGGCGGTGCTGGTACATGCCTCGCGTGACGCCATGACGGTGTGCCAGCAGCTCTTCCATGACCGCCGCTGGAACTGCTCGTCCGTCAACGCAGCACCCAGTTTCCTCAATGACCTCAAAGGCGGTGAGTCACTTCTGCTCTTTGTTTTGCGCGCCATTGCGGTAAGCAATTTATTTGTCAGAACATACATTTTCCCCCGTCATGTTTATTATTACGTTGTAGATAGGTCGCTCAATGGGTAGCTGGGTAGGGTGTATTAGTAGATTAAGATGGAGGTTTATGTGCATTAGTGGGTTGGGATATCAGAGGTAAGTTTCGTATTATGGACTAAAGTCGTGTTTGCTGTATAGTATAAGCTGGGTTGTTATTATGGGTGAGGTTATGTGAGGGGCGGAGTGGACCTATCTCTTATAAGTCCCCATACACAGTTTGGTCTGGTCTGGCACATGACATAGAGGTCATGTGAGTCTACAGGTGGGCAATCATGTGTGTGTTCCGGTGAGCAATCATGTGCGTCTACAGGTGGGTAACCAAGTGTATCTACAGGTGGGTAACCAGGTGTATTTACATAGGGGTAACCAGGTGTATTTACAGAGGGGTAACCAGTGTATCTACAGGTGGGTAATCAGTGTATCTACAGGTGGGTAACCAAGTGTACATACAGGTGGGGAACCAGGTTATCTACATGTGGGTAACCATGTGTATCTACATGTGGGTAACCAGATGTATATACATGTGGGTAACCAGGTGTGTTTACAGGTGTGTAACCAGGTGTATTTACAGGTGGATAACCAGGTGTATCTACATGTTGGTAACCAAGTGTATCTACAGGTGGGTAACCAAGTGTACATACAGGTGGGTACCCAGGTGTATATACATGTGGGTAACCAGGTGTATCTACAGCTGGGTAACCAGGTGTATCTAAGGTGGGTAACCAGGTGTATGTACATGTGGGTAACCAAGTGTACATACAGGTGGGTAACCAGGTGTATCTACAGGTGGACAATCAGGTGCATCTACAGGTGGGTAACCAAGTACACGTACAGTTGGGTAACCAGGTGTATCTACAGGTGGGTAACCAGGTGTATATACAGGTGTGTTTGCAGGTGTCTAACCAGGTGTATCTACAGGTGGGTAACCAGGTGTGTATACAGGTGGGTAATCAGCTGTATCTACAGGTGAGAAATCAGGTGTACATACGGGAGAGAAATCAGGTGTATGCACTGGTGCCAAATCATGTGTATCTACAGGTCGACAATCAGGCATATCTACAGGTGGGCAATCAGGTGTATCTACAGGTGGGCAAACAGATGTATCTACAGGTGGGAAATCAGGTGTATATTCAGGTGGGAAAATCAGGTGTATCCACAGGTGGGAAATCAGGTGTATCTACAGGTGGGAAATCAGGTGTATCTACAGGTGGGAAATCAGGTGTATCTACAGGTGGGAAATCAGGTGTATCTACAGGTGGGAAATCAGGTGTATCTACAGGTGGGCAATCAGATGTGTCTACAGGTGGGCAATCAGATGTGTATACAGGTGGGCAATCAGATGCGTCTACAGGTGGGCTATCAGGTGTGTCTACAGGTGGCCAATCAGATGTGTCTACAGGTGAGCAATCTGTTGTATCTACAGGTGGAAAATCAGGTGGAAACACTAGTAAGTAAGTCTTCTGGTGGGACCACAAGTGGGTAGGAGGGGGGCAGTGAAGTGGGGCGAATAGGGCCAGGAAGCTTACCAGTGGCTGTAAATGGATTGTGGGGTGCCTGCTCCTGAAGTGTGGCACCTAAATGTGCCTCCGTTACCAGTGGGATCCTCACTAAAGCCACCTTCAGGTACCTGCCCTTAAGCGCTGTAATGCTACTGTCGGGGGACACTCACGGTTCACTCAATAAACAGACTACAGTCAGGGATGGTGGCTAAATCTGCACGTGAGCCTCAGCTGAGGCGTAGCTGAGGCCTATGTTTGGGGAGCGGTGTCAGGTAGACTGTAAAAGGTTTTGCGCCCCGGCTGTCCGCCCCTTGAAGATTATCAAAATACCTACTCCCATGTTTCTTTTTACCCCGATATCCTTTTGCTTTGCTTATCAAAGTTTGTTGTGTTTGATGTAACTTAAGTTGACATTGAGAGTGACAGTGTGACAGTGTGACAGTGTGGGCTTATGTCAGTAAATTTGGAAGCTTCTCCTCGGCCAGCCGCCAGCTTTCCCCCTCTTCCCCCACTCACTCCTTTCCTCTACCTCCTCATGACCTATTCTTCCAACCCTTTCTCTCCTCCCTCCGCCTGACCCTGTTCTTCCCCCCCCCCCCCCCGCCTCCCTAACCCCTACCCGCTCCCCCCTCATCTATACCTATGTGTCCCCCATCTTCACCCATCTTCACCCTTCCTAATAATTTAAACACCACTGGCTCTACAAGCGTTACCTTAATATAGGGATGGTTTCTGCTCTTGGCAACGGCACTAATGCCTTATGAGGTGGCGATGGAATACTAGTTCCGCAGCACCATATCACATAAGCTTGATTTCGACGCAGGCCTGTAGCTTAGTGTAAGTTCCCAGTCGAAAATAACTCTTACTATTTGACGGTAACAAAACTAACTCAATATTAGATCTTTTATTCCTCAAACGAAGTATGGCGTGGTCCAAATCAGAAACGTAATGCCAAAACTACTCCATCCTCCTCACTCGGGACGTTTAAATATGTCTCTACCCTGCTAAGACACGATGTACTTCGACAGTCTTAAACCAGGGAATTTGCGAGTTGAGTGATTGGCTGAATTAGTAAATAATAAGCGAAGATGCATTATCTGTATAGTGCTTCATTATCGCCCACTTCAGTTTTTTTCTCGGGTTGTCTCTAAGCTTCTGCTCAAGTGCAGTGCAAGATTTCTCTTAACAGCTTCAAGGGCATTAACTCAGATGTTGGGGGACCCGCTGGGGTGAAGTCGATGGGAGTGGTGTGGGGGTGGAGGGTGTGTGTGTGGGGGGGGGGGGGAATTAATCACACGTTAAACCGGAGAGGAGACGCCACCGGAGCCAGAAATTGATTAGCAGTCGCAAAGTCACGACATTCAATGCATTCTGGTGTCTTCAGGCAGATCAAGCAGTAAAGGTGGGAAAGGGGGGATGGGGGTTGAAGTGGGGAAGGGGGGGGGGGGGCAGATAGGAGAGTGGAACAGAGCGGGCGTGGAAGGGGTTGGCGGTGGTAGGAATGAAGAATGAAGAATGAAGACTGAGACTTAGGAAAAGCCCACCAATAGTGAAGAACTCTGTCTCAATTTATTTGAAACACTTTTAATTAAACAATTTTTCTACATTCAATTATCAAGCAATGGAAATTGCAAGCACAAACAATTGGTCTTCCTCAGTCCTTTCCCTATCCTAGTAATGCCGAGTACCAGGCTGGGTTGCAGGCGTATATTAATCTATTTGACTCAGCTGAGGTTTGAACCCATGACCTGCCATAGTTACGGGAAGCGAGTGCTCAAATCGTTTGGCCATTCCATTAATGGTAAAGTCTGAATAAAAGTGAAAGGGGGAAGAAGAGAAGGCGGACAAAGGAAGAGGTGGGAAGACAACATCAGCGAATGGACAGGCGTGGAGTTTGGCAAGTCTCAGAGGGCAGTGGAGAAAGCAGAAAACTGGTTGCAAAATCATCTGTGGTGCCTCAATGACTCTCATCGTTCAGAGATTGAGTTGATTGGTTGTTAGAGTTTTATTCCCTGGCAACATCTAAGGTCATATCAGGACAGATCAGGGTTGAAGAGCTCTAGAGTGTAGTACTGCACTGTGTAGTAAGAGTTGGATCTATTTCATCATGTGCTCAGGGTTGAATGATGATGATGATGATGATGGTGGTGGTGATGGTGATGACAGGTCACAGTTTTTAGTGAAAGTGAGGCTGGGGTAGATGATGGGATGGAATGTTGACAGAGCAGCAGGAGACAAAAGATGCAGAATTGTTTTAGAAGAGGGAAGTTGGAGCAGACATTGCATTATAAAGTTGCATAATCGGATGGTTTTGATTTTCTGTCAATTTCTGCGATAGATACATTAAGTTAATCATTATAATCGCCCTTATTTTAGTGTGAAGTAACTGGATTTATAATTACCAACTTGGAGGATAAGTAAGTGTAAGGGGGAATAATTAATTGTGCCATGCTTGTCAGAACTCTGACCCCCAGGGGCCATATGCAGGAGTCGGTGTTACCGAGCCAAAATGCATTTAGACGGGATTTCTGGTTTAGCGCTGAAAAGTCGGTATGCGGGAGGCGGTGTTACACTAACACCACATGTTTAAGGTCCGTGACACTAACCCCGTTTCATAGGACGTTTAAGGGCGGTGTTAGCGTAAGGTTGTGCCCAAATCTATTCAATGCTGTCATATTTAACAGAATTACATACGCAATAAGTGAAATTTTTACCAATTTAACCCTAAATTCGAACCGTTATTAACGCTGCCGCCGCATTGGCAGCGATATTCATATTGTCGAATCGACGAATGTAAAGTAAACAAATCGCCGCCGCCGCCGCAGCCGCCGAATCGGCGGCTATATATTAGGCCCAAATCTATTCAATGCTATCATATTTAACAGAATTACATACGCAATAAGTGAAATTTAATTAAATTAACCCTAAATTCGAAGCAATATTAATGCTGCCGCCGCGTCGGGAGCGATATTAATATTGTTGAATCGACGAATGTAAAGTAAACAAATCGCCGCAGCCGCCACCGCCGTGTCGACGTCGATATCCATACTGGCCGCAGCCGCCGCATCGGCGGCAATGTATTAGGCCCAAATCTATTCAATGCTATCATATTTAACAGAATTACATACGCAATAAGTGAAATTTCATTAAATTAACCCTAAATCCGAACCAATATTAACGCTGCCGCCGCATTGGCGGCGATATTAATATTGTCATATCAGGTACAGGCGCAGAGGGATTTCCCAATCTATAAATACATTCACGTTTAGCTAACACTCACCGTTTAGGCGCCTCTGCATACGGCGTGACATACTTCGCACGGGCAGTGATAGCTAAACGCATTTACCACCTAACACCAACCGACGCTATCACTGACTCCTGCATATGGCCCCAGAAGCTCCAACAGTAAGAGGTTATATTAATTGACGTAGTCGACCCTTCTATGTGGTATCACATATTTAATAAGTGCACCAGTATCTAAGTTAGATATCTACAGATGTAGGTTGACATTGAGATAGGTGTTTTTTATTTTTTAAATTGATGCATTTTTCGGACTATGCAAATTTAATATAGCTCAATCCTGAGGCCAAACTGAGTAACTGATGGTCAGGTCTGTTCACAAAGTAAAAAATCACAATGTGAAATCTAAGCTGATACCTAAAAAAAAGAGGAAAGTTTGTTTTATTTAATGATGCCTCTAGAGCACATTGATTTTCATATCATTGGCTATTGGACATCAAACATATGGTCATCCTGACATATTTCTTTGGAGGAAATCTGCTGCCACCACATATGCTACTCTTTCCAATAAGAAACAAGGGGTCTTTTATATGCACTTTCCCACAGACAGGACAGCACACTAGTTATGGAGCACTGGTTGGAACGGAAAATAGCCCAAACTGCAAATGAGTCCACTGAGCAGGATTGGTCGGATGACCCACACCTTCACAGGTGGACACTCTGCTGTCTGAGCTACGTCCCGCTCCTCATCTAAGCCAATAACAATCACAGCACCATTTAACGAAGTTGTAAACCCATGGTGTTAATGTTGCATAGTCCGATACAGCATCACATTTTCTAAAGGAAATCACCTATTTAGATTTGAACCTGCTTATCCAACTTAGATACTGGTGCACTTGCTAAGTATCTGTTGCTATGTAAAAGGGCATATTGCATCAATTTAATTGAACCTGTTACTGTTGAATCCTTATCTCCAAAGTTAACAATCTTAAATCAAGTTACTTCAAGCTAAAGTAAGATCATTTCTAACGTTCAACCTAATATATTTATCTCTGAAAATGATAGAAACTCAAAACCATCGGACTTTAAACATGGTACTTAACTACAAGCCGGACATATGATGAAGATAATGATATTGCATGATAACGGTGATGATAATGGTGATGATAATAGTGATGGTAATGGTGATGGTAATTGTGATGCTAATGGTGATGCTAATGGTGATGCTAATGGTGATGATAATGTTGATGATAATGGTGATGATAATGATGATGATAATGATGATGATAATGATTAGGCTAAAGATAAGGATGAGGATAAAGATAATGAAATGTCCTGATGGCGGTGGTAGCAGGACTAGGATTAGGAGAGCATCCTGAGTTGCTGGTGTTGTTTTTGCGTGTTGTTGCTGGGTGAGACCTGGCGTGGTGAAGGGCTGGAATGAATTGCCTACAAAGGGGATGGCCGATCAGCTTACTGTGATTGAATATTTACCGTGCAATCGATATTGTTGGGGGAAGGGCAGGTGAATGGCGGATGTCTCGATTGAGTGTTCGCAGCACTCTGTCATGTGGGTATGAATTTCACTGTGTGCCCATCACGTGACTGGTATGTGTATGTGTGTGTTTGTCTGGGTCATTGTGAGTTTGTGTATGTGTGTTTGTGTATATGTGTAATTGTCTGTGTTTGTGTGTCATTGTGCGTGTGTGTGTATGTGATTGTGTGTCTGTGTGTGTTTATGTGTCTGTGTGTATGTGTATTTGTGTATATGGGTGTATGTTTGTTTGTGTATATGTGTAATAGTCTGTGTTTGTGTGTCATTGTGCATTCTTGTGTATGGGTGCTTGTGTGTGTGTGTGTGATGTGTGTGTATGTGTCGGTGTGTGTGTATGTGTGTGTCGGTATATGTGTGTTTGTGTGTATGTGTAATTGTCTGTTTGTTTGTGTGTCCTTGTGTGTGTGTATGTGTGCCTGTGTGTGTGATTGTGTGTGTGCTTGTATGTGTGTGGTATGTCACTGTGTGCTTGTCTGTATGTGGGTTTGTGTTTGTGGGTTTGTGTATGTGTGTATGTGTATTTGTGTAAAAGCCAATCCAGAAATTAAGATGAATCTGGAAATCAAACCTTCAAAAAATCCAATTTTTAACGTTCCTACTTATTTGTTCCTTACTTTATAATCAATTTATCACAAACAAAGTGCAATTAGAAAGATGTAAAATTATCTTCAGATACAAAAATTAGGATTGGCGTATACAGGGTTTTGCGCCTGAACTCTTCATTTGTTAAGGTAGAGAAACTCAAAATCACGGACTATGCAACTTTACAGTTGCATTATCCGCCGAAACCATACAATTTTCGAAACCAAAGCCTGTGCTTGTATTTAATCCTACATATCCCACTTGGATACCGGTGCACTCAATACAATGTATTGCTGAACAGAAGGGGAGTTATGGGAACCTATGTCTGTCTCAAAAACTGCTGCATTGCGATCTCCCTGATATATTCATCTAAATAATACAGCTGGCACCTACAACCATGGGGTTGTGCAACTTTAAATGGGGGAAGTTTAAGCTGCAGACAATTGGTCTTCCTCATTCCACTGCTCTTTGGCCTATCATAGTAACCACACAAACACAGGCCTTCTACAAACAAGCAACACAAATCCACACTTACGTATAACCACACAAACACAGGCCTTCCACAAACAAGCAAAACAAATTCACACTGATGTATAACCACTCAAGCACAGGCCTTCCACAAACAAGCAACACAAATCCACACTTACGTATAACCACTCAAACGCAGGCCATCCACAAACAAGCAAAACAAATTCACACTGATGTATATCCACTCAAACACAGGCCTTCCACAAACAAGCAACACAAATCCACACTTATGTATAACCACTCAAACACAGGCCTTCCACAAACAAGCAACACAAATCCACACTTATGTATAACCACACAAACACAGGCCTTCTACAAACAAGCAACACAAATCCACACTTACGTATAACCACACAAACACAGGCCTTCCACAAACAAGCAAAACAAATTCACACTGATGTATAACCACTCAAACACAGGCCTTCCACAAACAAGCAACACAAATCCACACTTACGTATAACCACTCAAACGCAGGCCTTCCACAAACAAGCAAAACAAATTCACACTGATGTATAACCACTCAAACACAGGCCTTCCACAAACAAGCAACACAAATCCACACTTACATATAACCACTCAAACGCAGGCCTTCCACAAACAAGCAACACAAATCCACACTTACGTATAACCACTCAAACGCAGGCCTTCCACAAACAAGCAAAACAAATTCACACTGATGTATAACCACTCAAACACAGGCCTTCCACAAACAAGCAACACAAATCCACACTTACGTATAACCACTCAAACGCAGGCCTTCCACAAACAAGCAAAACAAATTCACACTGATGTATATCCACTCAAACACAGGCCTTCCACAAACAAGCAACACAAATCCACACTTATGTATAACCACTCAAACACAGGCCTTCCACAAACAAGCAACACAAATCCACACTTATGTATAACCACACAAACACAGGCCTTCTACAAACAAGCAACACAAATCCACACTTACTATAACCACAACCCAAAACAACAAACAAACCACTGTATAACCACTCAAACACAGGCCTTCCACAAACAAGCAACACAAATCCACACTTCTGTATAACCACACAAACACAGGCCTTCTACAAACAAGCAACACAAATCCACACTTACGTATAACCACTCAAACGCAGGCCTTCCACAAACAAGCAAAACAATTCACACTGATGTATAACCACTCAAATGCAGGCCTTCCACAAACAAGCAAAAGAAATTCACACTGATGTATAACAACTCAAACACAGGCCTTCCACAAACAAGCAAAACAAATTCACACTTATGTATAACCACAAAACAGCCTCCAAACAAGCAACACAAATCACACTTACGTAAACCACCACAAACACCAAACCACCACAAACAACAAACAAACACACAGTATAACCACACAAACACAGGCCTTCCACAAACAAGCAACACAAATCCACACTTACGTATAACCACACAAATGCAGGCCTTCTGCAAACAGACAGCACAAATCCACACT
This sequence comes from Branchipolynoe longqiensis, assembly GCA_030323885.1. Classification (NCBI taxonomy): domain Eukaryota; kingdom Metazoa; phylum Annelida; class Polychaeta; order Phyllodocida; family Polynoidae; genus Branchipolynoe; species Branchipolynoe longqiensis. The sequence goes on from CM059197.1 coordinate 48,048,805, forward strand.
TATGTATAACCACACAAATGCAGGCCTTCCGCAAACAAACAACACAAATCCACACTTATGTATAACCACACAAACACAGGCCTTCTACAAACAAGCAACACAAATCCAGACTTACGTATAACCACACAAATGCAGGCCTTCCACAAACAAACAACACAAATCCACACTTATGTATAACCAAACAAACACAGGCCTTCTACAAACAAGCAACACAAATCCACACTTACGTATAACCAAACAAACACAGGCCTTCTACAAACAAGCAACACAAATCCACACTTACGTATAACCACACAAACGCAGGCCTTCCACAAACAAGCAACACAAATCCACACTTACGTATAACCACACAAACACATGCCTTCCGTAAAAAAGCAACACAAATGCACACTTACGTATAACCACACAAAAACTGGGCTTCTATAGACAAGCAACACAAATGCACACTTATGTATAACCACACAAACACAGGCCTTCTACAACCAAGCAAATGCATACTTACGTATAACCACACAAACACAGGCCTTCTGCAAAACAAAATACACAAACACACATTTACATATAACCACAAAAAAATATACCTTCCAGAAACAAACAGCACAAACAGATATTTACATATAAGTACCACACAAACACATACTATATATCTGCAAGCAAACAGCACAAACACACATATATATAACCACAAAAACACATACCTTCCACAAACAAAGAACACAACACACACATTCATATACAGACATACAACCACACAAACACAAGCCTTCCATAAGCACAATTACAAAGAAGGAATTTGTTTATTTGGGGTTTTGCGTTTTTGCAACATCAGAACCTGGTGCCGACTTGTAACAGTGTACACTCAGGGAGATGTTATAGTGCTGCCCCACAAAGATACCATACCAGTAGCAGCAACTCAATTGCATAATCGTGACACGGAGCCAACCATTCCTTGTAATGCCGAGTCCCAGGCAAGGTAGCGAGTAACAGTTTTGTAATTCTTTGTTTTGGCTCAGCCGGGTATCGAACCCGCGAGCTTCAGCATACAAATAAGAAGCGAACACTCTACCAAGTCATACATAATAAGTTCCAGCTTTCCATGGGAGTGGTCGTGGGATGCGAGCCGCGTGTTGCATGGACGGGGTTTAAAAGGGTGTTAGTGGAGCTTTAAGAATACTGACTCAAGAAAAAGACTGTCACTTTATTTGACACATCCAAAAGCAGTTAGAGAGAGAAAAAAGACCTCAGCCAATCTCATTTAGGGAAGCCCGGCTGGTTTATTTATTTACTAGCAGCACGCTGAGCTTTGTGTAAAGAGTGTAAAGAGATCTCCGCCAGTTTATCTACGGCCAACTCATGAATGCACTCTCCAAACAGAGGCTTCGGGTTTCTTACACAGACAGACGTCTGCCAAGGCAGGAGAGCGTAGCGCGCCGGTCAAGGGATGTGCTTGGAGAGCAGTGCGGGCAAGTGGAGTGAGCGAAGAGAGAGGTGGTGCGGAGGAGAAGGAGAGGGGAGCGGAGGGGAGCGGAGGGAGCGGAGGGAGAGGAGGGGAGCGGAGGGGAGCAGGAGGGGAGCGGAGGGGAGGGGGAGGGAAAGAGAGGGAGCAGAAGGGGACGAGAGGGGAGCAGAGGGAGCGGAGGGGGAGCAGAGGGAGCGGAGGGAGCGAGGGGAGCAGAGGGGAGCAGGAGAGGGGAGCATGGAAAAAGGGAGCAGAGGGGAGCAGAGGGAGCAGAGGGAGTGGAGGGGAGGGCAGAGGAGCGGATGAGCGGAGGCGGAGCAGAGGAGAAGCGGAGGCGGGAGCAGGAGGGAGCAGGAGGGAGCAGAGGGGAGCAGGGGGAGCAGAGGGGAGAGCAGAGAAGGGAGCAGAGGGGAGCAGAGGGACAAGGGGAGCGTAGAGGGGAGCAGAGGGAGCAGAGGGGAGCAGAGAAGGGGAGCAAAGGGAGGCAGAGGGAGGAAAGAGGAGGGAGGGAAGGAAAGAGAGGGGAGGGAAGTAAAGAGAAGTGGAGGGAACGAAAGAGAGGGGAGGGAAGGAAGGGAGGGAAGAAGGGAGGGAGGGAAGGGGACCGAGAGGGGAGGAAGGGAGGGGAGGGAGGGGATGAGGGGGAGCGCAGGGGAGCGGAGGGGAGCGGAGGGTGAAGGAAAGGGGAGGGAAGGCAGGGAAGGGAGGGGAATGAAGGGGAGGAAGGGAGCGGACGGAGCGTAAAGGGAGCGGAGGGGAACAGGAAGGCAGTTAGAAGAGAGTAGAAGGAGTGGGGTGAGCGGAGGGGAGAGGGAGGGAGATGAGAGGGAGAGGAGGGGAGAGGAGGGGACCGGGAAGAGGGTTGAAAGGGAGCGGAGGGGAGCGGAAGGGGACGGGTAGGGGAGCGGAGGGGAGCGGAGGGGAGCGGAGAGGAGCGGAGAGGAGCGGAGGGGGAAGGGATGGGAGGGGGGAAGGGAGGGGATGGAAGGGAGGTAGAGAGGATAAGATTGAGGAAGAGGAATAAGGGAAATGGGAGGGGAGGGGAGAGAGGAGAGATGGGGAGGGGAGAGGAGGGGAAAGGAGAGGACGGCATGGGAGAGGAGGGCACGGGAGAGATGGGGACGAGAGAGGAGAACAGGGGACGGGAGAGGTGGGGGACGGGAGAGGAGGGGATGGGAGAGGAGCGGGAGGGAAGGGAGAGGGAGCGGAGGGGAGTGGGTGGCGTGGGGAGGAGAAGAGGGAATGGAGGGAGGGGAGTGGGTGGCGTGGGGAGAGGAGGGAATAGGAGGGTAGGGGAGTGGGTGGCGTGGGGAGAGGAGGGAATGGGAGGGGAGGGGAGTGGGTGGCGTGGGGAGAGGAGGGAATAGGAGGGTAGGGGAGTGGGTGGCGTGGGGAGATGAGGGAATGGGAGGGGAGGGGAGTGGGTGGCGTGGGGAGAGGAGGGAATAGGAGGGTAGGGGAGTGGGTGGCGTGGGGAGATGAGGGAATGGGAGGGGAGGGGAGTGGGTGGCGTGGGGAGAGGAGGGAATAGGAGGGTAGGGGAGTGGGTGGCGTGGGGAGATGAGGGAATGGGAGGGGAGGGGAGTGGGTGGCGTGGGGAGAGGAGGGAATGGGAGAGGAGGGAAGAAGCAAAAGAGTTAAAATGGCAGGGTTAAGTTGGTTCCCAGCAAGGGAGCCCTCCCTGTACATGCGCATGACTGAACTGAGACGGTAGTTTTACTTGGCAGCGCCATCTACCGGATTCCTTTCACACCTCCCAGGAGGCGCCCTCAACATCCCCCCCCCCCACTCCCACCGCACCGCACCCCCTCTACTACCCTCGCAATGCCTCTTTCACCAAGTTTCCTGGCCGCAGAGAGTTCCTAGAAACTCCAAAGTTGGCTTTGACTGTGTCTTGGCATTTATTGCGTCGCCTGCATACAATTAAAGGTTCCATAATCCGATGAAAGCAAACTTTCTTTTCAAACCACAATGACTTGCCTGGATTTGATCCTACATATTCACTCTAGTGCGCGTATTAAGCATTTATTGCAGCATCGAAGGCACTTTGTTCATTTAATAGAACCGGAAGTTCTCCAAGCAAATTTATGTCCAGCATTTCGGTGTGCAGACCAAATTTATTTTGCATCTCGAAAGCTAACCATTAATATATGTTTTCAGTTTCAGTGATTATTATATGGTGTATATTATAACGACCACTCTGCTATATATATTTGTTCAATATGATTATATTAAGTGACTTGTACACCTGTGAAGGTTTGGATCATCCGGTCGATCCTGCTCAGTGGACACATTTGCAGTTTGGGTTATTTTCCATTCCAACCAGTGGTCCATAACTGGTTCATCACGGGGTTTGGTATGTGCGGTCCTGTCTGTGGGAAAGTGCATATAAAAGACCCCTTGCTGCTTATCGGAAAGAGTAGCCCATGTGCCGGCAGCGGCTTTCCTCCAAAGAAATGTGTCAGAATGACCATATATGTTTGACGTCCAATAGCCGATGATAAAAATCAATGTGCTCTAGAGGCGTTAAATTAAAAACACAAAAAATATTAAGTCGATTATAATGATTAACCTGTTATATATTTTTGGGGGAATATGATTATATAAAGTATATTTGTTATATATTTGTTAGCAATATGATCAAGTAAAGTAGATTATTATGATCAACCTACTTTATATTTTGTTAACAATATGATTATATAAAGTAGATTATAATGATAAACCTTCAATTTATCTTTTAAACAAAATACGTATATAAAGTAGATTACAACGATCAACCTGCTAATGCAACCGATTAATCTGAGAGAAGCCCTAAACTGTAGGAATGTGGGTCTTTAAAATAAAAGACAGTTTTAGTTAGATTACTTAGAAAACCGCATGTGACTGGACGAGGGGTTGCATTACACCGACCGGAAGTTCCCAAACCGAGACTGGTTGGCATTCATTACAAAAATGGATTCCCGGATTGCTGGCGACAATAACTTGCTTTTGTGTTGGGGTTTTAGTCCTGACAACATCTAAGGTCGAACAGCAACAATGGCAGGGAGCATTGTGGTGTAAAATTCTTTATAAAATATAAGACCCTTTCCACACAGCATGCTGCACAGTGAGCTGCCACCCACATTAGTTATTCCACTGCTATCAGAGGGCGGGTTGGTGGTGAAAATCCTCTATAAGACCTTTTGCACACAGCATGCTGCACGGTGAGGGTTGACCATAGGGAGTGGGCACATTGGTATTATGGTAAGGGTCCTGGCTTTCCATGCGGAAGGTCGCTGTTTCGAAACTCAGCCAAGGCAAACCAATGACTTACAACATTTATACTTGTCACGACCCGGCCTGGCACTCAGCATTACTAGGATAAGGCAAGGTTAGCTCAATGTCAGGATAATGTGACTGAGTGGAATATCGAACCATGGGGCTAGTGCCCTGATCGCCAAGTAGGGCAGCACTATAAAGTCGCCATTGGTGCACACTGCCACGAATCGGTATCTATCCTGATATGACCTTAGATGTTGCTAGGAAGTAAAAAACCTAACAAGCCAACACGAGGATGGTTCTTCCCGCTGACGCTAGACCGCATGTCGGATGTAAATCATCTATTATTACCAAACTCATTGTCCTACAGTGGAGTCATGGCTCTGAGATTGGTAGGTTTGGCGCTATTTCTCTATGCCCCTCACTTACCTCCCCACACACCTACACCCACCCCCACACACCTACACCCACCCCCACATACCTACACCCACCCCCACACCTACAACTACCCCCACACCTACACACCTACACCATCCCCCAGACACGTACACCATCACCCACACCCTCACCCACCCCCATATAACTACACCCCCACACACCTACAACTACCCCCACACCTACACCCCCACACACCTACACCATCCCCCAGACACGTACACCATCACCCACACACCTACAAC